>CM062297.1:277812915-278185415 GCA_031216915.1 Pictodentalium vernedei | reverse complement strand
AACTCAAGCGATGTTCGAATTCCCTCCATGTTACGGTATTCGGTTAATAAAATGTCGCAACGGAACATAGGCGTGTGGGTCGGGGCCGTCATGCACGCTAAAAACTAAAGTGTTAAAAACTACACTTGAAGTGCTGTATTTAACACTTACTAAGAGCTGAACTAGCACTTTGTTCAAGTGTAGATATCCCAGAACTTGACAGGTGTTACAATAATACCACTTGACAAGTGTAATGTCGCGACACTTAAAAGAAAACAACGCAGATGACGCGGATCAGGCTCGAACTCTCGAGCCTGATCCTCGTCATCTGCGTTGTGTCCTTTTAAGTATGTACCCACCAAGCGAAAATCAATTTATGGACGATTCTGGAAGAACCACCAATGCTAGACACATGGGAAGTGCCATCCATTCAAGTTTCAGATGTCTGACGATTGTAATGTCTAAGTGCTTAAAGCATTGCACTTTGAGTGTTAAAATCAAACCCTAAGAGTTAGAATGGGTTTAACACCTTGAAAGTGTCAGTTTTAACACTTTAGTTTTTAGTGTGTGGTATTCTAGCCCCCCCCCCCCCCCCCCCCCCCCCCCCCCATCCCTCGCTGAACTGAACCAGAAAAAATGCGTTTTTTTCGGGCAAATTTGATATTTTCCTCCAGCAAGTTTGTGTTGGACGGTGCTTTGACCCAAAATTATGATTAACTGTTTTGGAAAAAAAATCATTTTTCTCAATGCAATTGTACCAGCAGTACTTAGCAGACGTTTGACAGCCTATAGTTAGTTAAAAACAGCCGGAAAAATCCCTTTTCTCTTGACTTTTCAAATGTTTTAGTTATTGAAAATTTGTTTTGACGGCTTGATTTTTAACCTAAATTGGCAACCTCCTCCATTCTTTGGAGTTTTTTTAGGGGGGGGGGGGGGGAGGGGGTTACCGTGCCCCATGAAAACGTTTTGAAAAAAAAAAGATTTTCCCCATGCAAGTGCAGCATATTTTGGCTACCTGAAATTTTGTTGAAGACCGGCTGCAGAAATTTACCTTTTATCGCGTGTGTGTGTGTGTGTTGGGGTGGGAGTGGGGGGCCTGAACTTGCCCAAAAATATATTTGAACCCAAAAAGTTAGATTTTCTTCTCAACTATAAGTGTGTTTGTAGATGGGTAGCTGGGGAGGGAGGGGTGGGGGTAGGGCTCTCATTCCAACCTCGGCGTTACAGGCCCAGATAGTCCCACACATTCGTTTCCCGGGCACAAAAATCCAGCCGGCCCACCTTAACAGAATTGGTCCATACATGTACGCCTGTACTAGACCCGATACTGGAATCAATTTGTGAGGGGTCTTCACTTCGCCATATTTTGTTTTAGTAGGGGCGTCCTTCATTTCTCAGATTGGACCACTGAATTACACTGGTATTTTTCCTTTTTCCGTCCATCTTGCTTACCTGTGAAACGAAATTTGAAAATACTAACATTGGAAAGGAGATGGGGATTGCCTGTTTGTTTGTGTGTATGTGTGTGTGGGGGTGGGGGTGGGAGAGGGGGAGGGGGGTAAATGGGCGCAGGTACACTGAAAGAAATGAAGGTTCTTCACGGATAGAACCAGTTTGGGTTCTAAAAGCACCTTCATTTTTTGCTGTGTATTTTCTCTCCTGGTTGTTGAAGGGGAGGTGGTGCCCCATAGCTAGGGGTGTTGGAGTGGGGCTGGAGTGGGGAGGTAAAGGACATGCGGGAACAGGATTATGTGCGAATGAGATTGCACAACTTGTTCTATGTAACCTTCCACCTGTTTGATACTTCACACTAAGTTCACAGCCTACTGCAGCATATTTGGCAGCAATGCAGAATCCCTAACAACAAAACGACAACCCATTACTCATAATCGACTCGCTTGACTCAAGGAGCGATAGAATTGATCGGTTGAAAGAGTAACCCCTGTTTGTGCTTGCAAAATCCATTTTCTTATGAAAAGCAGGGGCGCCAAAGGATATCTGAGACCTCTATGTTAGCATGCATTGAAAAAATTGACCCAATGCTTCTGGGCTAAATATATCTACGCAAACACACAGACTGACTACAACTGTATAACATTCTAGTTAGGCCTACGTGGTGCGATTGCCAGGATCATACCAGCTGCGAAGCTAAAAACAGCACCCTGTACCCTTTCTGTGGGCTATGCCTTTCCGACCAAGGACATTGGTTGGAGCGTTGACTAACATCCAATTGAGATCTAAGACCGAAAAGACACAATTAACCTTTTTACTGGCGTTGAACGTCAATCTCAATTTTTATATTGATCACCGTAGGTCGTGGTCTGTGCCTGTCTTAGGGTTTAGGGGACATGTGTACATGGGTGGACATTGGGGATACCTCCCCCCCCCCCCCCCCTGAATATTCCCACAGCTACTAAAACCTTTCAAACGTATTTTGAAACAAGAAAAAAGTTCCCCTAATTGACACCAAGTGTTTGTAGGGATGAGTGGTCATAGATGTAATTGTTTTCGCGGGGATCGCGGTGACTCAGTTGGTAGAGGTGCAGGCTGCAAACCGAGAGGTCCTTGGTTCGAATCGCACCTGCGGCAACCGCGTTGTGTCCTTGGGCACGACACTTCATCCCCATTGCCTTCTTGGTGCCACGGTGGCGCCGTGTACTAAGGCGTACTGCACGTCGATGGTGCACATGCCTTCAACCAGTGCTAACCCTTATCGGGTTGGTACGTTGGAGAGCCTAGCAGATGCTCGCCGCTGCTCGGTGGTTCTCTCCGGGTACTCCGGCTTCCTCCACCCGTAAATCTGCTCGACACAATGTGACCCTGGCTGCTGAAAGTGTCATAAAGCCCAATATATAAATAAATAAATAATTGTTTTCGCATAAAATTTCTCCAAATCCTTCAAAAAGCATTCTGAAGCAAAAACCTTCTCATTTCCCTAATTGCCCCCCCCCCCCCCCCCCCCCCCGGGTGGACTGTATTAAAAGACATGGTTGCATGTGGTAAACTTAATGACCAATTGGTTTTTTGAGTGTTACGATACATAATGAACCTCGAGATGGGACTATTTGATGGAACTGAAAAGATGCAATTAATTCTGAATCAAGTGCATGCTTGCGTCTGACGGTAGGGCCCCATCAGGCCCGAAGGTAGTGGGGTGTTGTGGGGGCTAGGGGAACCGCCCCCTCCCTCATGATAGTGTCTGACGGAAATTTTTGCCTCTTTTTCGGAAATTTTTGTCTCTTTTCAGTCGAATTTTGACGGGTTTTTGGTAATTTTGGCTTCTTTTTCTGGAATTTGTGTGCAAAATGGAGGTTTTGGGGGCATTTTTTGAAAAATTTCAGAAATTTTGTCGGAAATTTTCAACCTTCGCCCCCTCGTCGGAAAAATTTAGTTTCGGCTGGCTTAGGGCCTTGCCCCATTGGGTATAATAAAAAAGGAAATGTACAGTTCTCGAATGGATACAGAAATATCACATTCGCGAGGATGAAAAATTATACTCGTGAGAATGTGTTATTTTTCACTCTCCCCAATGAAATGATTTCGGTATCCATTCAAAAAGTTATATATCCTCCTTTTATCTATGTATGGCATTATCACTAATGGAATAAAACTATAAAATAGTGTTGAGACAGACATTTCTGGTCTTTGTTAATCTTACCACTTTAGAGGCCCCTTATTTCAAGCAATTCATAAGCACCGATTATCACCTCTTTGGGTTATATCAGCAAGTAATGGTCCATAAATTTCTATTTATTCCCTGATGGGAGAGGGGTTGGGGTGCAATAGGAATGATGGCCCTCTCTTATGATAACCATGGCAAATCAGCGGCTGGCCAATGAGTTATAATTTTCTTGACAGGGATGGGATTGTCATGAAACTAAATTTGCTGAAATTACACATGTAGTTAGAACTCTCAGGATTTTTTAGGACAAATTTATGAAATTAAAAGAACACAGAGTAAACCCGTTGGTTGACATATAGTTTAATTTCATAAATTTACACGAAAAGGTCTTTCAAGACCATTTTCATGTACATTTATAGAAATAAAATTTCAGAATTCTGTGCATAAATTTGCTGAAATGTCTCATCCCTGTTCTACTGTATAAAAGGTGACTTAATAAGTGTGTCCTCTATGGACTCGGAAACTACTGGAAGGATCCCAACCATTTTTGGCATATGAGGTATTTGGACCCTAAAATCCCACCCCTGACCCAAACCCTCACTGGGACCTAACCCCCTCCAGCCTTGACTTTGGAACTACTCCTACTCTGGTGGCACCCCTAACCCATCCCTGACCCTAACCATGCCCTAGCTGAACCATTTTGGGGGTTTTGTTTTAGGGGGTACTCTTATTTAACTCCCTAAATTAGAAATACCTCCTAAACATGAGTTGGACAAAAATTATACCTCCCAAAGGGCAAATGTTGGCCTGCATGGATGGATAGATAGACAGACAGACAGACAGACAGACGTAAGAACGGACGGACAGATAAAGCAGCTACTATATGCCCCCCCCCCCCAATTTTTTGGGGAGCATAAAAATCGCCATTCAAACTTTTATGTGTGCAATTTCTGTCACAAAAACATAGCTTATGACCCCTCATTGGAACAAGCTCGTTCTAATGGGGGTTCATAAGCTTTGTTTTTGAGACAAAAATTGAAAATTTTAGTTATTGAAGAAATGTTTTGGTGGTATCTTCTACAATCCACATTTGGTAAAGGGTTAAGTGTCTTGCATAAGGACACAAAGTCGATGATGTGGGTCATGAACAAACCATTAACCTTCAGATTACAATTTCAATGAGCCACCAAGCTCCCCATTCTGTTGAACACTTCCAACTGATATCTGGCAATCTCCAATGACCTGATTAATTTATGAAAGACATATTTATTGAGTTCCTTCTCTTTTGCATTAGAAATGCTATTATGTTTAACACTATTAGAAATGGCTCTGAAAGCCCCCTCCAATATATGTTCAATTATACTATCATATATAAACTTCACGAGAATGGTGGAAGCATTATGTGAAATTTGGAACCCTGCATGAAGTAATTACTGATTCTGAATATTTTCCTGGATGGGTACTGGTCTGAATATTCCCACAGCTACTTAATTAAAATAAGAGAAACAACAAAATTTTGATCAAACAAGTTATTATTCAACAACAAAAATAAATATGAAACAATAAAATATTAATTTAATTTATATCACATTTACTTGCACATAAAAGTATAAAACAATTTAAATAAATTTTGAAATTTTTTATCACATAAGCAAATGACATTTCTATCACAGATTCATTTCTTTGTTTTTACCATTTAAAGACATTTCTGTTCATCTATGGGTTATTATGGCTGCAGCAAAAGTATACAGTCAACTTTTGCTGATCGTTTACTTTGAAACCATATTGCCAATTTCAGTGCACTTCAATGAAGGCAATGTATGCCAGCACATTTTTCATCAGTAAACCAGATATCAGTCAACAAGCACTGTTCAGTGTCATTGGCTTCTGAATGGGACAAATGAAAAGTTAATCTGAAAAAACAACTTTCATCCCCAGTTTATCCTAAACAAAATTATTCAGAAGATGATCAAGTGTGTTATCAAAACATGTACATATTTTCAACATTCTCCATATGGTGTTAAATGTCTATTCTACCTTGATCACAAGATTTGTAATGAAAATTGAAATTGAGATGGCAATTTCAGAGAAACGTCTTTCCAACTAAAGAAACAGGCAATGAATTGTTTTGTCACTAAATATAAAGCTTCAGTGGTTGATTGTCGAATAATGCCTCTTATTATAAGAATACGGAATGCCTGTTTTGAGTAATAATTGGAAGGTTAAATTATCATTGGATTTATTTATTTATTTATTGGTGTTTAATGTCACATACTTGTGCACAATGGCTGATCGTGAACACAACATGGATATAAAGTCAAGTCAAGCCAATCTTTTATACTATGTTGACCATTTTAGAGGACTTCCACCCCAGACATTGCTTACCGGGTCCTATTTTACCAGTAAAACAGAGTTTGTTTATCACAGACATAGTAAGCAAGCACTGCCTCACTTCCCGGGGATCCCCGGGAAGTGAGAGACTGCTTGTTCACTATTGTAAACAAGTTATGTCTTACTGGTAAAATAGGACCCAGTCACCAATGCTTGGGGTGGAAGTCCTCTGAAATGGGCAACATTGGGTATAAACGATTGACTAACCTTGACTAAATTAAAACGAAACCAACCCGGAAGCAAACAATTAGCAGACGTGAATATGCCGCGCAGTGCGCAAGCGCAATGGCATTAAAAAAAATTCTTACCTTTTCGAAAATGAACTGTCCCAGTTACGTCAAATGAGCGTCGTTGAGAAATGGATGCTGTTCCGAAAATACACTCTAAACTATATTGAAAATGGGAAAAAATGATGACGGAATTTCCTTCACATTCGCAATAAAAGTACGCGAAAGTGATGAATAGAAAATCAATTTCAAATAATCCGAACCTGAAACTTAGTAGATATTTTGTGTATTTTTCTTTTCATCGCCCTGCCAATTTCATGCCCGAGTTTCTGAACGGACAATAGTTTAAAAATATGTGTGTTATGTGACAAACAAACTGCAAGAGTCCCAGTTTGTCAGCTGATTTCTCTATCAGAAACACTGACTATAACGTAATGGCAAGATTAATTCTTTTGTTTTTTTCTCAACACTTACCCAGAAAATGCTACATTCCGTGCCAAAACGAAGATTAATCTTACACTTCAGCTGATATGAGCTTTCCTACACTGAAAACCCGTTATTAAAGATATCGTTAGTTCGCCAATTTATCGACGGACAGTGTGTTTCCTAGATAGCCTCTTTGCCCACCACAACCCATGAAACAATCATAATTTCTTTTATCGCCTTTTGCTTGAAGACCAATAATGACCTGAATATCAGTCCTGAACCAGAAGGAAGACGGAAGCACACTTTCTCGTCGGCCGGAATAGCTCAGTTGGGAGAGCGTTAGACTGAAGATCTAAAGGCCCGCGGTTCAATCCCGGGTTCCGGAACGGAGCAGTCGGACTCCGGCGGCTGGCAAACGTTTTCTTGAGATTTATCATTTTCTATCGGTTTCCATCTTTGAACGAGTGCTGTTGATTTTCTAGCAAAACTCTTTCGCCGGAATTTTATTATAGGTCTGCAATTCTGCGTTGCTAACGAAAAGTGTTTTAGAGGTAAAACGTATTTGTAAATAAATAAAAGTGTTTTGAAACATCTCTCTCTAAATACATTTCGTTTCGTCTTGTCTTTCTTGGAGGTTGAGTGATATCATATGGGTGAATGACACTCAGTGTAGTGAAGGACGCATTTTCAAAAGAAGAGAAGGTCGAACGCTGCGATGGCCGAGTGGTTAAGGCGTTGGACTCGAAATCCAATGGGCACTGCCCACGCAGGTTCGAATCCTGCTCGCAGCGACTGATTTGATTTACTTAGGATTTCAGAAAAGAAAATGTGGAAAACTGAACTGTATTGATCAAAGTCACGTTGAAGATCTCCTTGAGGCTCAGAACTTGATTCTTGTATATTATAAGTTTGCTGACGGTTGGAACGTTGCATTTTCTAAAACTGAACTCATTTTACTTGAATAAGTGGTGTGTGCATGCGTATGTTTGATGTCTGTAACAAATGTCCTTTGAAGACAGTTAGTTGAACCTGTATCCTCAGTGACTGACGGCTTTTTAGCCTTATGCCAGCTGCGATGGCCGAGTGGTTAAGGCGTTGGACTTGAAATCCAATGGGCAATGCCCGCGCAGGTTCGAACCCTGCTCGTAGCGTACTGCTCAATGCTACTTTAGTTTAAAAATATGTGTGTTATGTGACAAACAAACTGCAAGAGTCTGAATTTGTCAGCTGATTTCTCTATCAGAAACACTGACTATAACGTAATGGCAAGATTAATTCTTTTGTTTTTTTCTTAACACTTACCCAGAAAATGCTACATTCCGTGCCAAAACGAAGATTAATCTTACACTTCAGTTGATATGAGCTTTCCTACACTGAAAACCCGTTATTAAAGATATCGTTAGTTCGCCAATTTATCGATGGACAGTGTGTTTCCTAGATATGCCTCTTTGCCCACCACAACCCATGAAACAATCATAATTTCTTTTATCGCCTTTTGCTTGAAGACCAATAATGACCTGAATATCAGTCCTGAACCAGAAGGAAGACGGAAGCACACTTTCTCGTCGGCCGGAATAGCTCAGTTGGGAGAGCGTTAGACTGAAGATCTAAAGGCCCCCGGTTCAATCCCGGGTTCCGGCACGGAGCAGTCGGACTCCGGCGGCTGGCAAATGTTTTCTTGAGATTTATCATTTTCTATCGGTTTCCATCTTTGAACGAGTGCTGTTGATTTTCTAGCAAAACTCTTTCGCCGGAATTTTATTATAGGTCTGCAAATCTGCGTTGCTAACGAAAAGTGTTTTAGAGGTAAAAACGTATTTGTAAATAAATAAAAGTGTTTTGAAACATCTCTCTCTAAATACATTTCGTTTCGTCTTGTCTTTCTTGGAGGTTGAGTGATATCATATGGGTGAATGACACTCAGTGTAGTGAAGGACGCATTTTCAAAAGAAGAGAAGGTCGAACGCTGCGATGGCCCAGTGGTTAAGGCGTTGGACTGGGAGCCTCGTTTTGGTGATGAAAGGGAGAGGCGTGATGGAATTTGTCTGTGATAAATTCCTCTTTTCTGGCAATTCCTTCGACCTGATTTTGCTTATTGCATTGTTGATTCTAAAAGTAGTATCTAGTCTACCAGTGGGTTATCAAAGAATTATAATCAATAACTGATTTGAATATTTGTTGATAATTTTATTGAGTGCATTGAATTCTTGTCGATATCAAATATGGCGACGCCCATAGCAACTAGTAAACAAACCTCAACCAGATCAATAAACAGGAGAAACTTGACTTACAAGAAAGAATCTACAGTCAGATTGTTAGTTGGTGACAACAGAAAAGTTAATATTAGTAACCTAATAAAAGAAATTGACACTGTCTGTGGTGATAATTCAGTTCTAGCATGCGTTCCTGTCAGTGGAGATGCCCTAGATGTGACTCTAATTGATAAAATACAAGCAGGTGTACTAATTGACAGATTTAATGTTAAACACCCAACTTATTATGCTAAACCAATCTACAATGAACATGTTATGGTTTCCTTCATGAATCTGCCTAGTTATATTGAAGATGATGAAATACTGAAAAAACTTGATATTTTTAATGTTAAAATTGTTTCTCCAATATACAGACGTTTTTATCCTAATACTGATATAACAGATGGTACAAGATATTTCAGGGTGAAATTTCCACCCAACATTAAATCTCTACCATACAGTTTGAAATTTGAAACAGTCGACGGTCCGTGCTATTACCGTGTCATTCATAATGACCAGATTAAGGTTTGCAGAAACTGTTTGAGTGACACTCATTTAATTCAAGATTGTCCAAATCTTAGGTGTTTCAAATGTAAAAAGAGGGGTCATATCGCTAGGAATTGTGACACTCCGAAATGTACAGAATGTAAAATGTTTTTAGATAATTGTATATGTTCCCATAATTCTGATGATGATATTTCCATGGACGAATCCAGTGGTTTTAAACCGTGTGGTCTTAAACTTTGTGATAAATGTGGTCTGATGGATGGATACTGCAACTGTGAGAACCCCACTTTCAGTGTACCAGAGTATAAAGAGGAATGGACTGACTCTGAGAGTAAAAAAAAATGACACTAGTACACATACTATTGATGATAAAACAACTGATGATGACAATTGTGATGATGATGATGATGATAATTGTGGTGATGATAAGGTCAGTGATGGGTCGGTCAGAGCTGACTCAGAAACTGGTCCGTCATCGACTCATAATCAGAATACTGAAGAGATTAATGAAACAATATTTGGTGATTTTATTGAACCTCTTAATTCCAAAAATACATTTAAAACTGTTCAGGTTGATGCAGCTGGCCCTGATGCTGAATCTCAAAATACTGATTCACAAATTAATGAAATACAGTCCATTAAAAATAAAGAATTATCTGATATAAATCCCTGCAATATACAAATTGCGACAAACATTGGCTCAGAACAAGCTGCATCAAATCTGAGTGATACTTGTGACCATTCACCCATGATAGTTGACAACCCAGTACTGAAGAGAAAACTTGGCAATAATAATAAATTAGGTAAATCTGCTAAGTTAATTAGGGAGTCACAAGATGGTAAATAATAATACTATTGCCTTTTTGTGATTGCAATGACCTATTTAGCATCTTTTAATACTAATGGCCTGTGTGATATCAACAAATTTAAAAAAGTATGTTGCAGTCTTAAATCTAGACATGTTGAAATTGCTGCATTGCAAGAAACATTTTGGACTAAAAACCTTGATTACTCATTTCTACAATGTTGGGATGGTAGCATTTTATACAATAACTTCTCATCTGCAAGTAGAGGAGTTGCCATTCTAATTTCTAAAAAATATAATAATAATATTGTTGAGACATGGAAAAGTGCCGATGGAAGACTCATTTGTGTTAAATTAAAAATTGAGGACATAAACTACCATATAATGAGCGTATACGTTCCTAATAATATCAGAGAAAAGAATGAATTCCTAATTGATTTTAATAACTTTATAAAAGATAAGGGAAATTTAATAATACTTCAGGATTTTAATACAGCTTTGTCTCCCCTTGATCGGCCGAATGGAAAATTTAATGAAGATTCTAGCATTAGGTTATTGCATGAAATTATAGCTAACAATAATTTAAGAGATCAGTGGCAATATAGGAATCCTGATAGCATCGAGTTCAGTTGGTGCAGATTTCATGGAGATAATCTACAACAAAGTAGAATTGATTTACTGTTAAATTCCTCTAACTTGAGCTCGGTGTTCCAGAATTGTTTTATCGCCCATTCTTCCATAAGTGACCATTCAATCATTTTAGCTAAATGTAACTTGGAGAACATAGAAAGAGGGTCTGGTATCTGGATTTTTAACAATCGGTTACTTTTTAATAAAGAATATTGCAAAAATATTGAATTTTTGATAAATGACAGTAAAAAACAGAGCTTATTTGATGATGATATTCTAGTCTGGTGGGATAACTTGAAATATTACATCAAAAAACTAAGTATACACTTCAGTCAGAAAATCAAAAATGAAAGATTTAAATACGTAAACGAGTTAACTAAAAAACTGAAAATTGAAATGGCCCGAGCTGCTAGACTCAACAACCCAAATCAAAGTCTCCTAAAAATTAAAAAATTAGAACAAGAAATTGAAAATATTGAAAATCTTGAACTACAGGGAGCAATCTTAAGATCCAAAGCTGATCATGTCTTACAAGAAGATAAATGCACAGAGTATTTCTTAGGTTTAGAAACATATAGACAACAGGGTAATAATATAAAAGAAATTCTGAATGAAAATAATATAACCATCACAGATCCCTTCATGATAGTCAAAACAGTTCAAAACTTTTACGAAACTTTATACAAATCAGAAAACATTGATCCCGAGTCGGAGAAAATTCTTCTTGACAGTTTAGAAAATAATTTATGTATAGAAGACAGTGAGTTTTGCGAAGAACAAATCACCTTAACTGAGATATCCACTGCTCTTCAAGCTATGTCTTCAAACAGATCGCCAGGATCTGATGGTCTGACTACAGAATTTTTTAAACATTTTTGGCCTCTTTTAAAAGATATTCTACTCAGAGTGTTTGAAAATATTTTTGAAAGAAAAGAGTTATGTAGATCCATGAAAACAGGCATCATTACCTTAATCTTTAAAAAGAAGGGAGAAAAAAACAACTTGAAAAATTGGAGACCTATAAGCTTACTAAATACAGACTATAAAATTTTATCAAAAGTTCTCGCGAATCGTTTGAAAGAGGTTATTTCTCCCTTGGTTTCTAAAACCCAAACATGTGTTCCTAGAAGAGACATTAGTGAAAATATTGCAAGTATAAGAGACATAATCACTTATATAGAGGAAGAAAATAAAGAAGGGATAATTGTTAAACTAGATCAGATGAAAGCCTTTGACAGAGTTAATCACCAGTATCTTTTCCATGTTCTCAACAAGTTCGGCTTTAAAGAAAATTTTGTCAGCTGGATAAAAATTCTATATAATGGGGCAAAAAGCTGTGTAAAAGTCAACAACCACTTGTCGTCCTTTTTCTCAATAGAGAGGTCGGTACGACAAGGGTGTCCCTTATCTGCATTATTATATGTACTCACTGCAGAGCCACTTATTTGTCTTTTAAATCAAAATCCAAATATAATTGGTATCACACTTCCAGATAACTCTGAATGTAAATCTTTTAATCATGCAGATGATACCGAGCTTACTCTTAAAAATTCAGAGTCCTGCATTCAGTCATTTAAAATGTTGGATATATATTCTAAGGGGTCTGGCGCCAAGATCAACATTGATAAGTCAGAGTATATGCCAATAGGAAGCTTAAAAGGTACAGATATTTCTAATCTTCCACTTCAAAAGTGTAAAAACGCCATTTTAATTTTAGGTGTATACCTTGGAACTGACTCCAATATTTGCAGTGAACTAAATTGGAGAAATAAACTAGTAAAAATTAGAAGAATTTTACAGTTTTGGACAAAACGAAAATTATCATTAAAGGGGAGAGCAATAATTATAAATACACTTCTACTGTCTACTATTTGGTATACCCTGAATGTGACCTCTATCCCTGACAGATTCTTAACTGCAATTAAAAATACATGTCTGGATTTCTTATGGTTTCATAACAAACACTTGATTAAGTACACTTCAATTATTGCAAAATTTAATGACGGCGGTTTAAATCTTGTCGACATCGAAACTAAGTTGTATGCTCTTCGATGTAAGTGGATCAAGAAATTATTTAAAAGCCACTTTCCTTGGACAAAATTCTTCTATCACTACATTAGTAAATATAAATCACTGAATTTATCTACCAACATATTCAGTATAGATTTGGATAAAATATACCTGAAATCCAAATCTAATTTTTATTCTGAAGTTTTAGATGCTTGGCGAAAATTAACTGAAACTGTTGATAGAACAAGCATTAATCCTGTTACAATACCAAATCAATGTATTTTTGATAACCCCTCTGTATTGGATGCTGATGGAAATAAACTATATTTAATTGAATTCATTCAGGCTGGCCTCACCCACGTAAAGGATTTCACTTATGAAGTTGTCCCAGGGTTTTTACGACCAGACGCCATTATCGAATTAATCTCAAATTCAACCTTAACTTTTTCAGAAAAAGATATAAGAAGGAAGTTTAATATTATCTTAAATGCTCTGCCTCAACATTGGACTGAGTTTATTCAAACACAGACTTCTGTAGATGCTTTCCCATTGCAGTCTATTTCAAATCAGCAATCTGTCTCAGAAATAAATCTGAAGTTCATTAATGCCAATGAAATAGTCACAGATATTGAATTTTTGACAACTAAAGAAGCCTATTCAATTCTGATTAAAAACCTTATTCAAAAACCTACTTCGGCAAATTTTTGGCAGTCTAAGTTCCCAGGAATAAACCTCCCTAAAATTTATAAATCTCTTCACTTCTCTCTCAAATCCTCAGATATGATCGATACAGATTTTAAATTATTGCACAATATATTTTATACCTATTCTCTACAAAATAAAATTGACAACAGTATATCGGCCATGTGCCCCCTGTGTAAAATAGAGTCGGAAGATATACTACATATTTTCATTCAATGTTCATTGTTGAGAAAAATCAAAGGAAAATGCCACGAACTTCTTGACATTTTGTTTTTAAATGTTAAAACTCAAACCGGTATATCTGAACCTCAATTAAATGAATTACTGCTCTTCGGTTATTCGGAAAAAAGTAATTTAGTTAATTCCAAATTTATAAATTTATTTCTTAGTGCCTACCGAGTTGCTATCATTCGCAGACGAAATTATTTCCTGAAAGAAAATAAAATACTAAGTGCTTTTGGGTTATTGCGAATGATTATTCAACAACACTTAGTCTGCATACAACTGTACTCAAATACAAATTACCAAAATATACAATTTGATTCGCTTCTAATAAATAATAACCTTCTTTTTCTACAAGATGGTTCTATTTCACTAAATTTCTGAAATATTTTGAATTGAGCTGGTGCAGTTTTCATTGACCAATATTGTCTACTAAATGGTTTACTCAGTGAGTTATAGATTACCCAGTGTTTTGGGCTACCGCCCCTTACGGTTACCCATAGGATGACCCCCCCCCCCCCCCCGCACCCACCACTCCACATGCCTCTTCCCCTTTTTCAATCATCAAGTTGGATGTATATTTTCGAACTGGAAGGAGAATCTCTATTTCGGTAATACGTAGTTGTCCTTAAAACCTTTTCCCGATTTCCCTTGTCTTATTTTACTCAAGTATTTGTTTCATTTCTACAAAAAGAATGGAAAAGAGACAATTATTCTGATCAAAAACTGTGGCAAACTCAAACCATACACAGAGGAAAATACAATCTATTCGTTGCCGTTTTATTTCACACTTTTTTGCATATATGACCTTTACCTTACATCTCACCACAAATTTACAATTCCACACTAGTTGAACACCCCTAGGCAAAATTGTACTGTTATTTCTAAACCGTGTTTGATGATGAGAATCCGATTAATGGGTTATTCCTTTTTACTCTCCTGGGTAATTAATTTTAATATAGCATTATCCATTTCTATTGAAGCTTTAAATGTTGACAAGTCTACTAAATGACGTAATTTATTACTGAGATATTAATATGTGGGATTTTTTTTTTTTTTTTTTTTTTTTTTTTGTTATCTTGAGTCTTATAAAAAGACATCCATGTAATAAAAAAAACTTCTGTGATATTTGTAAATATTGTTGTAAATATCCATGTTTTTAATGAATTAAAAAAAAAAAAAAAACAAAAAAAAAAAAAAGGCATTGGACTCGAAATCCAATGGGCACTGCCCACGCAGGTTCGAATCCTGCTCGCAGCAACTGCTTTGATTTACTTAGGATTTCAAAAAAGAAAATGTGGAAAACTGAACTGTATTGATCAAAGTCACGTTGAAGATCTCCTTGAGGCTCAGAACTTGATTCTTGTATATTATAAGTTTGCTGACGGTTGGAATGTTGCATTTTCTAAAACTATAGAGTTGTCTCCCTTGTCATCATGGGTGGACAGCTTTTTTGTTGACGGTGATTTGGAAATGTTTAATCCAATCCATCCTTCCGCTCACTGTGTAATAATTTACCAAAAGCTTGTTATTTTGTTTTGTTTGAAACCGTGGATTGTTCTGGTGAAATAATTTTTGCCAGTTTCCTGTTGAATATTGATTTTGGAAGAGCTGAGTGTTGCCTGTAGAAATGCCGGAAACAATGTTACAGAGTTCACAATTGTCAATTCACCCTGCCAAGGGAACGATGAGTGCAAATTCAAAAAACTTTTCAGGAATGGAGAAAGATAAGAGAACTATTATTTCTGGTGAGTTGTTTCGCAAGGAATTTACTGTACAAGTTAATGTTATTGACAATTCGAAAGTAAAAGCTTTTGAAGTTATAAAGGCTGTTGATAAATTGTGTGGTCCCGATTCCTGTATAGCATGCGTCCCAGTAAGTGGTGACCTTTTTGAGGTGACTGTAAAAGACCGTGATTCCACTGAACTGTTGCTTGATGGATTTAACATTGGAAAGCAAAAAGTTACTTGCACAAAAATATTTTTTGATTCCGTTGTGGTTTCTTTACTTCACTTACCGTCGTACATAACTGACCAGTTGATAATTGAGAAACTTTCACGAGACTATCATTTGGAGCTTTTGTCTCCTATTCATCGCAGATGCTATCCTGGATCTACTGTTTTTGATGGAACTCGTTATGTGCGTGTCCGATTCCCTCCAGATGTTCGTTCATTACCTTATTCTATTAAGTTTGAAACTGCCAGTGGATCGAGTTACTTTCGTGTTCTCCATGATAATCAGATAAAGGTTTGTTCAAAATGTTTGTCACCTGATCATCTGATAAAAGACTGCCCACTATTTACTTGCTTCAAATGTAAATTACCTGGGCATCTTGCCCGTGTTTGTCCAATGATTTCTTGCACGAAATGTGCTTCAATAGACTGTAAGTGTGCTGAATCCGATACAACCCGTGACATTGCTCGTAATGAGATTACTGATAGCACAAGCAACAAAATTACAAGTGTTACAGTTGACAGTGTAAAAGCAGTAAAGGATAAAGATCGTTCTGTTTCTTCTGATAATTCCTGCCCAGATGTGAAGTGTAACATTGTCAAAACTGTTTCAGATTATCAGCCGCCGGAGATTGATGATAAAGTTTGGGCAGACCTCGAAGCTGAGGTTCTTGCTGGTACTCTAAATGATTGTGAGGACACTGAACATTCTGATGAACTGATAGATAATATTGATACTGAAATGAATTATGAGAGTGACGTGGCTGTTAGTGACGATGTAAACTGTGCTATGGAGGAGGACAGTTACAAACAGGCATTATCTAGAAAACGTAGACAAAGATTAGTTTTTCGACCTAATATCAAAGTGGTTAGAAAGTCTGGTAAAAAAAAGGAGCCTGAAAAAATTTCATAATGCTAAGTTTATTTTTATTAATATTTGCTCTTATGTTTCAGGTCTGTAGTCATAATGTGAATGGCTTGAGGGATATCACGAAAATTAATAATGTTTTTAATTTGTTTCGGGAGAAAACGTTGGACATTATCGCTCTGCAAGAAACGCATTGGGACGATGATTTCCTGAAATCTTTTCAACATATGTGGAAGGGGAAGATTTTTTACTCAAATTTTGACAGCAAAAGTCGTGGGGTTGCTATTATGGTCACTGAAAAGTTAAAGGATTGCACCAGAGTTACACACCAAGATGATTCAGGTCGCCTCATTGAAGTCGAGGTAATAGTTGGAGATGTGAAGTACTATTTTTATAGTGCATATGTCCCCAATAATTACAAAGACAAGATTTTATTTTTACACCAGTTGTCATCGGTTATTTCAAATAAAGACAAAGCTATTCTTTTAGGTGATTTTAACTGCTGTGCAAATTGTTTTGATCGACCCTCTGGTGTGGTTGATGCCTCAAGTAATCATTTTCAAAATTTATTATCCACTAATAATTTAACTGATGTGTGGAGATATAGAAACCCCACTAAGAAGCAGTACAGTTGGTTTCGGTTGTCAAATGGGGTTTTACAGCAAAGTCGTATTGACTATATTTTATGTTCTAGTAATTTGCTTGCTCTAAATGTGTTCTGCTATATGAATTATACATCTTTCAGTGATCATTCTCTTCTTATCACCAAATTCAATTTGGAGAAAGTCGAAAAAGGTCCAGGAATTTGGATGTTTAATAACTCTTTATTGGGGGATATTGAGTATTGCAACAAAATTTGTAATCTTATTGACCAGGAATTGAGGTGTCCATTATTTAGTAATGAGCCCCTCATATGGTGGGACAATATAAAATTTAAAATTAAAAAAGTAAGTATGTGGTTTTCACAACAAAAGAGTAGACAGCAGAAAGAAAAAGAATATAATCTCCAAAAATCATTAGCCATAGAGTGTAGTAGGAATTCCAGTTTTTTGAATATACCTAAAATTGAGAATATTAGACAGCAGTTATCTATACTGGAGTTAGGAAAATGTAGGGGTGCAATTATTCGTTCCAAATCAAAATTTCACTTGGAATCAGATAGGTCTACAAGGTATTTTTTGAACTTAGAAAAATATAGGCAGGAATCCAATTTTTTTCCTGCTGTAATTTCTCCGAATGGTGAGGTGGTGGACAATACATTTGACATTTTGGATACTGCAAAAAACTTTTATGCTGATCTTTATGGGGGGCAAAAAGTAGAAATGGAAAAAATAGAAGCTGTATTAAATGTTATAGATACTTCCCTGTCTCCAGATGACAGAGAAAGTTGTGATAGTGAATTTTCAATTGAGGAAATTTGGAATGCCCTAAAGTCAATGGCCGGTTCAAAATCTCCTGGCTTAGATGGTCTAAGCAAAGAATTCTATGTCAAATTTTGGCCTCAGCTAAGTCCTATTCTATTTAAAATATTCAACACGATTTTTGAAAGTAACTATTTAGCTAATTCAATGACAAAAGGTGTTATAGTCCTTGTTTATAAGAAAAAGGGGGATAAACGTGATTTATCTAACTGGCGCCCGATATCTCTCTTAGGTGTTGACAGAAAATTAATAGCCAAGGTATTAGCCAATCGACTTAAAGGCATTGTGCACAAACTTATTTCCCAATTTCAGACTTGTTGTGTTCCTGGTAGGGATTTGAGTGAGACAGTAGCATCCATTAGGGATATTATACACTATATTGAAACCAATGATCTCAGTGGTTTATTATTGAAAATTGACTTTAACAAAGCGTTTGATAGAGTGAATCATGACTATATGTTTTGTATGCTGCAGAAATTTGGTTTTGGTGTCAATTTCATTAAATGGGTAAAAATTTTGTATTCGGGTGCCCGAAGCTGTATAAAAATCAATGGACATACTTCTTCTTTCTTTGACATTTTATCCTCAGTGAGACAAGGGTGTCCCTTGTCCGCTCTTTTATTTGTTTTGTGTTCTGAACCTTTGTCTAGACTTATTAATACTAACAGTGATATCCATGGATTTACTGTTCCTTGCTCTGATGTTGAGTGTAAGTTGTTTCAACATGCAGTTGACAACAAGCTAATCCTGTCTGATGTTTCTTCAGTTGATAAAACCCTTGACTGTTTTAATGTTTTTTCAAATGGGTCTGGGGCCCGAATAAATTTTGACAAATCTGAAATTTTGGTTTTAGGTGGTTTAAAGGGGGTGGATATGTCTCGTTTACCCCTGAAAATAGCCAATGGGTATTTAGAGATCCTTGGAATTTATCTTGGGCCTGATTTACATCACTGTGAAGAGTTAAACTGGGGAAAGAAGGTAAAGAAATTAGCCAGTATACTTTATTTTTGGAAGGATAGACACCTTACACTCAAGGAGCGGGCCATTGTTATTCATACATTATTGATGTCCACCCTTTGGTATACCCTAAACGTAATGCCTATTTCAGATTTGTATGTCAAGAAAATAAGAGCATTGTGTTTGAATTTTTTATGGTCAAATTCTATACACACTATCAAGTATGACTCTATCATTGGTAGGTTTTGTCAAGGGGGATTAAATATACCAGATATTTTATTAAAAAAGTGGTCATTTCGATGCAAGTGGGTGAAGAAAAGCTTAAACAGTTATTTCCCTTGGAAATATTTTATGTGGCGTTATTTTAGTAAGTATAAAAATTTATTCCTGTCTAAAGGTATTTTTGGTATCAATTTACAAGACAAATTTATTAATCAACTTCCAGTTTTTTATGCAGAAATTCTAAAGGCATGGAAAGAGTTAAATGGTGCTGACATTGAAAAGATTGGTACTGTTATTGATGTGAAGGATCAATGTTTGTTTGACAACCCCCTTTTCACAATTGATGGCAAAACACTTTATTTTGAAAACTTTGTTTCGGCTGGCATCACTACAGTAGCTGATATTATCTATGGAGTGATTCCCGGTTTCTTACCCATAAATGCTATTCATGAAATGGTGTGTAAAAAGGATTATTGTGAATGTTCTTTAGTTAATCGTCAGTATAAATGCATTACAGACTCTATACCTTCTGAGATGAAATCAGTTGTTCTTGACAATGATTTGGTCTGTTCGGTTAGTATAGCTTCTGAATGCACTGAAAGTTCGGTATTCTTTGTGACTGATCATGGTACTCTTGCTTCAATTACTAATTTAACATCCCGAATTGCATATAATTCCCTTAGGTGCAAATATTTTAAAACTCCAACAGGTGAAGACAAATGGAAAATTGTGTTCAATAACACTTCAGTTCTCCTTTATTGGTTTCTTGTTCATTTACACATTAAATCAAATGAAATGTGTGACCTTGATTTTAAGATATACCATGATATTATATTTACTATGAGAAAACAGTTTGTCGTTGGAAAACAAAACAACGATAAGTGCCCTATTTGTATCACTGAAAAAGAGAACGTGCTACACGAATTTTTAGATTGCAGCTTATTAACAGATTTCCAAAGGAAATGTCGGAAATTATTATATGTTCTCTTTGTTAAGACTTCTAGGAATATTTCCAAGGAGGAATGTAAAAAGATGCTTTTATTTGGTTTTCATAAAAAAGTTAAAAACACTAACTTTTGGTTTATAAATTTAAATCTAAACTGTTATAGAATGGCCATACATCGTAGACGGAATTATATGTTGTATGATCAAAAGTTATTAAAAATAGAATCACTGTTTGAATTGATTTTAGTTTCACACATCAAAGAATATAAATGCTATTGTGACAGAATAAACAATCCACACTTATTTGAAGAATATATAATGAATCATAATTCGCTTGTATATTTTAGTAACAGTGATATTTGTGTCAACCTCTGTTAAGTTAGTGTTTTTACAGGAGTGTTGCATGTGTGTGTGTATGTGTCTGGGTGTTTGCGTGCGATCTACATTGAGATAGGGAGGGTTAAACTGGGTGTAAGTCTTACACATCGGTCTTACACTCAGGGGGTTGGGAACATGTGCCAGTGAGAGAATGTGTGAGGGAGAGATGATCAATTGTCAGTGCGGATCATATATTTATTACACATAATATATACTATATCAATATGCTGTATAAAGTTTTATTGTAAGATAATTTTGAATTTTATAAATAAAAAAAAAAAAAAAAAAAAAGGTGTTGGACTCGAAATCCAATGGGCACTGCCCACGCAGGTTCGAATCCTGCTCGCAGCGACTGCTTTGATTTACTTAGGATTTCAAAAAAGAAAATGTGGAAAACTGAACTGTATTGATCAAAGTCACGTTGAAGATCTCCTTGAGGCTCAGAACTTGATTCTTGTATATTATAAGTTTGCTGATGGTTGGAACGTTGCATTTTCTAAAACTGAACTCATTTTACTTGAATAAGTGGTGTGTGCATGCGTATGTATGATGTCTGTAACATATGTCCTTTGAAGACAGTTAGTTGAACCTGTATCCTCAGTGACTGACGGCTTTTTAGCCTTATGCCAGCTGCGATGGCCGAGTGGTTAAGGCGTTGGACTTGAAATCCAATGGGCAATGCCCGCACAGGTTCGAACCCTGCTCGCAGCGTACTGCTCAATGCTACTTTAGTTTAAAAATATGTGTGTTATGTGACAAACAAACTGCAAGAGTCCCAGTTTGTCAGTTGATTTCTCTATCAGAAACACTGACTATAACGTAATGGCAAGATTAATTCTTTTGTTTTTTTCTCAACACTTACCCAGAAAATGCTACATTCCGTGCCAAAACGAAGATTAATCTCACACTTCAGCTGATATGAGCTTTCCTACACTGAAAACCCGTTATTAAAGATATCGTTAGTTCGCCAATTTATCGACGGACAGTGTGTTTCCTAGATACGCCTCTTTGCCCACCACAACCCATGAAACAATCATAATTTCTTTTATCGCCTTTTGCTTGAAGACCAATAATGACCTGAATATCAGTCCTGAACCAGAAGGAAGACGGAAGCACACTTTCTCGTTGGCCGGAATAGCTCAGTTGGGAGAGCGTTACACTGAAGATGTAAAGGCCCCCGGTTCAATCCCGGGTTCCGACATGGAGCAGTCAGACTCCGGCGGCTGGCAAATGTTTTCTTGAGATTTATCATTTTCTATCGGTTTCCATCTTTGAACGAGTGCCGTTGATTTTCTAGCAAAACTCTTTCGCCGGAATTTTATTATAGGTCTGCAATTCTGCGTTGCTAACGAAAAGTGTTTTAGAGGTAAAACGTATTTGTAAATAAATAAAAGTGTTTTGAAACATCTCTCTCTAAATACATTTCGTTTCGTCTTGTCTTTCTTGGAGGTTGAGTGATATCATATGGGTGAATGACACTCAGTGTAGTGAAGGACGCATTTTCAAAAGGAGAGAAGGTCGAACGCTGCGATGGCCGAGTGGTTAAGGCGTTGGACTTGTCCTAGTTTTCTGCCCTTTGCTCAATGGTGGACGCTTTTTTGGACAGAGAGAAATTCGATGTTTTATCGGTGCCATCCGATGAAACGTGGACAACTTATGCCTTCAACGTTTGCTGTTTCTTTTTTAACATCACTTTTGAAACATTATTTCTGATTATTGTGTGACATTTATTATTGGTTTTGTTGGATTTGGTGATTGATTATTTGTGTTGAGGAGAATGGGAGATGGAAATGTACACATCAGCGAAATGAAAACTGGTAAAGCTAAGAATTTTTGAGCAAATGGAGAGATTGAATGAGAAAAGGAAATCTGTATCTGGTGAGTCATTCCGTAAAGAACTAACCCTTCGCATCAATGTGCTAGATAATTCAAAAATAAAAGCTGTGGAAATAATTAAAGCAGTTGATGAACTATGTGGGAGTGATTCCTGTTTAGCTTGTGTTCCTGTAAGTGGGGACTTGTATGAGGTGACACTGAATGATGCTGATGCGACCGAACTCTTACAGGATGGAATCACTATTGGAAAGCATAAATTTGTCTGTTCAAAAGTGTTTTTTGACTCTGTTGTTGTTTCATTGCTACATCTTCCTGCATACATTACAAATGAAGTAATTGAAGAAAAACTGAAAGTTGATTATAACATTGAACTGTTATCTCCCATATACAGAAGATACTATCCCGGCACATCTGTGGCTGATGGCACACGTTATGTGCACGTTCGGTTCCCCCCAGGAGTACGATCACTTCCTTACTCTATGAAATTTGAAACAGCTAATGGTATGAACTATTTTCGTGTTTTGCACAACAACCAGATAAAAGTTTGTTCAAAATGCTTTTCACCTGACCATTTGATTAAGGAGTGTCCACTTTTTATCTGCTTCAAATGTAAGCTGCCAGGCCACCTTGCACGTAATTGTTCAGTAACACCCTGCGTTAACTGTTCATCATTTGTTTGTAAATGTACTGTGCGTGAAAAATTTAATAAGTCAGATGCCAATTCTGATTCAATTACAAGAATTGACAAAGAGAAAGATTCAGTTTCAGTTCAACCCATTGTTGTAAATTCAAGTGAACTTTCAATGAAGGATTTGAATAAAAGTGAGACCTGGATTAATAATAACTCTCTTTGGGAAAATGACTCATGGGATTCTGAACCAGTAGGTAGTAAAAGCACTTTGCAGTGTTTAGCGGATAGCAGTTCTGTCGTGGGATCAAAAGACTGCGTTGACCCTTCTCCAGTAGTTGATGACAGTATAGTTGAGACAAAACCCTGTGTTATTGTTGAAGACTTTGAAACTTTGGATGACAATACAAATGATGTTGAGTTTTCTGATGATGATAGGTGTGATTCTGACGTTGACAATAGGGACATAAGTGCAATGATTGACGACTCCCCTAATAATGTGGTGACCCGAAAACGTAGGTCAAGGCTTGTTGTACATCCAAACGTTAAAGTAATAAGAAAATGTGGGCAAAAACAAAAAAGTGAGGATACAGGTGGTAACACTTCCTGATGGATCGATGTTATATTGTTAATCGTTTGGTTCTTTTCTTTATGTTTCAGGTCTGCAGCTTCAATGTTAATGGTCTCCGGGATATAAACAAGCTTAAAAATGTTTTCACTTTATTTCAGGACAAATCTCTGGATATTATTAGTTTACAAGAAACTCACTGGGATGATAATTTTTTAAACGGTTTAACACATACCTGGAAGGGTAACATTTTTCATTCTAATTATAATAGTAAATCCAGGGGCGTTGCCATATTAGTAAGTGATAAGCTTAAAGACCACACCAGAGTTGTTCAACAAGATAATGATGGCCGTCTCATTAAGATTGAAGTAACTATTGGTGACATACTATATTATTTTTATAGTGTGTATGTACCCAATTCTTACCGAGACAAAATTATTTTCTTTAATAATTTAGAGACAGCTATTGGCATCCAAGAGAATGTTTTAGTCATGGGTGATTTTAACTGCTGTGCGGGTACTGGCGACAGACCAACTGGTATGGTGGATGGTTCAACGAAATATTTTCAAAAGTTTTTACAAAATACACATCTTGTAGATATCTGGCGGCACAAAAACATGGATAAGAAACAATATAGTTGGTTCCGTTTTACTGGTGATAACCTTCAACAGAGTCGTATTGATTATATTTTGTGCTCTAGAAATTTAATTGCATTGAATATTCATGCTTTTATGAATTACACATCTTTTAGTGATCATTCACTTATTATTGCTAAATTTAATTTTGAAAGATTTGAAAAGGGCCCTGGAATCTGGATGCTAAATAATTCTTTATTAAATGATCAAGTTTATTGTTCTGAAATAAATGACCTCATTGACAAAGAATTATTGTGTCCTTTATATCTCAGTGAACCACTTGTGTGGTGGGATAATTTGAAATACAAGATGAAAAAACTGAGTATCTGGTATTCACAAAAAAAAATAAACAGTTTCGAGAAATTGAATACGATCTTCAGAAATCATTGGCTTTAGAATGTAGTAGGAGTGGTAATCACTTGAATATTTTAAGAATTGAAAATCTTAGGCAACAGTTATTGGTAATTGAACATCAAAAATGTAAAGGGGCCATTATTAGATCAAAATCCAGATTCCATCTAGAGTCTGATAGATCTACAAAGTATTTTTTACAATTAGAAAAAAATAGGCAGCAGTCAAATTTCTTTTCGGCTGATTTGACATCTGAAGGTGAAGTGGTTGACAATGTTTATGATATTTTGAATATTGCCAAAGATTTTTATGCTGATTTATATGGTAAAAAGGAGATCGAAATTAGAAAAATTAATGCTGTTTTGCAGTTTGTAGACAAAACTTTGTCTGCAGAAGATAAAAACACATGCGATGAAAGTTTTACACAGGAAGAAATTTGGCATTCTTTAAAGTCAATGGCGGCCTCTAAATCCCCTGGATTAGATGGCCTCACAAAAGAGTTTTACTCTACATTTTGGAATAAATTGGGGCCAATTTTAAAGAAGGTATTTGACGAAATTTTCAAAGAAAATATTTTAACTAGATCTATGACAAAAGGTGTTATAGTTTTAATTTATAAAAAGAAAGGCGACAAACGTGAGTTATCTAATTGGCGTCCAATTTCACTTTTAGGTGTTGATAGAAAATTAATTGCAAAAGTCCTTGCTAATCGACTGAAAAACATTATATGTAGGTTAATTTCTGCTTACCAAACTTGTTGTGTTCCAGGCAGAGATTTGAGTGAAACAGTGCTTTCTATTAGGGATTTTATAGAGTACATTGAAACTAATAATTCTGAGGGTCTGGTCATGAAAGTGGATTTCAACAAGGCCTTTGATAGAGTTAACCATGATTATTTGTTTTGCTTGCTTGAAAAAATTGGCTTTGGTAAAAACTTCATCAATTGGGTTAAAATTTTATACAAGGATGCTCGAAGTTGTATTAAACTTAATGGTCACACATCTTCCTTTTTCAACATATCTTCATCTGTAAGACAAGGTTGTCCTCTATCTGCTCTTCTGTTTATTTTGTGTTCAGAACCCCTTGCAAATCTTGTGAATAATAATACACACATTCGTGGCCTACAGGTCCCCAATACAAACCTTGATTGCAAATTATTTCAACATGCTGATGATAATAAGTTACTGCTTGCAGATTTAGCTTCAGTGCATACTTCTGTTGAGTGTTTTCAGATGTTTTGTGAGGGTTCTGGAGCGCGTATTAATTATGACAAATCAGAAGTTATGCTTTTAGGGAAACTTAAGGATTTTGATGGGACTAATTTACCTCTTAAAACTACAAATGGTTGTATGGAAATTCTTGGTATTTTTGTTGGACACAATGCCAAACAATGTGAACAACTCAACTGGGGTAAAAAGGTTCAAAAACTGGCCAGTATATTACATTTTTGGAAAGATAGACATCTCACATTAAAGGGTAGAGCCATTATTTTACATACATTATTGTTATCAACACTTTGGTACACATTAAATGTTATACCCATACCTGATCTCTTTGAAAAACAGATTAGAGCCCTATGTTTGAATTTCGTGTGGTCGTATTCTATTCATACCATCAAATACAGCACAATACTTGGTAAATTTAAAGATGGTGGATTGAATGTTCCAGATATTGTGTTGAAAAGATGGTCTTTTAGATGTAAATGGATTAGGAAAAGCTTGCAAAGTAATTTTCCATGGAAACATTTTATGTTTTACCATTTTGGTAAATACAAAAATTTATTACTGTCAGAGGGTATATTTGGCATAAATTTGGATGTAAGGTACATTAAAAATATTTCGAAATTTTATAGTGAAATTCTTTTGGCATGGAAGGAGCTAAATGGATGCCATAATCATTTAATAGGTTCAGAAATTGTTTTCACAGAACAATCTTTATTTGATAACCCTCAAATGACCCATGAAGGTAAAACAATTTATTTTGAAAATTTTGTTCAAGCTGGTATAACAAAAGTTAAGGACATACTATATGAAGTAGTTCCCGGATTTTTACCTGAAATAGCTATCCACGAGTTGGTGTGTAAGCAATCCTTTTGTGACTGTGCACCTGTTAAATCGCAGTATGCGATTATTTTGTCAGCTGTCCCAGATGTGTGGAAATCTAAAATTAGTCAGCCTCAGATCGAACAATCACAAAGAGAAGTTTCACAATCTCCCAGTGACTCGGTTTTTTATGTGAATGAACATGGCAACAAAACTTCCATTTCAGAATTGTCTGCCAAAAATGCTTACAATGTCTTGAGGAAAGCCCATTTTCAAAGTCCAACTAGTGAAATTAAATGGAATGGAATGATTTTTTCAAGAATTTCTCGCTGAAATCCTTTTGGCCATCTGTTCATTTATCTATTAAATCAAATGAGATGTCAGATCTTGATTTTAAAATTGGTCATAATATTCTTTACACTATGTGAAAGCAATTTATGGTTGGAAAGCAAACTACAGACTCATGTCCATTATGTAAAATTTACAAAGAAGATATATCTCATGAATTTATTGAATGTTCTTTACTGGAAAATATCAAAACAAAATGCCAGAGTATGTTAGATATTCTCTTTGTTAATTCTTCTACTAATGTCTCGATGGAAAAATTTATTGAGATGTTACTTTTTGGAATATCGGTTAAGATTAAAAATGTTAATTTTTATTTCGTAAATTTACTACTCAGTGCGTATAGATTGGCAGTGCATCGTAGGAGAATTTTTTTCTTATATGAACAAAGATTGCTTAAGGTTGAATCATTGTTCAAAATAATATTAATTTCTCACTTAAAAGAATATAGGGTATATTGTGATCAGATAAGTAATCCAGATCTGTTTAGGATAGCAGTATTGGAAAATAACCCCCTGGTGCATCTTACCAACGATGAAATAGATATAAGATGATATGTAATTAATTCGCAAAAGGCTGTTTTCTTCGACAATCACATTCTCTATATTACCATACATATGAGTCTTGGGATTAGGGAAGGGTTTTTATGGTAGAAGATCTTACACGTCAGACTTACTATCAGAGGGGTGGGAACATGTAAACTTTTTTTCTTTATTTTTTACATATCTTTTTATCTTTGTGTAATGATTGGGGCCTATAAAAGGATCCTAATTGTAAAATGTGTAAATTTCTGTGATACTTGTAAATGTTTTGTAAATATAAAATCATGATTTTAGATTAAATAAAAAAAAAAAAAAAAAAAAAAAAAAAAAAAAAAAAAAAAAAAAAAAAAGGCGTTGGACTCGAAATCCAATGGGCACTGCCCACGCAGGTTCGAATCCTGCTCGCAGCGACTGCTTTGATTTACTTAGGATTTCAAAAAAGAAAATGTGGAAAACTGAACTGTATTGATCAAAGTCACGTTGAAGATCTCCTTGAGGCTCAGAACTTGATTCTTGTATATTATAAGTTTGCTGACGGTTGGAACGTTGCATTTTCTAAAACTGAACTCATTTTACTTGAATAAGTGGTGTGTGCATGCGTATGTATGATGTCTGTAACATATGTCCTTTGAAGACAGTTAGTTGAACCTGTATCCTCAGTGACTGACGGCTTTTTAGCCTTATGCCAGCTGCGATGGCCGAGTGGTTAAGGCGTTGGACTTGAAATCCAATGGGCAATGCCCGCGCAGGTTCGAACTCTGCTCGCAGCGTACTGCTCAATGCTACTTTAGTTTAAAAATATGTGTGTTATGTGACAAACAAACTTCAAGAGTCCCAGTTTGTCAGTTGATTTCTCTATCAGAAACACTGACTATAACGTAATGGCAAGATTAATTCTTTTGTGTTTTTCTCAACACTTACCCAGAAAATGCTACATTCCGTGCCAAAACGAAGATTAATCTTACACTTCAGCTGATATGAGCTTTCCTACACTGAAAACCCGTTATTAAAGATATCGTTAGTTCGCCAATTTATCGACGGACAGTGTGTTTCCTAGATACGCCTCTTTGCCCACCACAACCCATGAAACAATCATAATTTCTTTTATCGCCTTTTGCTTGAAGACCAATAATGACCTGAATATCAGTCCTGAACCAGAAGGAAGACGGAAGCACACTTTCTCGTCGGCCGGAATAGCTCAGTTGGGAGAGCGTTAGACTGAAGATCTAAAGTCCCCCGGTTCAATCCCGGGTTCCGGCACGGAGCAGTCGGACTCCGGCGGCTGGCAAATGTTTTTTTGAGATTTATCATTTTCTATCGGTTTCCATCTTTGAACGAGTGCTGTTGATTTTCTAGCAAAACTCTTTCGCCGGAATTTTATTATAGGTCTGCAATTCTGCGTTGCTAACGAAAAGTGTTTTAGAGGTAAAACGTATTTGTAAATAAATAAAAGTGTTTTGAAACATCTCTCTCTAAATACATTTCGTTTCGTCTTGTCTTTCTTGGAGGTTGAGTGATATCATATGGGTGAATGACACTCAGTGTAGTGAAGGACGCATTTTCAAAAGGAGAGAAGGTCGAACGCTGCGATGGCCGAGTGGTTAAGGCGTTGGACTTTCACCACTTTGTCCAATGTGTAAACAAGAAGTTGAGGACGTGCCACACATTTTGCTGACCTGTCCCTTCCTCAATAGGTTAAGAATGAAAAGTCACGAATTACTTGATTACCTGTTTATAAAGGCACAACCTCTATCCAATGAGAAAGTTGACACATGTCTGTTGTTTGGTTTCCACACCACTGAAAAGTCGGTCAACACCTCTTTTGTCAATCTGTTATTGTGTTGTTACAGAACGGCTGTAATCAGAAGGAGGCATTACTTCATAAAAGAAAACAATCTCATTGGTGCGTTTGGATTATTTAGACTGTTATTGAAACAGCACCTCACATATTTGCAGCTGTTTTATTCCAACACCAACAATTGTAAATTGTTTGATGAAATTTTGTTAACCAACAATAACATTGTATTCTACCAAAATGGTTTTCTTGAACTAAATTTTTGAATATGAATTTACTTACAAAGAAGGGGAGGGGTTGTGTGGGTGGTGGGGGGGGAGGGAGCCCCTGTCGGTGGCAGAAAGTAAGGCAGCGTTTGAAACATGCAGCCCCATTAGAAATAAGTTTTGATGCTTTCTAATTTGACGAAGGTTGTTGGGCATTCATTTTAGATATCAACAGATCGTGATGTCCGTGTCAGTGATGTGATAATTTGTTTTGAGGTGAAATGGGGGTGGGGGTCACCATATACCTTGTGTCCTACACCAGAACGAGGAGGAGGGGCGGTTGGATTATATGAGATCAGTTTGAGATATTATTATACCTCTGATAAATGATTTGCCTTGAGATGTCTATCAAAGTCTATGTCGACTTATTTTTCTGTGATATTGTACATACAGATTTTAATTAAAAAAAAAAAAAAAAAAAAAAAAAAAAAGGCGTTGGACTCGAAATCCAATGGGCACTGCCCACGCAGGTTCGAATCCTGCTCGCAGCGACTGCTTTGATTTACTTAGGATCTCAAAAAAGAAAATGTGGAAAACTGAACTGTATTGATCAAAGTCACGTTGAAGATCTCCTTGAGGCTCAGAACTTGATTCTTGTATATTATAAGTTTGCTGACGGTTGGAACGTTGCATTTTCTAAAACTGAACTCATTTTACTTGAATAAGTGGTGTGTGCATGCGTATGTATGATGTCTGTAACATATGTCCTTTGAAGACAGTTAGTTGAACCTGTATCCTCAGTGACTGACGGCTTTTCAGCCTTTTCCAGCTGCGATGGCCGAGTGGTTAAGGCGTTGGACTTGAAATCCAATGGGCAATGCCCGCGCAGGTTCGAACCCTGCTCGCAGCGTTCTGCTCAATGCTACTTTAGTTTAAAAATATGTGTGTTATGTGACAAACAAACTGCAAGAGTCCCAGTTTGTCAGTTGATTTCTCTATCAGAAACACTGACTATAACGTAATGGCAAGATTAATTCTTTTGTTTTTTTCTCAACACTTACCCAGAAAATGCTACATTCCGTGCCAAAACGAAGATTAATCTTACACTTCAGCTGATATGAGCTTTCCTACACTGAAAACCCGTTATTAAAGATATCGTTAGTTCGCCAATTTATCGACGGACAGTGTGTTTCCTAGATACGCCTCTTTGCCCACCACAACCCATGAAACAATCATAATTTCTTTTATCGCCTTTTGTTTGAAGACCAATAATGACCTGAATATCAGTCCTGAACCAGAAGGAAGACGGAAGCACACTTTCTCGTCGGCCGGAATAGCTCAGTTGGGAGAGCGTTAGACTGAAGATCTAAAGGCCCCCGGTTCAATCCCGGGTTCCGGCACGGAGCAGTCGGACTCCGGCGGCTGGCAAATGTTTTCTTGAGATTTATCATTTTCTATCGGTTTCCAACTTTGAACGAGTGCTCTTGATTTTCTAGCAAAACTCTTTCGCCGGAATTTTATTATAGGTCTGCAATTCTGCGTTGCTAACGAAAAGTGTTTTAGAGGTAAAACGTATTTGTAAATAAATAAAAGTGTTTTGAAACATCTCTCTCTAAATACATTTCGTTTCGTCTTGTCTTTTTTGGAGGTTGAGTGATATCATATGGGTGAATGACACTCAGTGTAGTGAAGGACGCATTTTCAAAAGGAGAGAAGGTCGAACGCAGCGATGGCCGAGTGATTAAGGCGTTGGACTCGAAATCCAATGGGCACTGCCCACGCAGGTTCGAATCCTGCTCGCAGTGACTGCTTTGATTTACTTAGGATTTCAAAAAAGAAAATGTGGAAAACTGAACTGTATTGATCAAAGTCACGTTGAAGATCTCCTTGAGGCTCAGAACTTGATTCTTGTATATTATAAGTTTGCTGACGGTTGGAACGTTGCATTTTCTAAAACTGAACTCATTTTACTTGAATAAGTGGTGTGTGCATGCGTATGTATGATGTCTGTAACATATGTCCTTTGAAGACAGTTAGTTGAACCTGTATCCTCAGTGACTGACGGCTTTTTAGCCTTATGCCAGCTGCGATGGCCGAGTGGTTAAGGCGTTGGACTTGAAATCCAATGGGCAATGCGCGCGCAGGTTCGAACCCTGCTCGCAGCGTACTGCTCAATGCTGCTTTGGTTTAAAAATATGTGTGTTATGTGACAAACAAACTGCAAGAGTCCCAGTTTGTCAGTTGATTTCTCTATCAGAAACACTGATTATAACGTAATGGCAAGATTAATTCTTTTGTTTTTTTCTCAACACTTACCCAGAAAATGCTACATTCCGTGCCAAAACGAAGATTAATCTTACACTTCAGCTGATATGAGCTTTCCTACACTGAAAACCCGTTATTAAAGATATCGTTAGTTCGCCAATTTATCGACGGACAGTGTGTTTCCTAGATATGCCTCTTTGCCCACCACAACCCATGAAACAATCATAATTTCTTTTATCGCCTTTTGCTTGAAGATCAATAATGACCTGAATATCAGTCCTGAACCAGAAGGAAGACGGAAGCACACATTCTTGTCGGCCGGAGTAGCTCAGTTGGGAGAGCGTTAGACTGAAGATCTAGAGGCCCCCGGTTCAATCCCGGGTTCTTGCACGGAGCAGTCGGACTCCGGCGGCTGGCAAATGTTTTCTTGAGATTTATCGTTTTTGAGTTGTCTGCCCCTTGATAAATGGTGGAAGCAGTTTTTCAGAGGGGAAGATTTTCGATGTTAAATCCGTGCCATCAACGCTTTTTGAAGGCACCTATGGCAATAATTGTCTGCATTTGGTTTTCTTTTTACAACATAGTTCCTTTTCTGTGAATATTTTGACGTTTGCCTACATAGATTTGAAGGATTTGGAGTGGTTGATTTTCTTGGTTTGAAATGGATGGAGTGAAAACCACAACAGGAGTTTCAGCTTCGTTACGTCCGACCAAATTGGAGTCATTGAATGACCGTAGATTGAGATACAATGGTGAGAATTATAAAAAGGAGTTAACTGTTCGATTAAATGTGATTGACAATTCAAAAATTAAAGCTATAGAAGTTATTAAGGCCGTGGATAAGTTATGTGGGGCGGATTCGTGTGTGGCTTGTGTGCCAGTCAGTGGTGACTTATTTGAGGTTACTTTGAATGATGCAGACGCTACTGAACTGTTGAACGACGGTATTATGATAGGCAAGCAAAAAATAACTTGTTCCAGAGTTTTTTGTAACTCTGTTGTAGTTTCATTTTTACATTTACCTGCATATATTTCTGACGAAGTTATTGAAGGAAAATTGAAAGACTATTTTAAGGTAGAACTTTTGTCTCCAATACATAGACGATGTTACCCTGGGACGAAGGTTGTGGACGGTACATGTTATGTTCGTGTTCGATTTCCCAAAGATTTGAGGTCACTTCCATATTCTGTTAAATTTGAAACTGCGAGTGGAATGGGCTATTTTCGAGTTTTGCACGACAATCAAATTAAAGTTTGTACCAAGTGTTTATCACCGGACCACATAATCAGAGATTGCCCTAAATTTATTTGCTTCAAATGTAAATCTCCTGGCCACCTGGCCCGTAATTGTGTCAAAGTACTCTGTAGTTTATGTGGATTTTTTGACTGTAAATGTGTCGCTTCAGAGAGAACCTCTGAAGCAGTTATTGATCGTGCACCAGATGTCAACACCAACAAAGTAATTGAGTCACATTCATTGAACAATAACAGTGAGAAAGTTATCCAAAAATCTGTAAATATTGAACGGCAAACAAATGTCATACTTACTGCTGAGAATTTCTATCAGACTGAGTCTATTTGGGAAACAGATAGGTGGGGTAATGACTCTAATGATAATGGGTTTGTTGTGAAATCCAGTTCGGAAAAAGTGATTGACACTACACCTGATCAGGAAAATTCTTCAATTGACAGTGTTGGTGAGATTAAATCTGACCATACTTTAGACAAGGGCATTGTTGTAAGTGACGAAGATGACTTTGACATTGATGTGTCTATGGAGGACAATGAGAGTCAATCAGAAAACAATGATGACAATGATTTTCACTCTATTGACTGTGAAATGTCTCCCGTGAAAACTAAAGTTAATCTTTCGCGTAAGCGCAGATCTGGTCAGACCATAAAACCAAATGTTAAAGTAGGTAGGAAGGGTGACCCTGTAACCCCCAAAAGTGTTATTACATGACAAAGTCATCTTATAACCTCTTCTATATAACCCTTTTTCTAATGTTTCAGATTTGTAGTTTTAATGTTAATGGGCTGAGGGATGTAAGAAAAATTAATAATGTTTTCAGATTATTTGAGGATAAAGGTTTAGATATCATATGCCTTCAGGAAACTCATTGGGATACAAATTTTTTGAATGACTTACGACATACGTGGGAAGGGGCGATTTTTGAGTCCAGTTTTAATAGTAAAAGCAGAGGTGTAGCTATACTAACTAACAAGAAACTCAAGGACAAAGCTACAGTCAGATTTCAAGATATGGAGGGGCGTATTTTAATAATTGAGATTACGATTGGAGAAACTGAATACAATTTTTGTAGCATTTATGCTCCAAATAATTGTAAGGAAAGAATAGTTTTTTTCAATTATTTACAATCCATTTTAAGTAAGGTAGATAATCTTTTTATTCTTGGGGATTTTAACTGCTGCCATAGCAGAACGGATAGGCCCAGTGGATTTATTGATGGTTCCAGCAAGACATTGAGGGATTTTATGGAAAATTTCAATTTAATTGATGTGTGGAGGAGAAAAAATCCCGACAAAAAACAATACAGTTGGCTTCGACTGTCACAGGGATCTTTGCAACAGGCTAGAATAGATTATATATTATGTTCTAAGAATTTAATATCACTAAATATTTATTCCTGGATGAATTATACATCTTTCAGTGGTCACTCTCTTGTAGTGGCTAAATTTAATCTTGAAAAAATAGATAAAGGGCCGGGATTGTGGGTGCTGAATAACTCGTTGCTGAATGACAAAGAATATTTTGAGGCTGTATGTGACCTTATCGATAAAGAAGTAGAGTGCCCGCTATATATCTCTGAGCCCTTAGTTTGGTGGGATAATTTTAAATTTAAAATTAAAAGGTTTAGCATGTGGTACTCCAAGCAGAAAAGTGGGAAAATGAGGGAAATGGAAGTTCGTTTACAAAAAGCTCTTGCTTTAGAATGTAGTAGGGATAACCGTTTTATGGATATACCTAAGATTGAAGAGCTAAAAAATGAATTGTCCCTTTTAGAAAAAGAAAAATGTATGGGGGCTATTATTAGGTCGAAATCGAAATTTCACTTAGAATCAGATAGGTCTACCAAATATTTTTTATCTTTGGAAAAATTTAGACAAGAAAATAACTTCTTTGCATCAGTATTTACACCGTCGGGTAGTACTGTTGAGAGCGGTTTTGATATTTTAGAGGTGGCTAAAAGTTTTTATGCTCAGTTATATGAAGAGAAACCAATTGCGCAAGCTAAAATTGATACAGTTTTATCAGCAATAGATACAACCTTGACACGGAAGGACAGTGATTTTTGTGACCAGGCAGTTACTCAGGAGGACCTCTGGTGTGTATTAAAATCAATGGCACCTTCAAAATCCCCAGGTTTAGATGGATTAAGTAAAGAATTCTTTGTTAAGTTTTGGCATAAGTTAGGACCCATTTTCTCTAAAATAATTACGTTCATATTTCAGGAAAATTGTCTACCGAATTCCATGACCAAAAGTGTAATTGTTTTAGTATATAAAAAGAAAGGCGATAAACGTGATTTGTCCAACTGGCGCCCCATTTCTCTACTAGGGGTTGATAGGAAATTGGTAGCAAAAGTGCTTGCTAATCGTTTAAAGAGTATTGTAAATAGTATTATTTCCCCATTACAAACATGTTGTGTACCGGGTAGAGATTTAAGCGAAACAGTTGCTTCTATTCGAGATTTTATTCATTATGTTGAAAATGAGAATGAGGATGGGTTAATTATGAAAGTTGATTTTAATAAGGCTTTTGATAGGATAAACCATGATTATTTATATTGTTTATTGAGAAAATTTGGATTTGGTGATAATTTTCAGAAATGGATTAAAATTTTATATAAAAACGCCAAAAGTTGTGTTAAAATCAACGGTCATGCATCCTCCTTTTTTAATATTTCAGCATCGGTGAGACAAGGATGTCCTCTATCAGCCTTATTATTTATATTATGTTCTGAACCCTTATCCAAACTTATTAACACCAATGCCGACATACATGGCGTGGCTATTCCTGGTTCTCAGCTCCAGTGCAAATTATTTCAACATGCAGATGACAATAAGTTGGTTCTGGCAGATGTTACTTCAGTGATAAAAAGTATGGAATGTTTCAATATATTCTCAGAAGGTTGTGGTGCTAAAATAAATTATCAGAAGTCAGAAATTATGCCTTTGGGAAAGTTAAAGAACGTAGATTGTTCTCATCTCCCATTACAAATATCAAAGGGTTTCATAGAAATACTTGGTATTTATTTAGGCTGGAATTTGGATGAATGTGAGCAGCGTAACTGGGGCAAAAAGATACAGAAATTAAATAGCATTCTGTTTTTATGGAAACGCAGAAATTTAACACTTAGAGGAAAGGCTATTGTTATTCAAACTTTGTTAATGTCTGTTCTTTGGTATGTATTGAATGTGATCCCAATTCCAGAACTTTATGAAAAGAAAATCAAAGCTATTTGTTTAAATTTCTTGTGGTCAAATTCATTACATACCATTAAGTATGATACTATTATAGGGAGTTTTTGTAATGGGGGGGGGGGGGGGGGTAAATATTCCTGACATTATTCTAAAGAAATGGTCATTCCGCTGTAAGTGGATTAAAAAAAGTATTTCTAGTGATTTCCCTTGGAAATATTTTATGTTTTATTATTTCCGGAAATATAAAAAATTAGGTTTGGTGAAAGGTATATTTGGGATAGAATTACAGAATAACTTTAGCAAATACCTTCCACAGTTTTATGGTGAAGTTTTAACTGCTTGGCATACTCTCAATGCTGGTAATGTTAATTTAGTAGGATCGAAAATAGAAACTCATCAACAGTCTCTATTTGACAATCCACAAATAATATTTGACAACAAAACACTCTACTTTGAAAATTTTATTCTTGGAGGTGTGACCAAGATTAAAGACATCATATATGAAGCTGTCTCCGGTTTTTTACCAGAATCTGCCATTCATGAATTGGTATGCAGTAATCCTTATTGTAAATGTTTGAAGGTTAAAATGCAATATCAGTGCATTTTAGATGCTATTCCATCTAAGATTAGGTCTGATATTTTGTCAGTAGATGGCTCGCTCTTGGATGGAGTATCATCGGAGTTCACTGATGATTCAGTTTTTTATGTAAATCAATATGACTCTTTGACAGCAATAACAGAGTTATCAGTCAAAAATTCATACAATGTTTTCCGAAAGAGAAAATTCAAAGTTCCAACCAGTGAGGTGAAATGGCAAGAATTGTTGAAAGACTCTTCTTTTAATTTAAACTGGAACCCGGTTTATTCAGCTATTAAGTCAAATGAAATGATCGATCCAGACTTCAAAATATTTCATAATATAGTTTTTACTATGGAAAAACAGTTTATAGTTGGTCAACAAACATCTAACTCATGCCAATTATGCAAAAACACAAAAGAAGATGTTACACATATATTTGTTGGTTGCCCTTTTTTGCACAATATACAACAGCTATGTTTAAAATTGTTGAGTATTCTTTTCATTAATTCAAAGTTAATAGTTTCCGTAAATCAGGCAAATAGGTTTTTCTTGTTTGGATTACAAAAATCGTATAAAAATGTTAATTTTCATTTTGTGAATTTCCTTTTGAGTTCCTACAGGATGGCTGTATATTGAAGAAGGAATTATTATTCACAATACTAAAAATTACTTAAAGTTGAACCATTATTTAGAATGTTGATACAGTCTCATCTTAAGGAATTCTATGCTCATTGCCTAGAGATTAATAATGACGAAAAGTTCCGCGAATATGTGATAGTCAATAATTCAATAGTAAATCTTAAAAATAGTCAAATATATCTTGATTTTTAATGTAATTGTTAAATAGATTCTAAAAGGAACCAAGACAGATAGAATGGCTTACACGTCAGTCATGCTATCATGTGGGGAACATGTATCTTTTTCAGGAATCATGTGCCAGTGTGTGAAAGTGTGAGTTACTTTTGTCAAAATTGATCTAGTGTATCTTTTTCTGTGATACTGTAAATATATTTGTACATATATATTCGGATTTTCTAATAATAAAAAAAAAAAAAAAAAAGGTGTTGGACTTGAAATCCAATGGGCGATGCCCGCGCAGGTTCGAACCCTGCTCGCAGCATACTGTTCAATGCTACTTAAGTTTAAAAATATGTGTGTTATGTGACAAACAAACTGCAAGAGTCCCAGTTTGTCAGCTGATTTCTCTATCAGAAACACTGACTATAACGTAATGGCAAGATTAATTCTTTTGTTTTTTTCTCAACACTTACCCAGAAAATGCTACATTCCGTGCCAAAATGAAGATTAATCTTACACTTCAGCTGATATGAGCTTTCCTACACTGAAAACCCGTTATTAAAGATATCGTTAGTTCGCCAATTTATCGATGGACAGCGTGTTTCCTAGATACGCCTCTTTGCCCACCACAACCCATGAAACAATCATAATTTCTTTTATCGCCTTTTGCTTGAAGACCAGTAATGACCTGAATATCAGTCCTGAACCAGAAGGAAGACGGAAGCACACTTTCTCGTCGGCCAGAATAGATCAGTTGGGAGAGCGTTAGACTGAAGATCTAAAGGCCCCCGGTTCAATCCGGTAAATGTTTTCTTGAGATTTATCATTTTCTATCAGTTTCCTTCTTTGAAAGAGTGCTGTTGATTTTCTAGCAAAATTCTTTTGCCGGAATTTTATTATAGGTCTGCAATTCTGCGTTGCTAACGAAAAGTGTTTTAGAGGTAAAACGTATTTGTAAATAAATAAAAGTGTTTTGAATCATCTCTCTCTAAATACATTTCGTTTCGTCTTGTCTTTCTTGGAGGTTGAGTGATATCATATGGGTGAATGACACTCAGTGTAGTGAAGGACAAATTTTCAAAAGGATACAAGGTCGAACGCTGCGATGGCCGAGTGGTTAAGGCGTTGGACTCGAAATCCAATGAGCACTGCCCACGCAGGTTCGAATCCTGCTCGCAGCGACTGCTTTGATTTACTTTGGATTTCAAAAAAGAAAATGTGGAAAACTGAACTGTATTGATCAAAGTCACATTGAAGATCTTCTTGAGGCTCAGAACCTGTCTCTTGATTCTTGTATATTATAAGTTTGTTGACGGTTGGAACGTTGCATTTTCTAAAACTAAACTCATTTTACTTGAATAAGTGGTGTGTGCATGCGTATGTATGATGTCTGTAACATATGTCCTTTGAAGACAGTTAGTTGAACCTGTATCTTCAGTGACTGACGGCTTTTTAGCCTTATGCCAGCTGCGATGGCCGAGTGGTTAAGGCGTTGGACTTGAAATCCAATGGGCAATGCCCGTGCAGGTTTGAACCCTGCTCGCAGCGTACTGCTCAATGCTACTTTTGAGAGTTGTCTCCCCTGTCGCAATGGAAGGACAGCTTTTTTGGTGTTGGTGAATTGGAGATGTTAAATCCAAGCCATCCTGTCATATTTCATGCATTTTTTCAACAAAAACTTTTTCTATCTGTATTTTTGTGAACTTAGAACTGATCTGGTGTATTAATTTCTGTTATATACTTGAGGAATAGTGATTTTTGGAGTGATTATTGTGTTTCATCAAAATGCCAGAAACAACCTCAGAGAAAGTACGTGTGACAATTGCTTCTATGAGTGGATCATTGATGGACAAACCACATAAAAATCTTGGAAGGGATAATGATAAGAGAACACTTGTGTCAGGAGCGTTATTTCGAAAGGAGTATACTGTTAGAATTAATGTTATTGACAATTCCAAAGTTAAAGCTATTGAAGTGATCAAAGCTGTTGATAAACTGTGTGGGGCTGAATCCTGTTTGGCATGTGTGCCAGTGAGTGGCGATTTATATGAGGTGACTGTGAATGACCGTGATTCAACTGAACTTTTATTGGATGGTTTCATGATTGGAAAACAGAAAGTGTCATGTTCTAAAATATTTTTTGACTCAGTTGTCGTTTCGTTGCTTTATTTACCGTCCTACTTACCCGATCAATCAATTATTGAGAAACTTAAAAATGACTATAATTTACAACCTATTCACTGTAGGTGTTATCCTGGATCAAATGTTTATGATGGAACCCGATATGTTCGAGTGTGTTTTCCTCCAGAAATTCGTTCATTGCCTCATGCTATTAAATTTCAAACTGCAAATGGAATGACTTACTTTCGCGTTCTTCATGACAACCAAATGAAAGTCTGTTCAAAATGCCTCTCCCCAGATCACCTGATAAAAGACTGTCCACTGTTTACCTGCTTCAAATGTAAGTTACCTGGACATATAGCTAGGAATTGTCAGACTGCTTCCTGCAGTAGCTGTGGATCAGTGAACTGTAAATGTTCCCTGTCTGATAAACCTGAAATTACAGTTAAGGCTAAGTCTATGGCTACTAATATTGTAGGGGACAGTGATATGTGTGAAAATGAAAGAAGCGATGGTAAACAAGATAACAACTTGAACATTATGTCATCAGTAAACAGAACAAGTGACAGTAAATCTTCTTCTGACTTGACTGTGGTAGATAATGACAAAAAGAAATGTGATAACGTTAACTTGCTTAACTCTTTGGGATCTGATGCAGAATCTGTTAAGGAACAAACTATTGATAAGTTGAATAAAACAAGTGTGTATGAACAAATGTGGGATGAATTGGAAGCCCAGGTCCTAAGTGGTTCCTTGAGTGATCAAAATGACAGAGACTATTCCAACTTGCTTGATGAGAATATAGACACCGATGATAGTTTTGATGAATATGATGTAACTGTTAATGACAATGCTAGTTGTCCTATGGAAGAGGACTGTAATCAAAATTTAAACACTCGCAAGTGCAGGCACAAACTAAGGTTTGAGCCCAATGTTAAAGTGGTTAGAAAGTCCGCAAGTCAAAATCCTGTCGATAAGACCTAACAATGTTGTCTTTATTTTATATAATATTTTTTCTTATGTTTCAGGTGGGTACTTTCAACGTCAATGGGCTGAGAGATATTGATAAACTCAAAAATGTGTTTCATTTATTTCAGGACAAAGCACTGGACATTATAGCATTGCAGGAAACCCATTGGGATGATGACTTAGTAGATTCGTTCAAACATTTATGGAGGGGGAGAATTTTTTACTCAAATTTTAGCAGCAAAAGTTGTGGTGTTGCTATTTTGGTTGATGGGAAAATAAAAGATCAGGCAAAGTGACATCAAATACTATTTTTGTAGTGTTTATGTCCCTAATAATTACAAGGATAAGATTTCTTTTCTACAGTATTTGTCATCAGTTATCTCATGCAAGGATAATGTCATCCTTTTAGGGGATTTTAATTCATGTGTAAATATTTTTGATAGACCTAACAATGTTGTTGATTCGTCCAGCAAATACTTTAAAAAATTGTTATTAGATAGGAATTTATTAGATGTGTGGAGATATAGAAACCCTGACAAGAAACAATACAGCTGGTTTCGAATAACAAATGGAGTTTTGCAGCAAAGTCGTATTGACTATATTCTATGTTCTAGTCATTTAATTGCATTGAATGTGTATTCCCATATGAATTATACATCATTCAGTGATCCTTCTCTTATTACAGGTAAATTTAATTTCGAAAAAGTAGAAAAAGGCCCTGGAATTTGGATGCTTAATAACTCTTTGTTAGATGACAAAGAGTACTGTGATAAAATTTCTAACCTCATTGATAAGGAACTCACGTGTCCACTATTTTGAGTGAGACCCTTGTATGGTGGGATAATTTAAAATTCAAATTAAAAAGATTAAGTATGTAGTTTTCGCAACGAAAGAGCAGACGAAGTAAAGAAAAAGAATACAATCTTCAAAAATCATTAGCCATTGAATGTAGCAGAAGCCTTAAAGCATTAAATGTACCTAAAATTGAGGATCTCAAACAACAGTTATTTGCATTGGAGTTCGTTCTAGGTCTGACTTTCACTTAGAATCAGACCGGTCCACAAAATATTTCTTGAATTTAGAAAAATTTAGACAGGAATCAAATGCTTTTTCTGCTGTTCTTACTCCATCTGGTGAAGTGGTTGAAAATACATATGATATTTTAGAAGTTGCTCACAAATTCTATGCTGATCTTTATAGTGGTCAAAAAATTGGTATGGAAAATAATGAAGCTGTGCTGAGTGTCATAGACACCTGTATTTCTCCTGAAGATAGAGAGGTTTGTGATGAACACATTTCTCTTGATGAAATTTGGTGTGCTTTAAAATCAATGGCCGCTTCAAAATCTCCAGGGCTTGATGGCTTTAGCAAAGAGTTTTATGTTAAATTTTGGTATCAATTGGGTCCTATTCTTTTGAATATATTTAATAATATTTTTGAAGATAATTGTTTCACTACCTCTATGACAAAAGGTCTTATAGTATAAAAAGAAGGGTGATAAACGTGATTTATCCAACTGAGACCAATATCTCTCTTGGGTGTTGACCGAAAATTAATCGCTAAAGTACTTGCTAATTGACTTAAACACTAAGTACACAAACTAGTTTCGCCATTTCAAACTTGTTGTGTTCCTGGCAGAGATTTAAGTGAGACAGTAGCTTCGATTAGGGACCTTATACATTACATAGAAAGTAACAATTACAATGGATTAGTTATGAAGGTTGATCTTAATAAAGCATTTGACAGAGTAAATCATGATTTTTGTTTAACATGTTACAGAAATTTGGTTTTGGAGCCAATTTTATTAAATGGATAAAAATTTTGTACACTGGGGCACGTAGTTGTATAAAAATTAATGGTCATACATCTTCCTTTTTTGGCATCTCAGCTTCTGTACGGCAAGGTTGTCCCTTGTCTGCACTTCTGTTTATATTATGTTCCGAACCATTAGCTAAGCTTGTTAATAATAATACTGATATACATGGGTTTCATATTCCTGGCTGTGATGCTGTGAGCAAGCTGTTAGCTGTTTCAGCATGCTGATGACAATAAATTAGTACTTTCTGATCTCTCTTCAGTGGATAAAACACTTGAGTGTTTTAGTGCTTTTTCCAAGGGCTCTGGGGCACGGATTAATTTTGATAAATCAGAAATATTGGTTTTGGGTGGATTAAAGGGGATAAATATGTCTCACCTGCCACTGAAAGTTTCAGACAGTTATTTAGAAATACTTGGTATTTATTTGGGTCCTGATGTTGATGGTTGTGAACAATTAAATTGGGGTAAAAAAGTGAAGAAACTAGCTTGTATACTACATTTTTGGAAGGACATACACCTTACTCTCAAGGGACGCTCAATTGTGATTCATACTTTATTGATGTCTACTCTTTGGTATTCACTTAATGTAATATCTATTTCAGAATTCTATATAAAGAAAATAAGATCTTTGTGTTTGAACTTTTTATGGTCGAATTCTATTCATACTATTAAATATGACACTATTATTGGTAAATTTTGTAATGGGGGTTTGAATATTCCGGTCATTTGCCTAAAAAAGTGGTCTTCTCGTTGTAAATGGATAAAGAAAAGTTTGGATAGTTGTTTTCCATGGAAATATTTTATGTTTTATTATTTTAGTAAGTACAAAAACCTATCTCTCCACAAAGGTATTTTCTGCATTAATTTACAAGATAAGTTTATCTGTCAACTGCCTGTTTTTTATGGTGAAGTTCTAAAAGCATGGAAAGAGTTAAATGGTGATAGTATTTATTTGCTTAGTTCTGCAATTCCTGTCAGGGATCAATGCTTATTTGATAATCCCCAACTTACGATTGACAGGAATTCTCTTTATTATGAAAATTTTGTTTCAGCTGGCATTACAAAAATAAGTGATATAATTTATGAAGTAGTCCCTGGCTTTTTCCCACTAAATGCCATTCATGAATTAGTTTGTGAGCAAGATTATTGTAATTGTGATCTTGTTAAACGCCAATATGAGCATATTTTAGAGTCTGTTCCACCGGAAATGAAATCGGTTGTTTGTGACGCTGATTTGGTTTCCTTGGATGGTGCAGCTTCTGAATGTATTGATGAATCAGTGGTTTTCGTCAACGAACATGGCGATCTAGCTTCTGTTGCTGTTTTGACTACTCGTTGTGCTTATAACTGTTTGAGATCGAAGAATTTTAAAACTCCCACAGGTGAACTGAAATGGAACACGGTTTTTAATAATACTTCATTTTTCCTTGATTGGTCTCTTGTTCATTTGAGAATTAAATCAAATGAAATGTGTGATCTTGATTTTAAAATCTATCATGGCATTGTCTTTACAATGGCTAAACAGTTTCTTGTTGGTAAACAATCGTCAGACAAGTGTCCAGCCTGTAGTATTGCTAAAGAAGATATAATTCATGAATTTTTTGAATGCAGTTTGTTAAAGAATTTTCAAAACAAATGCCATAAATTATTAGATATTTTATTTTCTAAGTCTTCTCAGAACATTTCAAAAGATGATTTTAAAGAAATGCTTTTGTTTGGTTTTCGCAAAAAAATTAAAAATGTTAATTTCTGGTTTCTAAATTTATTTTTAAGTTGTTATAGAATGGCAATACATCGGCGACGAAATTACATCTTATATGAGAAAAAATTACTTAAAATTGAATCTTTATTTAAATTAATTTTGGTTTGTCACCTAAAAGAATACAAATATTATTGTGACAAAATGAACAATTCCAATCTTTTCCAGAGGGATATTTTAGCTAATAACTCGCTAGTTTATTTTAAAAACCAAGAAATATGTGTCAATCTTACATAATTTATTCCATTACGTCTACAATGAGAATGTTATTTCTTCGGTTTTAGGTTCTGGGATGGGTTAGTCTGTGTCTGATGTTACTGTTAGTCAACACTTAGAGGGGAAGGAACATGTGCCAGTGTGTGTCAGAATGATGGATGTTTTATTTATTGTAAAAAAGAACATAATTTTTGTACAAATGTTTTTATTGTAAAATATAGTTGATTTTATAAATAAAAAAAAAAAAAAAAAAAAAAAAAAAGGCATTGGACTCGAAATCCAATGGGCACTGCCCACGCAGGTTCGAATCCTGCTCACAGCGACTGCTTTGATTTACTTAGGATTTCAAAAAAAAATTGGCCTGTGCTCGGATGTTGGTGAATGGAGAAAGTTGATTTGTTTTTTCTCTGATTAAGTTTGTGGAAAATCCTCAAACATCTGGTGATTTCAATGTATATATTCTTCATATTATTGACAATTCTTCTAAATATTTTGACAATTGATTCTTTATTTACTGGGTATCCAGTAACCTCGACCCACAGTAATTTCGACCCAAAGTAACTTCGACCCAATGGTAACTTCTACCCAAAAAAGTAATTTCGACCCAAAGTAATTTCGACCCAATATCGGTAAATTCGACCCAATGGTAACTTCGACCCAAAAAAAGTAATTTCGACCCAAAGTAATTTCGACCCAATATCGGTAAATTCGACCCACTATTTTCCCCGGCTCAGAAACCCTCTCGTTGACCGCCTTGCCGATCATCAGTAATTTCGACCCACTTTTTTCCAGACATTTTTGAAAAATAAAAAGATTTGTAAGCTTTATTCAAGTAATGATCAGCTTGGGGGTTTATTAGTCTTTTGATGTTGCAATCTTTTGTCAATACCGCTCATGTGTTATTACAAAACTTGTGGTGTGGAAAGTATTTACACAATGTTAGTTACAATTAATCACCGCTTTTCATCGCTTTGAAAATTCTTACAGTTGTTTTATGATCATGAAGCCAGTATTGTTTTTTGTGAGCGGATGGTGCCTATATATGGCCAGGGGAAAAATGCTGGTTATCACTGATAGTCTCAAGTCATGGAGGAGTCAGTTCAGCCAGTTAAGTGCCATGTCTGCAAGAAAAGGGTATGACCTAAGCAGGAAGGAATAATGTGTGACAACTGTGAATACTGGACGCATCGAACATGTAATACAGGTAATAATATAAACACATTTGTACATTGTGTGTGTTTTGTTATGTTATATTTTATTTTAACTCACTAAACAATTCTCTAGAACCCCCCACCCCCACCCCCAGAACCCCCCTCTAAATTACATTTGCGCGATGAACAAATTGCTGTTGAAGGCTATTATTTTATAAATATGATATGTACGACGATGGTATTGTTCTTCCACATAATTAATCTTGTAATTTTATCAAATCTGCAGGGCTTCATCAAATTGTTTCAGTGAGCAAGCAAAAGTGAAAGCATATTTTTAACGATAATTATGAAAAAGATTAGTGCCAATTAACAGTTACTTCTGTGCATTGTCAACTGTTTTCTGAGCAGTATCGAGTTCATTTTCGAAATTCTTAGAAAATTAGATGTGAGAGAGAGAGTAGGGTTGGATGGATAACATTACGAAAATCTTTTTCACAATTCACAGTTCAAAGTGAAATTTACGAAATGCGTCCCGTAAAGTAGGTCTGGATCTCGCTAAAGACTCGGGCATAATTTACTGAACTTATTCTGTAACTTTCACCCTAAACTGTGAACTCATTGAAGATGGTTAACTTATGGCATTTTATTTTCAACTCAAATACCAGGACAGGGTGGATGATCCAATAGGACGGTGGGTGGGGGGGGCCTGAGAAAGAGAAGCCGGGTTTTGAAGTAAGATTGTGACCTAGGGCCCTCTTCCTCTCCCGGCTCGGGAGGGAGCCCAAGGTCAGTCTGTAACCCTGCTTGGGAAAACGTGCATAAGTATGTGACCTTAAACATCAATAAATAAATATATACTAATATTTTATTATTATATTGTCAGGGATCACCAGAGATGAATATCGCGCTGTTGTCAAGGAGAGTCGAGGTATAGCCTTTTCATGTATTGTATGCTCTACACCTGCAACTGATACAGGTAGTCCGGAAGCCTTTTGTCCAGCTTTTCAGCGTGCATGCTTTCTTGAAGCAGGACGACAACGTGAAGCAAGTGCCTCTTCTATTTTCATTGATGTCGGGGAAACGGTCGGAGGATTATGTTGAAATACTTCAGGTGATCAAAAGTTTGTTACCAGTTTTGCATGTTGAGGAATTAGTTATAGACTTTGAGTCTGCAATGTGGAAAGCCTTCCGTCAAATTTTTCCAGGGATAGAAATCCGTGGTTGCACTTTTCATTTCACTCAGGCATTGTGGCGTAAGATTCAGGATCTTGGTTTAGCGTCCACATACAAAAATGATAGAGCGACAAATAAATACTTGAGGACGTTTATGGCTCTCTGTTTTCTTCCGCACGAGAAGATAGAGCCAATGTTCAATTCATTCAGACAGGATTCAGATTCACCACAGTTCGTGCAATTTTCAGACTATGTTGATAAAAATTGGATCCAGAGCTCTGTGTGGCCACCTAGGAATTGGAGTGTATTCAATCAAAGTGTGAGGACAAATAATGATACAGAGGGCTGGCACAACAGGCTGAACTTGAAAACCAATGCCAATTCTCACTTTTACACATTGGTGAATGTATTACATAATGAGAGCAAGCTTGTGGCACTAAATGTTAAACTTATTTCTGAAAAAAAGCTTAAAAAGAGACAAAGAAAGCAACACAAACAATTAAAAAGGAGACTATTTGATGCATGGGATGATTATATTGGTGGTGAGTTAAGCACCAAACAATTGTTGTGTGTATGTGCTTCCTTGAACGGACCAACTATGTAAAGTTTCTTTTTTACTTTTAAACACTAAAGTAAGTATTCTTTTCTGTTTAACTGGAATCAACAACTTATTGAATGCAAGATTGGTCTGACCGCAATCATTTTAAAGAGGAGTCCTATCTTGCAACAATGAGTTGTTGATTTCTGCTAAACAAAAAATAATACTTGCATTTAGGCTTAGCTAAGTTCATGTTTCGTTCATGTTATAGCTTTTATATTCAGTTGAAAACTTTTGTCTATGGATACAAATAAAAATTATAATTCATAAGTGAGTTGCAATTACTTTGTGTCGAAATTATTGATCAGTAAGGCGGTCAACGAAAGGGTTTCTGACACGCGGAAAATAGTGGATCGAATTTACCGATATTGGGTCGACATTACAGATGATCGACAAGGCGGTCAACGAGAGGGTTTCTGAGCCGGGGAAAATAGTGGGTCGAATTTACCGATATTGGGTCGAAATTACCTTTTTGGGTCGAAGTTACCGATTTGGGTCGAAGTTACTTTGGGTCGAAATTACTGTGGGTCGAAGTTACTGGCATTCATTTACTGTTTGGAATTTGAACATTGGAGATTTTGGAAGAATTTGGTGAATTTTATTTCACCTAAAATTTGAAGGGCGAAATGGCTTCCGGTCAAGCCCAGGTTGGAGGAACGATGACTTCTTCAGATGTTAAAAAGAGAAATACATTATATGGTGATGAATTAAGAAAAGAAAATACACTCAGAGTGAATGTAAATGATAATTTGAAGATTAAGGGAATGGACGTTGTGAAGGCTGTTGAAGAGTTGTGTGGGCTTGATACCTGTCTAGCATGTGTTCCGATTGGAGGAGATATTTATGAAGTGACAACAATGGACTATGATTCTGCAGAAGTTTTATCAAATGGATTGGAGATTAACGGTTCAAAATTTAGTGTTGATAAAATTTATTCTAAGATAGTTGTTGTGTCAATGTTGCACTTGCCAGCCTATATTTCAGATGAAGAAATCATTCAGAAACTGGAAGAACTTGGAATAGAACTTCTTTCAGAAGTGCGACGAAGGTGTTATCCTGGTACGATAGTAGCAGACGGAACCATATACGTAAAAGTTAAATTTCCTTCTAATTTGCAATCATTACCGTATTCCATGAAATTTTCAACTGGTAATGGCTACAGTTACTTTCGGGTACTGCATAATAATCAGACAAAAGTGTGTGCCAAATGCTTAGCTGCAAACCATATTATAAAAGACTGTCCTTTAATTAAATGTTTCAAATGTCAAAAAAGTGGGCATATCGCCATATTTCTTTGAGTTCCGGAAACGGAATGACTGGTAAAATGGACGAAAGTTCAAAGTGTCAGCTTAATGTTGAAAATGAACCTGAAAACCAGCGGAGACTGAAAAAGGTGAAAATGCCTGGTGCCATAGACAAGTAATCTAGACAGTTGTGGTGATAATATGTCAACTGATTCAGATGAGGATTTGGGGGATAAATCAGTTGACATAACTATGGTTGACCAGAGCAACAATAATTCTACTGATGCGGAATATTACCATAATCTTCGAGAAAATTTTTTAAAAAATCATGACACCACTGATGAAGATAAATTAAATTTGAAGTCTGGTAAAGTAATGAAAGGTACCCGTAAACGTAGAAATAAAATTAAAGCAATACCAAATTTAAATACTGCAAAGACGAGAAAAAGTGACAAGAAAAATGTTAATAATGGCTAATCTAATTACTTTTGAATTTTTACTAATTGTTATCATGGCTATATTAGGATCATTTAATGTAAATGGCCTCCGTGAGATAAATAAGATGCAGAGTGTTTTTAAAATGCTTGAAAGTAGGAATTTAGATATTGTTGCTTTACAGGAAACAAGGTGGGATAACAATTTTTTAAATGGACTCCAACATCTATGGCATGGTAAAATTTATGCATCTAATTTCAATGGTACCTGTAGAGGTGTGGCTCTTTTATTTAATCAGAAATATAAAGGGTGTGTTAAAAGTTTTAATGCTGACACAAATGGAAGATATTTGGAAGTTGAATTATACTTAAATGATGTAACCTATTTTATCTACAGTGTATATGCACCTAACTGTTGGAAAGAAAAGATCAAGTTTTTTGAAACATTAGATTGTTTGATTAATCAGAAACAAAATATTATAATTATGGGTGATTTAAATTCATCATTACAGTGCATAGATAGACATAATAGAATTTTAGATAGCTTTAGTAAAAAATTGAATTCTTTTGTTGATAGGAATAATCTGGTTGATATGTGGAGAAATAAAAATGTATCTAAAATAGAATATAGTTGGCAAAGGGTAACTCAAGGTGTTTTACAACAGAGTAGAATCGATTATATTCTATGTTCTGGTCATATACAGCCTTATTTAGAATATTCATATTTTACTTACTCTGAATATAGTGACCATAAACTTTTAACTTGTAGAATTAATTTAGAAAAAGCTGAAAAGAGGCCTGGAGTTTGGATTTTTAATGCTTCATTAGCTCATGATATTGATTATTGTACACAAATTAACAATCTACTAGACAAAGAAATGCTGTGCCCTCTATTTGAAAGAGAACCTCTCCTTTGGTGGGATAATTTAAAATACCAGCTGAAGAAATTTACTATTTGGTTTGCCCAAAAATTGGTTTTAAAAAAAGAGAAAGGGAATGTAACTTACAGAAACAGTTAGTGATTGAATGTAACAGAAATAAGGTCCACATTAATTTAATTAAAATTGATCATTTAAAACATGAGTTAGGGGAAAAAGAAAAAGAAAAATGTAATGGTGCTATTATCCATTCAAAACTCAAACATGGAATTGAGGGTGACCGATGTACGGCTTATTTTCTTAGGCTTGAGAAACAGAGACAGGATTTTAATTTTATGTCCACAGTTATTGATGACAAAGGAGAATGTATGGGAAATACTTTTGATATATTGAATTTTACCAGGGGTGATTATGCTTCATTGTACAGTAACTCAGAAATTGACCCAGTCTCAGAAGATGTGTTACTAGATTCATTAGATAAATCATTACCCTCTGAATATAAAGATTTTTGTGATGACCCATTCACCCTTGAAGAGATTAAATATGCTTTAGATGGCATGGCTCCTGGAAAGTCTCCAGGATTAGATGGTTTACCAAAAGAGTTTTATACCAAGTTTTGGGATAAATTGGGGCCAATTTTATTGAAAATTTTAAACAATGTTAAATTAAATACTTGTCTTTCAGAATCCATGAAAAACAGTTTAATAGTTCTAATTTATAAAAAGAAAAATTACAAACGATATCTTTCTAACTGGCGTCCTGTTTCCCTTTTAGGAGTAGACAGGAAACTAATTGCAAAAGTATTGGCAAACAGATTAAAACAGGTTATTCACACACTTGTTTCTCCCTTTCAAACTTGTGCTATTCCTGGCAGAGATATAAGTGAAACTGTTGCAAGTGTTAGGGATTTTATTAATTATATCAGTGAAACTGGGGGAAAGAGCCTTATTATGAAATTTGATATGAGCAAAGCATTTGATAGAGTAAACCACACGTACCTTTTTCATATATTAGAGAGAATGGGGCTGGGTGAAAATTTTGTTCAATGGATTAAGATTTTGTATCAAGGATCTATGAGTTGTGTTAGAGTTAATGGCCACTTGTCTTCATTTTTTCCAGTGTGTACTTCCGTACGGCAGGGTTGTCCACTTTCTGCTTTGTTGTGTGTCCTTTGTGCTGAACCCTTAGCTATGTTAATTAATGAAAACCCGAATATTAAAGGCTTGTATATTCCTGGAACTGATATACAGTGTAAGTTATTCCAGCACGCTGATGATAATAAAGTATAAGTTAGAGATATTTCATCAGCACATAAAACTTTTGAATGTTTTAATTTATTTTCAGATGGTTCTGGAGCACGTGTAAATACAGAAAAATCAGAAATTCTGCCATTAGGGCATTTTAAGGAGAGTGAGCTGGCTACATTACCTTTAAAATGTGCTGATGGGTGTTTGGAAATATTGGGCATTTATTTAGGTTGGGATAGAGAAAAATGTGAGACTTTAAACTGGGCTAAAAGGATTCAAGAAATTTCATCAATTTTATTTTTTTGGAGGGAAAGAGAAATTTCTTTCAAGGGTCGTGCTATAGTTGTGCATTCTTTGCTCATGTCCACTTTATGGTATACCTTAAATGTTGTCCCCATTCCTAAAATTTATGTGGAAAAGGTTAAATCTCTGTGTCTGAATTTTTTGTGGAATAATTCCTTGCACACAATTAAATACGATACCATAATTGGGTCATTCAGTGATGGTGGGTTAAATATCCCAGATATTTATCTTAAAATGTTATCTTTAAGGTGTAAGTGGTTGTAAAAAAGGAAGGGAGTCTGTTTCCTTGGAAACACTTCATTATTCATTATTTTGGTAAATACAAAAATTTTCAGTTATTAGATGGTATTTTGGGGATTCATTTAGACGAAAAGTTTCTTAATTTACTTCCTCGTTTTTATGCTGAAGTGCTAACAGCTTGGAAAGAAATTAGTAGCCAAAACTCTATAATTTGTGGAAAGGAGATTGATTACAGAGAACAAAGTTTGTTTGATAATCCTCAAATTACACAAAATGAGAAAACATTATACTTTCCCAATTTTGTGGATAAAAAACATTACAAGAGTTAAAGATATTATTTATGAAATAGTTCCGGGTTTTTTCCCAAATTTAGCTATTCATGAACTTGTTTGTGCAACACCCACCTGTGACTGTGAATTGGTAAATAATCAGTTTTCTGTTATACGATGTGCCTTGCCAAATGATATTTTACAAAAAAAATTTCTAGAGGATCCTCTTAAGAGAAATGAGTATAAATCAGGTGTTCTTTTCACTGATGTCAATGGAAGTGTTTGCCCTCTTTCTATTTTGTCCACAAAACGCGCATATGAGATTTTAAGAAAGAAAAAATTTAAAACTGCAACTGGTGAACTTAGGTGGTGTGAAATATACTCAGATATTCCTTTAGAACTCAAGTGGAAAATTGTTCATTTGTCTTGCAAAAACAATGAAATGGTCGATTTAGATCTGAGAATATTTCACGGCATTTTGTTCACTATGAGAAGACAGTTCATTGTTGAAAAACAAGATTCTGATAAATGCCCACTTTGTTGCAGGAATGTCGAAGATATAGCCCATGAGTTTATTCACTGTGATTTATTGTACAAGATACAATCGTTTTATAGGAATTTATTGGATAAAATATTTAGTCAATCTGCTCAAAATATTACACAAGCTGAATTTCAATTAATGTTATTATTTGGCCTTCAAGATAAAAAGAAAAATGTTAATTTTTATTTTGTCAATATATTTTTGAGTAGTTATAGACTAGCTGTTCACAGGAGAAGGAATTATTTTATTGCTAGTCAAAAATTATTGACAGTAGAATTGATCTTTAAAGAAATTTTGAAAAAGTTTGTTCAATGATATTTTATTTATTGCAAAGAACAGGCATGCTTTCGGAATTTTGAAAAGGCAATTCTTGTTCATAATTCTTTAGTTTCCTTTGAGTCAGACCACATTACATTTCATTTCTGAGAAGTATTTGAAGGGTGATATTAGACAGGGTTAGTCAATTTTAGGAGGTAGAATTCAGTTCTTAAAATAAGTGCAATGGTGTGAATATGAAAATGTAGATAACATGCTGTTTGAGTGTGTACATGTGGGTGATTCTATATACTAAATTGGGATAGGGAGGGTTAAGTCAACTGTAAGATTTACACGTCAATTTTACAGTCAAGGGGTCGGGAACATGTGCCAGTGTGAAATTGTAGTATGCGTGATGATCATATTGTCAGGGTGGATCATATAATTATGTATAAAGTTTTATTGTAAAATTTCTTGTTTTTTATGAATAAAAGATAAAAAAAAAGGCGTTGGACTCGAAATCCAATGGGCACTGCCCACGCAGGTTCGAATCCTGCTTGCAGTGACTGCTTTGATTTACTTAGGATTTCAAAAAAAGAAAATGTGGAAAACTGAACTGTATTGATCAAAGTCACGTTGAAGATCTTCTTGAGGCTCAGAACCTGTCTCTTGATTCTTGTATATTATAAGTTTGTTGACGGTTGGAACGTTGCATTTTCTAAAACTAAACTCATTTTACTTGAATAAGTGGTGTGTGCATGCGTATGTATGATGTCTGTAACATATGTCCTTTAAAGACAGTTAGCTGAACCTGTATCCTCAGTGACTAACGTCTTTTTAGCCTTATGCCAGCTGCGATGGCCAGGTGGTTAAGGCGTTGGACTTGAAATCCAATGGGCAATGCCCTTGCAGGTTCGAACCCTGCTCGCAGTGTACTGCTCAATGCTACTTTAGTTTAAAAATATGTGTGTTATGTGACAAACAAACTGCAAAAGTCTCAGTTTGTCAGCTGATTTCTCTATCAGAAACACTGACAATAACGTAATGGCAAGATCAATTCTTTTGTTTTTTCTCAACACTTACCCAGAAAATGCTACATTCCGTGCTAAAATGAAGATTAATCTTACACTTCAGCTGATATGAGCTTTCCTACACTGAAAACCCGTTATTAAAGATATCGTTAGTTCGCCAATTTATCGACAGACAGTGTGTTTCCTAGATACGCCTCTTTGCCCACCACAACCCATGAAACAATCATAATTTCTTTTATCGCCTTTTGCTTGAAGACCAATAATGACCTGAATATCAGTCCTGAACCAGAAGGAAGACGGAAGCACACTTTCTTGTCGGCCGGAATAGCTCAGTTGAGAGAGCGTTAGACTGGAGATCTAAAGGCCCCTGGTTCAATGCCGGGTTCCGGCACGGAGCAGTCGGACTCCGGCGGCTGGCAAATGTTTTCTTGAGATTCATTATTTTCTATCGGTTTCCATCTTTGAACGAGTGCTGTTGATTTTCTAGCAAAACTCTTTCGCCGAAATTTTATTATTGGTCTGCAATTCTGCGTTGCTAACGAAAAGTGTTTTAGAGGTAAAACGTATTTGTAAATAAATAAAAGTGTTTTGAAACATCTCTCTCTAAATACATTTCGTTTCGTCTTGTCTTTCTTGGAGGTTGAGTGATATCATATGGGTGAATGACACTCAGTGTAGTGAAGGACGCATTTTCAAAAGGATAGAAGGTCGAACGCTGCGATGGTTGAGTGGTTAAGGCGTTGGACTCGAAATCCAATGGGCACTGCCCACGCAGGTTCGAATCCTGCTTGCAGCGACTGCTTTGATTTACTTAGGATTTCAAAAAAGAAAATGTGGAAAACTGAACTGTATTGATCAAAGTCACGTTGAAGATCTTCTTGAGGCTCAGAACCTGTCTCTTGATTCTTGTATATTATAAGTTTGTTGACGGTTGGAACGTTGCATTTTCTAAAACTAAACTCATTTTACTTGAATAAGTGGTGCGTGCATGCGTATGTATGATGCCTGTAACATATGTCCTTTGAAGACAGTTAGTTGAACCTGTATCCTCAGTGACTGACGGCTTTTTAACCTTATGCCAGCTGCGATGGCCGAGTGGTTAAGGCGTTGGACTTGAAATCCAATGGGCAATGCCCGCGCAGGTTCGAACCCTGCTCGCAGCGTACTGCTCATTGCTACTTTAGTTTAAAAATATGTGTGTTATGTGACAAACAAACTGCAAGAGTCCCAGTTTGTCAGCTGATTTCTCTATCAGAAACACTAACTATAACGTAATGGCAAGATTAATTCTTTTGTTTTTTTCTCAACACTTACCCAGAAAATGCTACATTTCGTGCCAAAATGAAGATTAATCTTACACTTCAGCTGATATGAGCTTTCCTACACTGAAAACCCGTTATTAAAGATATCGTTAGTTCGCCAATTTATCGACGGACAGTGTGTTTCCCAGATACGCCTCTTTGCCCACCACAACCCATGAAACAATCATAATTTCTTTTATCGCCTTTTGCTTGAAGACCAATAATGACCTGAATATCAGTCCTGAACCAGAAGGAAGACGGAAGCACACTTTCCTGTCGGCTGGAATAGCTCAGTTGGGAGAGCATTAGACTGAAGATCTAAAGGCCCGGGTTCCGGCACGGAGCAGTTGGACTCCGGCGGCTGGCAAATGTTTTCTTGAGATTTATCATTTTCTATCGGTTTCCATCTTTGAATGAGTGCTGTTGATTTTCTAGCAAAACTCTTTCGCCGGAATTTTATTATAGGTCTGCAATTCTGCGTTGCTAACGAAAAGTGTTTTAGAGGTAAAACGTATTTGTAAATGAATAAAAGTGTTCTGAAACATCTCTCTCTAAATACATTTCGTTTCGTCTTGTCTTTCTTGGAGGTTGAGTGATATCATATGGGTGAATGACACTCAGTGTGGAGAAGGACGCATTTTCAAAAGCATACAAGGTCGAACGCTGCGATGGCCGAGTGGTTAAGGCGTTGGACTCGAAATCCAATGGGCACTGCCCACGCAGGTTCGAATCCTGCTTGCAGCGACTGGTTTGATTTACTTAGGATTTCAAAAAAGAAAATGTGGAAAACTGAACTGTATTGATCAAAGTCGCATTGAAGATCTTCTTGAGGCTCAGAACCTGTCTCTTGATTCTTGTATATTATAAGTTTGTTGACGGTTGGAATGTTGCATTTTCTAAAACTAAACTCATTTTACTTGAATAAGTGGTGTGTGCATGCGTATGTATGATGTCTGTAACATATGTCCTTTGAAGACAGTTAGTTGAACCTGTATCCTCAGTGACTGATGGCTTTTTTAGCCTTATGCCAGCTGCGATGGCCGAGTGGTTAAGGCGTTGGACTTGAAATCCAATGGGCAATGCCCGCGCAGGTTCGCTACTCTAAAACACCATTATTAAAGCTATCGTTAGTTCGCCAATTTATCGACGGACAGTGTGTTTCCTAGATACGCCTCTTTGCCCACCACAACCCATGAAACAATGATTATTTCTTTTATCGCCTTTGGCTTGAAGACCAATAATGACCTGAATATCAGTCCTGAACCAGAAGGAAGATGGAAGTACACTTTCTCGTCGGCCGGAATATCTCAGTTGGGAGAGTGTTAGACTGAAGATCTAAAGGCCCCCGGTTCAATCTGGGGTTCTGGCACGGAGCAGTCGGACCCCGGCTGCTGGCAAATGTTTTCTTGAGATTTATCATTTTCTATCGGTTTCCATCTTTGAATGAGTGCTGTTGGTTTTCTAGCAAAACTCTTTTGATGCAATTTTATTATAGGTTTGCAGTTTTGCATTGCTGACGAAAAGTGTTTTAGAGGTTTACAAAACGTATTTGTAAATAAATAAAAGTGTTTTGAAACATCTCTCTCTAAATACATTTCGTTTCTTCTTGTCTTTCTTGGAGGTTGAGTGATATCATATGGGTGAACGGCACTCAGTGTAGTGAAGGATGCATTTTCAAAAGGATAGAAGGTCGAACGCTGTGATAGCTGAGTGGTTAAGGCACTGGACTCGAAATCCAGAAAGGTTGCCCGGTTGTTCAAACTCGATGTTTGCTGAAAACTGTGCTGCACAATTTCTTCTTTTTGTATCCTTATTTTTGGAACTGTGTGAAGTATATTTTGGCAGGTTGCATTTTTATGCACGCAGAGTGTTATTTACATAAACTTTAGTCTGTTTGGCCCCCGTTTTATGGGGTATTTTGGTGTTGAAATATTGAAGGGGATTGATTGTGAAGGAAACTGTCATGGCGGATTCAAGTTACAACATACCCAGTCAGTTGAGCTCCATTGGAAAAAGAAAAGTTCAAATGAAAGGTATTCCTCTGAAAGAAAATACTTTATGGGTGAATGTTTTAGATAACTCAAAAGTTAAAGCAGCAAGTGTTATTAGAGCAGTTATAAACACGCATGGAAAAGATTCAATTTTGGCCTGTGTGCCTGTTGGGGGCAACCTTTATGAGATCACCATTGCTGCTTCAGATACAACTGAATTGATGAATGATGGTTTAGTTGTTGCCTCACTGAAATATAATTGTGGCCGTAGTCTGTAGTGGTGTCTATTTTAAATTTACCAGCATATATAACTGATGATGTTATTATTCATAAATTGGTTAATGATTTCAATGTGACTGTTACTTCTCCAGTGTATCGACGAATCCATCCTGGATTTAATTGCTTTGACGGCACCCGTTACATGTGAGTAAATTTTCCAGAAACACTCAAGTCCTTACCATATTCTGTTAAATTTCAAACAGTGTCTGGCTATTCTTACTACGGAGTGTTGCATGACAATCATCTTAAACTTTGTTCAAAATGTTTATCAGCAGAGCATTTGTTCAGAGATTGTCCACTTTTTAAATGTTACATTTGTAAACAGCAGGGGCATGTAGCCCAGAATTGTATGACTGCTTCATGGTGTGCAACCTGTAGGAAGTAACCATGTGTTTGTTCTGCTATCCCAAATATGCCTGAAGAGAAAACCTGCATTAAGGATCCTTTTGAAAATAATTCCTATTTTGCAAAGATATCATGGGAGAATGAAGACAGCAATGAAGCAGATGAACAGACTGAGACATTGGATCATAATGATTTTACTACTGACATTACTGACTTGACAAATTCTGGAAAATGTGACACTGAAAACAATAATTCAAGTTCAAACTTTAATTCTGATATTGACAAGCCAGACAAAGTTGATGAGTGCAATAATGCTAATATCAACAGCAACATTTATGTTTCAGATACTGTTGCTGTGGCTGCAGTCAGTTCTGATAATGATCACTATGACAATGATGAATTGGAATCACATAAGGTTGTTGAAAAGCTACAATCCAGTGAAACTAATACTGATGAGTTTATTTCTCTTTCAGACCCTAACACAGACAATGAAGAGCAGTGTGATAATGAGCATCAAGATGTAGAAGATAGTTCTGTTTTTTTTTCATAAAAATAAGAAAAAAGGTGGAAAAAGTACAAGAAGGTGAAGACTGAATGTTACACCAAATTTATCATCAGCAAAATGCCCCAGAGTTAAAGATGGACAGGGGGAAAATCATAATTGTTTTTGTTCTTTAGTTTCATGGACACACAGCAAATTATTCGCATGTATTGGTATTTATTGATGACAGTTATAGCATCTATAAATGTTAATAGTTTAAAGAGTGTTCCCAAATTTCAAAATGTGATTGCAATTTGTAAGGAAAGTCACACTGATTTGCTGTGTGTTCAGAAAACATTTTGGGATGATCATTTTATTTTGGGCTTCAAGCATCTGTGGGAGGGGGACATATTTTACAGTAATTGTGATGGTGTTTCTAGAGGTGTGGCTAATTTTATCTCTAAGCAGTTCTCAGGGAATGTTTGTAGGCCAAGTATTTTAAAAGATGATGATGGAAGGTTTATCTCTGTAGATTTATCTTTTAATGAAAAGTCATTCTCCTTGTGTTCTGCCTATGCACCACGTGTTCATAAACGAAAATTGGAATTTTTTGATTCTCTTCAATTCAAACTCTCATCCAAAAATAGATGTTTGGTGATTTCAATACTGCTCTGAATGTTCTTGATAGACCATCTGGTAAACTTGATGTTGCAGCTGGTAAAATTTTTGATTACCTGCATAATCTCATTATAGTTGATGTCTGGAGGCATAAGAATCCAGTCATAAGGGTGTTCTCATTGAATAGAATATCAATGGGAATTGTACAAAGGAGTAGAATAGATTATTTATTTTGTTCTAAATCCTTGCTCACATTTATTAAATATTGTTATATGAAAAATGTTACATATAGTGATCATAATTTCATTTTAACAAATTTTCAATGCAAAATGGCAAATCACCTGGTCTAGATGGTTTGACTAAAGAATTTTTTGTATTTTTTGGGGATGAGCTTAAAGATATTTTACTTGAAGTTTTCAGAGAATGTCTCTTAAGCCATGAATTATCTCGGTCTATGAAAAAAGGTGCAATAACTCCAGTTTACAAGAGAAAGGGAGATAAGCGATGTTTACACTCTTATAGAACAATTAGTTTATTATCTGTTGATTACAAAATTTTTTCCAAGATTCTTGCAAATAGATTGAAACTAGTAATTGGTTCCATTGTGTCTTTCTCTCAGACCTGTTGCATTCCTGGAAGAGATCTGAGTGAAAGTATTGCTAGTATAAGAGACGTCATTAATTATGTTGATAGTAATAATTTAGAAGGATTTGTTGTTAAAACTGATCAGTCAAAAGCATTTGATAGAATTTCTCATAGCTACTTATTCCACATTCTATCTAAATTCGGATTTAGTGATTATTTTATTAACTGGGCCAAACACTTTATAATAGAGCTCAGTCATGTGTCAAAATTAATGGTCATCTCTCCAGTTTATTTAATATTCAGAGATCAGTTTGTCAAGGTTGCCCACTATCAGCAATGCTTTATTTTTTGTCTTCTGAACTGTTAGGGAATCTGATCAGAAATTGTCAAGATATAAAAGACATAAATATTCCAAATTCTGACACTCGTTCCTTACTCTATCAACATGCTGATGACACAGAGCTGACCCTAGCTGACAAAGATCCTATTGTAGCAACCTGCAGAATCTTGAATGTTTATTCAAGGGGTTCAGGTTCCATTGTCAGTTTAGAAAAATCAGAATATATGCCGATTGGGGTATCTGAACATGATGTTTACAATAATGTACCATTGAGACGTGTTGATGGATGTCTACAGATTCTGGGAGTCTACCTTGGCCCAGACCAAAAGCTGTGTGATTCACTAAACTGGGAGCCAAAAGTGAAAAGTATTGTTCAAATTCTAAATTTATGGTTCCAGCGGCATTTATCATTAAAGGGGCGGGCTATAGTTATCCATTCTTTGCTTTTATCTAAAATTTTGTATACCCTTAATGTTATTTCTATACCACCCAATTATTTGGAAGTTATGACTAAACACTGCTTAGAGTTTCTGTGGAATAAAGGTAAAGCACTGATCAAATATAAATCTGTGATAAATAACTTTCAGAATGGTGGGTTAAATTTTCCTGATATAAAACTTAAAATGTTAGCATTGCGGACAAAATGGATCAGGAAACTGGAAATTAGTGACTTTCCATGGAGTTATTTTTTTCGATTTTATATTTCGAAATATAAGGAATTCAATCTAGGTAGAGGTATTTTTCATATGAATTTTGAAGAAAAATATTTTATGTCTCTAGACATATTTTATGGTGAAGTTCTGTTCTCTTGTAATTTATTAAAGCAATCCAGGATACCAGAATTTGATCATGATATTCCACCTGCTGAACAGTGCTTGTTTGATAATCCTAATATTGTTACGTCGAATAAATCAATTTCCTTTCAAGAATTTGTTCATTCTGGATTGAAAAATGTTAGTGATATTTTTTATGAAGTGATTCCAGGCTTTTTACCATTAGAGGGTATAGTAGAAATTATTCAGTCCTATGACACAGATGTCTCTGTAGAAAAAATTAGGACAAATTATAGCATTTTGAAGTCTTGTGGTAAAGGTTTTTACATTATGATCAAAATTTGTGTGACAAGAAGGTAAACCTTCCAGTTTGTCAGTCACATTCATTATCATTTACGGATGTTAATTTCAAAAAGTCTCAATTGATTACCTTTCTACTTCATGGGCTTATAAGCTGTTGATTAATATGGAATGTGTGATTCCAACTAGTGTAACATACTGGACAAAATACAATTTTAGATTTAACTATGACAAGTTATGGAAAATAGTTCACTGTAGGTGGAAATCTCCTGATATGGTTGACCTGGACTACAAAATTGCCCATAATGTCATTTTTACAAATGTTGTTCTTCAAAAATGCAGTCTTATTATGAATTCAATATGTAATATCTGTAAATTAGACATGGAAACTCTTGAACATTTATTTTTTGACTGTTCAGTGCTAACTGAGGTCAAAGATCTATTTCATAACTTCTTAGATATTCTGTTTGTTAACTCTCATTCTGTTAGCAATCTGGAATTTAAGCAATTTTTGTTTCTCGGGTATGAAAACATGGGTAGAAAAGGTATTAATATTTTAGTGGTAAACATTATACTAAGCTCTTACAGGCTGGCTATTTTCCGAAGACGAAATTTCCATTCTGTTGATAAGAAAATTTTACAATGTACACATTTGTTAAAATCAATTTTAACAAACCAAATGAATTATATTAACAACTGCTTCCTCTTGGCCAATAAATCTTGGAAATTTGACGAAATTTTCTTATATTACAATCATTTGATGTCACGTGATGGCAGCCTGCTTAAAATTAATGCTTTCTAGTTGACACAGAATTTATGGGTAGCCACTTTCTTCATATTTTTTTTTAACACATTTGTATTTTAACACATTTATACATGGATGCCATAGGGAGGGCTTTATTGACTGTGAAATCTGCACGTCGAGTTCACAGTTAAGGGGTTGGGTACATGTGCCAGGGTGTGAATGTGAGTAGCATTAGATGGTCGTTTGTCAGTGTGGATCATATATTTATTTATCATAATATATAATAATATATTGTACAAAGTTTTATTGTAAAATTACCTGTTTTTTATGAATAAAAAAAAAATGGCGTTGGACTCGAAATCCAATGGGCACTTCCAACGCAGGTTCGAATCCTGCTCACAGTGACTGCTTTGATTTACTTAGGATTTCAAGAAAGAATATGTGGAAAATTGAACTGTATTGATCAAAGTCACGTTGAAGATCTTCTTGAGGCTCAGAACCTGTCTCTTGATTCTTGTATACTATAAGTTTGTTGACAGTTGGAACGTTGCATTTTCTAAAAATAAACTCATTTTACTTGAATAAGTGGTGTGTGTATGCGTATGTATGGTTTCTGTTACATATGTCTTTTGAAGACAGGTGGCTGAACCTCTATCCTCAGCGCCAGGTTTTTAGCCAGAGAATTACTGTTATTTGGAATAAACCTGGGGCGAGAGAACAGGCTTAATACTAACACTATCAATATTGTTTTGAGCTCTTGCAGACTTGCTATGTTTAGACGAAGGAATTTCTACAATCTTGAAGAGACACTTTTATACCCAAACAAGATATTTTTAGCAATTTTTATGAATCAAATGAATTATATCAAAATGCATTTTGATATGTTAAATCAAAACTGGAAATTTAATGAATTGTTTTTATCATAACAGTTTATTATATTTACAAGGTAATTCTCTGACAATGAATAATTAAATGTAATTTAAAATATTTAAAGCTCGAGTTGGGTTTGGTCATTTTTCTTCAAGAGACAGAGACTGCACTTTCATGGGGGTTGCTTTTAAATTACAATTTACCCGATGGATCTCATCTCTGAGATTTTTATAGATCATCTAGTTATGTATTAGAAAAATATTTAGGGCAATCTGGGTGTAAATTTAAGAATTAGACCTTTGATGGTTAATATTCCTCCAATTCCCAAATCAAAACAACAGTCATCACCCATAATAGGCAACTTCAGCCCAGTCAGTGGGGTATTTTATAACCTATCATGAGGTCTCATTTCTTTAAATATGTATTTTATGTTCTCAGAAAAACCAGTTAACACTATATATATTTTTTTTTAAAAACTTGTTCAAATTTTCTTTATTGCAGCTGAATGGAAAAAGCTGCTGTTCATCATCAGGAACAGTCTTTGCATTCAATATTTTACTGTGTAAAAGGAGTTAATTTTAGACAACTATTATTTGAAATATTTGGCGCTTACAATTCGTGTCCTGAGGAAACTGGTTCCTCATTAAATCATTTAAAGAATGGATTAATGTCTTTGTTAACGCCTTCCAATTCTTTTATTGGATAACGATGGGTCTGTAATGTTCTAGATTCAGAAATACTTGTTCTTCTCTCCAATTATTTCCTTTTATACATTATTAATTACAAGCTGGAAATAATTCGCCCTCTACATGCTTCATGTTCATGTTGTATTTCAAGATTCGTGTACTTTAAGTTCTTTCATATCAAACTAAAATACTGTTATATTATAACAACTGTGATAAATATACATTTTTACATACAGACAACTTTGGGATAAGGAATTTTTTCTGATTGTAAAACTAACATGTCGATTTTACAGTCAAGGGGTTGGGAACATGTGCCAGTGTGTGAATGAGTGAGAGAGTGATGACCATTTGTTAGTGTGGATCATATGTTTATTGCATACATACATATCTATATATTGTACAAAATTTTATTGTATAAATTAATTGTGTTTGATGAATAATTGAGAAGAAAAAAAAAGTGTTAGACTGAAGATCTAAAGGCCTCCGGTTCAATCCCGGGTTCCATCATGGAGCAGATGGACTCTGACGTCTGGCAAATGTTTTCTTGAGATTTATCATTTTCTATCAGTTTCCATCATTGAATGAGTGCTGTTGATTTTATACCAAAACTCTTTCACCAGAATATTATTTTAGGTCTGCAGTTCTGCGTTGCTAACAAAAGCTGTTTTAGAAGTAAAACTTATTTGTAAATAAATAAAAGTGTTTTGAAACATCTGTCTGCAAATACATTTCTTCTTGTCTTTCTTGGAGGTTGAGTGATATCATATGGGGGAATGGCAGTGTCCTGAAGGACGCATTTTTAAAAGGATAAATGGTCGAAAGCTGCTATGGCCAAGTGGTTAAGGCATTGGATTAGAATTGTCTCCCTTGTCATCGTGGGTGGACAGCTTTTTTGTTGACAGTGATTTATAAATGTTTAATCCAAGCCATCCTACCACTCACTGTGTAATAATTTACCAAAAACTTGTCATTTTGGTGCCTTTCAAACCGTGGATTGTTTTGGTGACATAATTTTTGCCAGTTTTCTGTTGAATATTGATTTTGGAAGAGATGCCAGAAACAATGTCACAGAGTTCACAATCGTCAATTCACCCTGCCAAGGGAACGGTGAGTGCAAAATCGAAAAACCTTTCAGGAATGGAGAAATATAAGAGAACTATTATTTCTGGTGAGTTCTTTCACAAGGAATTTACTGTACAACTTAATGTAATTGTTGATAAATTATGTGGTGCAGATTCCTGTATAGCATGCATCCCAGTAAGTGGTGATTTTTTTGAGGTGACTGTAAAAGACCGAGATTCCACTGAACTGTTGCTTGATGGATTTTACATTGGAAAGCAAAAAGTTACTTGCACAAAAATATTTTTTAATTCAGTTGTTGTTTCTTTACTTCACTTACCGTTGTACATAACTGATCAGTTGATAATTGACAAATGTTCACGAGACTATCATTTGGAGCTTTTGTCTCCTATGCATCACAGATGCTATCCTGGCTCTGCTGTTTTCGATGGAACTTGTTATGTGCGTGTTTGATTCCCACCAGATGTTAGTTCATTGCCTTATTCCATTAAGTTTGAAACTGCCGGTTGATCGAGTTATTTTCGTGTTTTCCATGACAATCAGATAAAGGTTTGTTCAAAATGTTTGTCACCTGGTCATCAGATAAAAGACTGCCCACTATTTACTTGTTTCAAATGTAAATTACCTGGCCATCTTGGGTGTGTCTGTCCAATGATTTGTTGTTCGAAGTGTGCTTCAGTTGACTGTAAGTGTGCTGAATCCAAGACAACCCGTGACATTGTTTGTAATGAGACTACTGATAACACAAGTGTTAGAGTTGACAGTGTAAAAGCAGTAAAAGATAAAGATAGTTCTGTTTCTTCTGATAATTCCTGCCCTGATGTGAAGTGTAACATTGACAAAGCTGTTTCAGATTATCAGCCGTTGGAGATTGATGATAAAGTTTGGGCAGACCTAGAAGCTGAGGTTCTTGCTGGTACTCTAAGTGATTGTGAGGACACTGAACATTCTGATGAACTGATAGATAATATGGATACTGAAACAAATTATGAAAGTGACGTGGCTGTTATTGATGATGTAAACTGTGCTATGGAGGAGGACAGTTACAAACAGGCATTATCTAGAAAACGTAGGCAAAGATTAGTTATTCGACCTAATATCAAAGTGGTTAGAAAGTCTAGTAAAAAAGGAGCCTGAAACAACTTCATAATGCTAAGTTCATTTTTATTAATATCTGTTCTTATGTTTCAGGTCTGTAGTCTTAATGTGAATGGCTTGAAGGACATCACAAAAATAAATAATGTTTTTGATTTGTTTTGGGAGAAAACGTTGGACATTATCGCTTTGCAAGAAACGCATTGGGATGATGATTTCCTGAAATCATTTCAACATATGTGGAAGGGGAAGATTTTTTACTCAAATTTTGACAGCGAAAGTCGTGGGGTTGCTATTCTGGTGACAATCTGGTCACTGAAAAGTTAAAGGATTGCACCAGAGTTACACACCAGGATGATTTAGGTCGCCTCATTGAAGTCGAGGTAATAGTTGGAGATGTGAAGTACTATTTCTATAGTACATACGTCCCCACTAATTTCAAAGACAAGATTTTATTTTTACAGCAGTTATCATCGGTTATTTCACATAAAGACAAAGTCATTCTTTTAGGTGATTTTAACTGCTGAGCCAATTGTTTTGATCGACCCTCTGGTGTGGTTGATGCCTCAGGTAATCATTTTCAAAATTTATTATCCACTAATAATTTAACTGATGTGTGCAGATATAGAAACCCCATTAAGAAGCAGTACAGTTGGTTTCAGATGTCAAATGGGGTTTTACAGCAAAGTCGTATTGACTATATTTTATGTTCTAGTTATTTGATTGCTCTAAATGTTTTCTGCTATATGAATTGTACATCTTTAAGTGATCATTCTCTTCTTATAGCCATAGTTTTTCTTCATATGATATAAAAATGAAACATTTGAAAGAGTGGGTTCGAATCGAACGCGAAGAACATGGAACTGAAATGGAATGGAATAGTCAAGTTTTTTATAATTATCGTTTGAGAGAAAAGGAAGAATTCAATCTCATGAAATCGTCCAAGGAAGAAATTATTAAAGATATGATTTTAATCTGTAAAAAATGTAAAAATCGTCAGATATTGATTCAATCTCAACAAACTAGATCGGGTGATGAACCTACCATGGTATTTGCTAAATGTATAAATTGCAATTACAGATGGGTGGAAAATTAAATGTTTATTGAATAAAACACCAAAAAATAAAATAATAATATAATTGGAGTTGTCCTCCCTGCATCACAAAAAAGTAATTATTTAATTTATTTTTTTTTTCACTGTTTGTTCAGAGGATGGAGCTCGAGCAACAGAGAGCACTGAAGTGGCAGTCTCAGGATTATTGGTTTTCATCTTGAAATTGATCCTGTCCCCCATCTGCACCTTGAGAGGCATACTGAAGACGCTGGTGTTCGAGTGTTGTTCCTTCATCTTTTCGACTCTGTACCTCTTGTCGCTTTCCACACCATTCACCACGAGATTGATGACCTCCCTATTGCTCAAGTCCATAGAAGTCAGACTCACTCGAATAATACCGCCTCCCGCCAGCCTGGGATATCCTATCAGACCATGCAGCTGTCCGTTACCTCCGTTTCCGAAGGACCATTCGGCTTTTTCCGCTTCTAACGCACTGCTCTCCTCGGCCCAGACGGTGATCAATGGTCTGGCTATTATATTTATTCCACGACAGACAACAGAGTGCAAGCATCTGACATGTGGGTGGGATCCAGAAGATTCGTGAGTGCGTGCCCCCCCCCCCCATGTCAAATTCGCCTTCCATGATATCACCCTTTCTCCAGAACGTATTTTCGTCCAAGTATTTTCACCACGCTGGAAGTGAAATCCGGTTCGTCGTCAAGACTGAATAGATTGTGACCGATCCTCCGAATTTTTTGATCATATACAATTCGTCAACTTTAGATTCCAGATAGGATTGAGAATCCAGTAGGGCAGAATCAACGCAACCTTTCTTGACAACCGTCGAGTCTTCGTCATAGTCGATCTGAGACAGATTAAATATCTTGTTGAATCCAGCATCCAGATCAGATTTCATTACTAACTCATCGACATTATTCTTTCTCAGTTCCAAGTCTACGTATTGTTTGGTCGCCGCATTGTTGGGATTCGTGGGAATGGACACGTTGGTTATCTTGTTAGAATTCGCAATCAATTCGGACTGCATCACTTTAAGAATGTAGCGATCTCTCAGATGTTTACTGAATCTTCCGTGAGCATCATCCGCATATCTTTTAGTGGCGACATTGGTCGAATTTCTAGGGTCTGCTACATTCACCACTCGTTTAGATGTCAAGTCGATATCATCTGTCATCTCTTTATTCACGAAATTATCTGTCATCATCTGTCGGATATTTTTTCGTCTCCCCTATCGACATAATTTTTAGTCGTGGCATCTGACAGATCGATCGGTTAGGGAAGATTGTTGATTTTCTTATTGTTTAAGTTTAAAGGTTCTTGTCGACGTTCGTATCTCCAGATGTATTGTTCGTCTAAGTTGGTTATGTCACTACCACCACCAACAACTTCAACAATTCTTCTTTTCTTTGTAAAGGAACCTTCATTATCGTCAGAGCGACCAAATTTATTGACTGGCATGTTTTGTTTTGTTATTATTATTTAATATTATTTTGTTTTTATTTTAATTATAACTTCTTTTTTTATATTGTTTATTTGTATATATATATATCCTTGTCAATTTTTTTCTTTCTTTCTCCTCCTCCTTTAATGTAAATCGTTGAGAATATCCTGAAAGTGATCTCCTTCCGACCATCTCTTGAGAACGTAGAGACACAGGTGACCGCAAAACACTCGATCCGGTGCTTGCACTTGTTCGGTATTGTAAATAACTGGAGTCAAATACTTTCTTATTTCTATCGGTGGTGAGATTCCGTAGCTATCGAAATAATAATTTTTATTCCGATTCGAAAACCACAAGACCCAATGCACGCCCTCACCGCCGATATCATCCAGATTTAAAATTCCACATTCCAAATCGTCATCTTTTTTTCTCGGTAAAGCATCTCTCGAAAACACACCTCGAAAATGTTTGATTTTTAAATCTTTTGCCACCTTCGACAGATCGATGTTGGATAGGGGTTCGTTGGGTAAGATGACACCTTCTAGGGATATGAGTTTTATTTTCTTCTTATTCATAAATATGTTTTGTTTTTGTTTTGTTTATTATTTTTTTTTCTATTCCTTTTCTTTAATTTATAAACTCGCAAGTTTTTTTTTTAAACTTACAACATTTCGATGTCTTCAATAGTACTCCATTCATCATCCTCCTGATTTTGTTGTTGTTGACATATCATGGAATAATGTCCGAGTGTGAAAGTGTGTATTTTATCCTCGCATATAATTCTCTCTTGTCATCGGCTGTCAACGCAATCTTATTGATATCTTTAGTATACATCTCATGCATTTCGCTTTGAATCGCAGTCATCTTTTTATACACCATCGAACTTTCAAAAAGACATTCTTTATACTCTTCTAAAGAGATGCTTTTATTCATCACACACGCTTGAACGTCTTTACATCTCTTGATCTCTTCACCATCGAGGAGATAAGCATACAATTTTGGTCTCAAACCCACGCATTCGGTGAATTGTCTTCCACTGCTCTCCTCTCGTCGAATTTGGTAATTTGTCTTCCATCTTTTCATTGATGCCCTTTGGAATCTTAGACGGGTGATCATCGGGATAATTACTCGTGTCGAACCATTCATTCACATCTGGCACTATGTCCTTATAAAGGTCTCTAGTCTCTATCTCGTAAACCAGACTGTCCGTGTCTGTGAACAATAGTTTGGCTTTCGAACCGAATTTGGATTTGACATAATCGTAGTGAAACTTGTACATCAACTGCTTGCTGACGTCTAAGATAATCACTCCGAGATAACAGGGTTTGTCAAACTTCAGATGCGTCTTTTGCATGTGCACGGCCACTAGATTTTCGTCGAATATGGTTTTATGTTGATAATTGGGTTTCACGATTAATTTTCTAGACTTCTCTTCGGATGTGACGAGTTGAACGTCGGTTCTATTCCTAATGTTTTCCATAGATTTTCCATACACACAATTGTTCATGAGTTTGAAGAAATCTTTTTCAAAGTCACTCTTGGCCAGCATTCTTAAATTTGTGTTTAGATCGATGTATTTTTTCATCCAAGGCTCCTCATCAAATCGAATGATTCGATGCACGTTGATCAATCTCATCCCACAATCGATGTAATGTTTCAGATTTTCACAACAGACCACGTACTTACGTTTGTGATCTAAATTGGGAACGAGTTTTTCGATGCCATTCACCTCTATTCATTCAGGAGCCAGCAGATAATCATTATGTGATCGTGTAACATCTCCGGATAATCCAATTCAACCTCTAGAATACAAGGATAGTCTCTCCATTTTTGTTTTTCTTCCGACGTTTCAACCCATTTGAAATTTCCGATCAGTAAAGGATGACTCATGGCCCAACCGTACAAATTATTAGCGTTCCAATACTGTATGTATTTACTCGGTTTTTCTGAATCGAAATCTTTTCCCATGTGATAATTATTAGCTTTGAGATATCTGGTGGAAATCATAGAGACGCCACCCTTCACAGCCTTTTCGAACATCAGTAACATGTCGACGTCCGATAATAATTCCAATCGAACTTTGGTCGTCTTCAAGAGAGCGTCCTAAGCGAGTCTGGGTGCCGTGAAATACCAAGCCGGATCTAGTTCATAATGTTGACGACACACTGATCAGGTTTCAAATAGAGGTTGTGATATTCTCTCATGGATTTCATGTCGAATAATCTCCACACTTTTTGTGCGTGTTCATAGTTGTCGGAAATGTGAGACTGGTATAATTTTGAATAAAAATGTTCTTTAGAAAGTAGAGTGACTTTCTCGAATTTCTCGAGATCACTCATGTAATCATAAGGGTAGATGCCTTTCCTCAACATGACGTCCACCAATTCTCGTTGATTGTTAAAATGTTTACTCGTGATTTCAAATTTCTCCTTACTCAAACTGTCGACTATTTTTTCCAGACTGGCCAACATGAATTTATAACTGTTGATGAAACATATCTCTTTACGGATGGGACTTTTTATTTCCTCACTCGATCCATCCTTCTTTTTATTCTCCTTCTCCTTTCCACCGACATCCTTCCATTTAGTGAATGAAATGAATTTTTCATCGCTTTGCGTGATGCAGCTCAACTCCCCCTGGCTGACACCCATATTTTTCACGAACAGGTGACTGTCGTAACCCGAGAGATTGTGAAATATCACCGGACAGAATTTAGTGTCTCAGAATCTTAAATTACATTTGTTGTGAGTAGCACCATGAAACAGACCCGTGTAATGATCATGATCTCTAACTTTTTTATTATTTTCAGACTGATTATCGAATAATTGTCTACAAATGTGACATTCTCGTTCTTGATCTGGCGTGATGATAATCTTTTGGGGTTTTTGGATTTGTCGCATAATAACTGAATTTTCGATTCTATCTCTTCCACGAATCTTTGAGCCACGTCGTCATCTGAACGTTTACTGTAGACGAATGGACCTGACGATTGAGAATCGTTGAAAGAACATTTCACGTAATAACAATAGCCTGAAGGTACATGCTTCTGATATTTGTTGGCGTAACTCCTACGCCCGTCGGGCTGGCAAGAATTTATTTTCGTGGTTAAACATTCGAAATCGACGTAGACGGCGAGTGGCGGTTCTAATCTTCTATTGTAGTTGCAAAAACGTGAGTGTTAGGTTTAGGCATTTCAATGGCAACACCTTGTTTTTTGCTGCAATATTCCCGATGACGCCTCAATGATTCTTGACAACAGAACGAATTCAAGCAGTTGGGACAGAAAAATCTCTCGCACTTATATTTAATAATCCGCTTCGACAGCAAATGACTCATATTTTTAATCCAGCAATAATGTTGATGGTCACCCTCGGAAATTAATAACAAATTAACAATCTTTTTTCTCTCTTTGTGCGAAGTCAATCTGAGAGGATAGACTATTCCTTTTTCATTGTCTCCCTCGTATCCCACGACGTTCATGGCCACTTCGGGATTCAGCTTTTCGAAAACTTCGATGTCTCTCAACCGCATTGGGAAAGACACTCCCATCCAATCGAGATTTTTTTTCTCTGAGCCTCCTTTTTGACGGGATACAAGGCCGATGTGTCACCTATTTGAAACACTCGTTATTATCTTCATTTTTTACGTTGATCATGGCTTGTTTTTTAAATACGAAATTAGACAATTTTATATAGGAAGACGCTTTCGAAGGATCGTGTCTGTCCACGTGAATTTCGAGATTCAATATCTTCTCAAACAACTTCCCTGTTTTGAAAAGTAGCCATGGATTCCAACATCTTGTCTTTAAGCGTTGACTAATTCGTCATCTCTAAACACAATTTCATTTTTAGATCAGAAATAGGTATCTTCCACCACGCTCTCGCCCATCTTTGCATCCACCTTTTTCACCAGACAACGCAAGAACATGTTTATTTTTATTTTTAAACCCTTATCTAGATGTTTTCGAAATACGTCCAACACTCTACCCTTCACCTGTTGCATGAACGATTTGGGATCGAATTTTGTGAGACCGGGCTTCAAGTCAAAAGTTTTAAACCATCCTTTGATGGCTTCATACTTGTTCTATCAAAATCAATGGTGACTTCAACGCTTCGATTGATTTCCGTTATTGTGTTGAATCCCTTTTCTTCATTCACCACTCTCACGATTGCATCCATCGTTTTTTTTTTCTAACGAATCGTCATCTCGAACCGCGTCGCTTTTCATTTTTTTTTATTATTCTCTTTCGAAATCTTCTGCCACTTTTGGTTTAATGTTCATCTTCTTCTTCTTAGTTTCCTACGTCATTTGTTGACGTTGTTTTGTCGTCGCTGTCTTCTCGTCTTTTTTTCGTGATTCAAGTTGTTTTTGTCGCTGCTGTTGATCTTTTGTCCATTCCTTTTCCGTCGAGCAAATGACCGATGCATTCGTCTTTTTTTATGAATTTGACACCTTTCAATTTCAACAACTGACACACTTTGGCTTGTAATTTCACCAGTGATAGATCACAAGTCTCCTCATACAGGACTTTGATCAGTCATTCTTTAGTTTTGTAACAGTTATAATTTTTAATTCCTAGTTTTCTGCAATAATTTTTCAACTGGGGTATGGTAGACAAATATAATTTTTTTCCACGATATACTTTTTTGTGTTTGGCATTTTTTTGTGTGTTAAAGTTCTTATTTAATATGTATATATTATATTTTTTAGTTTTTTAAAAATAAATTGTGAATTATTAAACTTCTTATTATATATATATATTTTTTTTTTATTTTTGTTCTTTAATGACAAAAAAAACAAAAAAAGGGGTACTAACTTATGATAAATATTTTAAAATGAGCTTTCGAGTCGAAATTTAAAATCTATCTATAAATGAACTAACTCTCTTTTTTTTCATAATTTCGCGTCCGTGACGTGCATGTTAACTTTAAAGCTATGATCTCCCTGCTGATAAATCCATCGGAAAGCTAGATTCACCCTCTCGAACGTTCGTTCTTCACCGATGATCAGATCCAATTTGTCGACCACTTCTTTAAGAGACGTTCGGATATATATTACTCCCATAGATGAACGACAGATCGTCTGGATCGAAATTTTCTATTTTCTCCGAGGGAATGTCCAATAGATCGTCTTGACATTCGTTTATTAATTCCAGGGCAGTTTCATTCAATCTCAAAGGCAATGTATATTTGTCGTATTCCTCTCTCAATCCACTCGTCTTCACGTCCTTCAATTCGATGGCGTCATGTGATTGCAGTCTATAAATTTTACTATCGAACTTCGAATATCTCTCGACTCTCTACAATTTTAATTCGGATTGTTCAGGTACTGTTGATTTCATGACTGATTATTTTTTTTAAATGATAATAATTATTAATTGTAAAAAAATATTTTTTTGGTTTTTTGTTTTTACTTCTCATTATATATGTAAAAAATAACAACTTTTTTTTACAGTTTTTTCTTTAATGACTGTAAAATAACAACTTTTTTACAGTTTTTTTAATGACAAAAACAGGTATTAAATTTTGTGTGTGTATTTTTTTTTAAATGATAATAATTATTAATTGTAAAAAACATTTTTTGTTTTTTCTTTTCTTATTATATATGTAAAAAACTGTAAAATAACAACTTTTTTAACGTTTTTTTTTCTTTAATGACAAAAATGGTTATTATTATGACTGATTGTTTTCGTAATCTACTCGTCGATACCTTTAATTTGATAGGTCACATGACTAGCTGATTTTTTTCACAGGGGAGAGAGTTCGAGCGCCCCTCACATTTTTTAGACTCTGGCGATCTCTCTCTCTCTCTCTCTCTCTCTCTCTCTCTCTCTCTCTCTCTCTCTCTCCCAAAAATCTCTCTACATCATCGCGGCAGAGTTCGAGCGCACCAAATAAAATTCACCGCTCGATTCGGACTCTGTTTTTCCGCGACGACAGTGTCTTTTTGGAATTTTTGTCAATGGGAATCTCAGTGTTAATCTTGGCTCCGTCGCAATCTTGCAAAATACGTAATATCCAAGTCGAAAAAATTCACCTAAAATGCGAGTCCGTGTTACCCCTGGGGCCCGGTTGATTCACTCTCGGCACAGTACAAATTGTAACAAAGTTATGACGTCACTTGTACCGGTGAATCAACCAGGACAGCTCAGTTGTAAGCGAAAGTAAACAAAAAATGATAGAGTCGCAAAGGCGAAAGAGAGTTGTTGGAATTGGACTTCTGGCCGCGTTGGAGTTTCTGCTGGAAGACGACTTACTTCTTCCCATGAATGATGATTTCATTCCTCTTGCGGTCGCTCCGTCTAAGTAAGCCGGTTTCGACGAGCTTGAGATAACCAAGGCAAAGTTACTGCATTGAAAAAACCCATTGCTTTTGTGTATCTTCGTGGTCAATCGTAAGGTTGTAGTGGAATCTCAATAGCAGCCGCCAAGGCTGCTCATCGAGAATTTTTAGTAGCGATGACAAGTCTCCGTCAGCCAATCATCAGGGACGGCTGGCCGGGGGGGGGGGCTCATGGACACGCCCCCCCCCCCCACACACACACACTTTTTTCACCAATTATGGGTACCCTAACAGGACGTATTGTGACATAACGTAAACAAAATTCTTCTATGGCCTCATTGACTGTGGGAGATAGTGATAGTTCTAACAAAATTAGCAACAATGGTTTCGGCGTCGCTGTCCATTTTATATATTGAGATATTCAGGCCCGTCGGAACGAAATTTATAGGGGGGGCTGATAGTGCTACTTTGGGTGAACTGGCTAATACTAAAGGGTTATGTGGTATCCAGATGCCGAAGGTATCTAGCACGAGTGCCGAAGGCTCGAGCTTTTTGAGGGGGGAGGGTCGGGGGGTTACTCCCCCAGAACATGTTTGATGGTTTTTCAATCAAATTTATTTATTTATTTGGGCTTTACGACACTTTCGACAGCGAGAGTCACATCGTGTCGAGCAGATTTACGGGTGGAGGAAGCCGGGGTACCCGGAGAGAACCACTGAGTAGCGACGAGCATCTGCTAGACTCTCCAACGTACTGACCCGGAAAGGGTCAGCTTTCAAGCAAAGGGAGCATTCTGGTAGTTTTTGAAGCAAAAACCTCTTGATTTTTTTCAAGGACAAAAGTTGTTTTTTTTTAAAACAAAAATGTTTCAAAAATCCCTATAGAACCCCATAACATTTTGGGGACGGTTCTTACATCGGGCTCACCTGCAGGCCGTGGCCGTATTCCTTCGTGCTAAACAACAGTCAGGAATTATGATGGATTCATTAGTTTTATCATTACACCAGCGGATGTCGTGGTCTTCTAAACTGCCAATGGAATTACTCAAAGATTTTGCACATTTGACTAAAAATGAGAAGAATTTCTGCGCGTCAGTTTCCTGTCGCTGTAGTGGGAAGACAACTTTTATGTGTGTCGATCTTTAGAAGTTTAGCGCTTGTAAATTTTCGTGGGAAGTCATTTACCCCGGCATCATTTCTAATTATCAAATGCAGGTGCATGTTATACATTCAGTGATACGTTCAAAATTCTAACCTGAGTTAAATAATGTAATGTCCCGTTTTATTCAAAATAGACTTAGTTGTGGATATTTAACATCGGTTGCTCCCAGCATGAATAAACTAACGAGGAGATATCAGCAAATTATTGGGGGGGGGGGGGCTACACCCCCCCCCCCCCCTAGTTCCGACGGGCCTGATATTACACATCGCAAGTTTACAACTTGACATAACAGACTATAGTAATAGTAAAACTAGTCCAAACTTAGACCCAAATTCCGTAATATAATTTTGGGATTTGGTACGTCCAAAGGACGTATCAAACCCCAAAATTATATTACAAATTTGGGTCCAAGTTTGGACCATGGTAAAATGTATGCATACATTACCTTTCCAGAGTTGCACTTAATTTCGTACCGTATTCATGACATACTTGGTGACAAAGTAACCCCCCCCCCAACCCATGACCCACCCCACCCTTCACATTGAGCCCCTAACAAATTATTTTTCGTCCTACAACCCTGCGGTTACCCAGAAAAAAATTGTGCCCCCACTTTTTTTGAGCTTCCGCCGCCCCTGCCAATCATACGACAGTGAGATACACTGAGATTTACTGACATTATTAGATTCTCGTGTCCGTAGCTACAAGAATTAATTTAGGTTCGTGTGAATTTAGACAAAACATGAGGCTTGGGGTGGGTGAGGGGGAGGCATTCTTTACAACTGATTTTTTCGATGCTTTTAGAGTAGAATTTGTCCCCCGAATGCTCCCTTTCTCGTAGGAAGGAACAATCCAATTTATGAAAAAAATTGTAACGGGTGAGGCAGCATGCTCAATTTGCACGCAGTTTCAAATTATGGGATGGGGCCCATGTCGCCCCCCTTCAAGCCCGTGGTTCTCTTGGGTGAATAAGATTTTACAGTTTTAAAATTAGAGGGAGTCCCAATACAATTCAGGGGGACCACCATACCTGGCTTGCACAACCTGGGGTAAAACCCTGAGCCGGGGGGTTACAAAATGTGGATAACCTCTCTATTTCTTTTTTTTTTTTTTGGGGGGGGGGGTCCAAGGGCATTCACGGGAATGTTTTGGTTTTTCATGCTTTGAGAGTGGATGTTTATAGTGGTTGATCTTTCTTCCAATAAAAAAAACGTGCAATTTAACTCCAAAAGGAACTGGAATCGATTGGAGCAATGCTAGATATGGGGACACTTGTAAATTTGCCCCCACCCACTGACACTCTTAACCATTTCAATGAACGCAACTGCAAAAAAAAAAAACGGTCAGCGTTATACACGAAAATCGCTGTTCAATCTTTTTTAACATTTTCATTTCCTGCGTCTAAAACATACAAGTAGGAGGCCTCGCACTTTTCATCCCAATTCTGGGGGACCTCGGTGGGTGACCTCGGAGGTGACATCATAGTCAGGTGACTATACCCCGTCCAGTTAGAGGATTTTGGGTCACCTAGCAACCACGTGCCACCATAGAAAAAAGATGGCGGCGTCCTATGTACAAAATGGCCGACGGAAACACGTGTGACCCTAACACGCGCTGCGCATGCGCAGTGACACCACGTGTCACCATGGGATGACGTCACAAGATGGAGGCTCACGCGGGTTACCATGACAACCAAGATGGAGGCCCGTGTCACGTGAATATGACGTCACTTCCGAGGTCCTCCACCGAGGTCCCCCAGAATTGGGATGAAAGGTGCGAGGCCTACTACTCATACATTACATGAAGGTCATGACCCATTACGCTCGTTCGAAAATAAATAAACAATGAAAATTTTTAGTTACACGATTTTTTCACTTCTGTCGTCTGCTCCAAGCGTTGGGTACAGGGTTAAGCGATACGCGTCTGTCAGAAATAGATGTTATGAGAGGTGCATTTATTTGCCCGAGGTGTTGGTCTCACCCATGATTTTTTGGTTATATGTTTCGCTACCCATGGAAACCTGGGACGTGTAGCAGTATATCTTGTTCACTGCGGCAATTAAGCTATTTCATGATTGAATCGGGACGCACAAATTGATGCTTGGCGTGGTAGTCCTCCAAAATGGACAACCCAGATAGATATGAATGTTAGGCTAAACTTGAGCTTATAGCTTTCCGGTGGACACGCTTAGACATTGTGTAGAAATATGTGACCTCTAACAGCAATAAATAAACAATTACTTTGTTTATCTTGACATTTTAACATAAAAGTAGGGTTTGAAGTAGTTTTAATTTGACATGATTCCTTCAAAGCCATTTTCACGCCAGTGCCATTCATGGGTTTTGTGAGTTGTTTATTTATTGGCAGGGGAGGCGGAGCCGGGGGGAGGCACAAGGGGCACGTGCCCCCCCCCCCCCCCCCCACACACACACTTTTTTCACCATTTATGGGTACCCTAATTCTGACATATGTACACAACCCCTATACCCAAATTGACTGTGGGAGATAGTAATAGTTCTAACAAAATTAGCAACATAATACTGTCGGCGTTGTTATATAGTGAGATATTGCACGTCGCAAGTAGTCATAATAAGTACAGTCTATAGCAATAATAATAAAACTAGTCCAAACTTGGACCCAAATTCCGTAATATAATTTGGGGGTTTGGTAAACTAGTCCAAACTTGGACCCAAATTCCATAACATAATTTTTGGGTTTGGTACGTCCAAAGGACCTATCAAGCCCCAAAATTATATTACGGAATTTGGGTCCAAGCTTGGACTACTGTACCAGGGATCCCCCAGAGCATAGAAAAGTCCAACTTTAGATGGTGGAGAAACCTCGGAAACATACCAAAGAATTTATTACCCTAGCCCCTCCCCCCCCCCCCCTCCCCGTATCTTTACATATTCCATTTGAAAATTCTCTCGGAGGGGCGAAACATAAAACATGATCAGACCTGTGTCAGGGTTTTATCATAAGCTGCAGTGTCCCTGTTAATATTCGCAACATGTGGAGGAGGAGGCTATAATATTTCCAGCAAGGGGGCTCATACCGACACGGGGGTGGGAGGGTGGGGTTCTATAGTTGAACAAACGCGGGGGGGGGGGGGGGGCTATTCTAGTGCTGGCAGAGAGCGATTACGCGATTCAGCTTGTTGACACAGCCGCATCAACGCTCCACTTAGAAATTGACAGGCACTCTTCCTGCATGATGGACCAACTGATCATCTGCCATACCCAATGAGCGGGGAACCCCAGGAAAAGAAACAGGGTTTGTTCGCAAGCAGTGCTTAGCACTTTTCTGAACAGAGCGACCAAAGGCACCCAAAATAACCCCTTAAGAGCCCCCAAGGATCTAAGTTACTTTTCACTGGCTGAATAAATTCATACTTATTAATTGGTGTTTAACGTCATTTCAGCATCTAGGCTATATAATAACACAACATAGGTATGAAGTCAAATTTTGCCAATCGTTTACGCATATGTTTCCCACTTGATGAGGGATTGCACCTCAGCGGCGTTGGTTACCGGGTCCTATTTTACCAGTAAAGCAGTGCTTGTTTACTTGTTTACTTCGGGGGGGGGGGGGTAAATTCATACAACGGCGGATATCATAAGAACCGGCTCGATGAGCCGGTTCTAATGATATTCGTTTTTCTGTGGTTTTACTGATCAATGTTTAAAATTTTGGGTAAAAAAAATGTAAATCTATTTTTTTCCCGAAAAAGCTGCTAAGTAAATGGTTAACTGGTCAATAGGGTACAGTAATTGAGTCGGAAGGCCCCTAAATGGGCATCATGGATATGGTTCATCATTATTTATTGGAGTTCAAGGCTATATAGCCGCAGGCCCGCAACAGATATCAACTCATGTTGATCCAATCATTTGTATCCACGTTACCCATTTTAGAGGACTTCACTCCGAGCATTGGTTATGGGTGTACGTCCCCTGAAATGGGTATCATGGATTCGCTACACTTGAATTTATATTTGTACTGTCACATTTAACCATTGTGTAGAGACGTGTGACCTCGAGTGACAATTCAATAAATTACTAAAAGAGCTAACATTGAAGCGTGGAACTAGCCAATTATTCAAATTTGTGAATATTTTAAGCAATCCTCCACATTTTTTGTTTCATTTTCCACAGGATACGAAGAACCCATGCAAAGATTATTGAGTATGCTGAGCACACAGTGCCAAGGTATACAATGAACTCATTTAGAACATTCTTCCGTTTGTCTAGGACAACATTTGAAATCATCTACAGGCATTTTGAGAGTCTGATTGCTTTTCTGCCAACAGGCTTTGGTGGTCGTGAACCCGTGTCTGTTGAAAAGCAACTGTTGATTACTCTCTGGTATTTGGCAGGCACAGAGCAAATTGACCGAATTGCGGACAGGTTTGGTGTCTCGAAGTTCTCCATAATCAAAAGTCGCAATAATGTCCTTAGTATTGCTGTGACTGATCTGAAAATCAAATTCATTAAATGGCCTTCAGAGACTGAACAAATAGAGATAAAGGCAGATTTCCATTCAAAAAGCCGCATACCCAATATTATTGGTGTTATTGATGGGACACATATACCCATAAAAGCTCCAGAAAAACATTCACAGGTGTATGTAAATCGAAAAGGCTACCATTCCATCAATTTAACAGCAATATGCAAACCAAATTTCAGTTACACGTATGATTATGTTGGGTGGCCTGGAAGCTGCAACGATTCAAGGATTTTCGAAAATTCAGATTTTTGGGAAAATTCTTCAACACTGTGTTCACGTGGTGATCTGCTTGGAGATGGGGGGGGGGGGTATCCTTTGAAAAGATGGTTGCTGGTGCCCTATAGAGATACAGGCAGGTTATCTCGCGAGCAAAAAACATTTAATTATGCTTTATCATCTGCTAGGTCTTGCATAGAACGATCATTCAGCTTACTGAAAGGGAGATTCCGACGACTTACATATTTAGATGTTAAAACAAGGAGAACAATTTGTAACATAGTTGGCGCAAGTGTGTTATTTCACAATAACTGTATTCAAGGTAATGATATTGATCTTTCCGACTTCTCCACCGATGAAGAAGTACCAAACTCAACAAGCGTTTTCCATTCTGATGATGATACAAGAATTGCCGAAATAAAAAGAAACCGAATTGCAAACTGTTTACAGTAATGCCTGATACGAATAAGGGCAGCAATGTTTAAAGTCAGGAAAATTATGTTTTCAAACGCAGTCATAAAAGAAAGTGACAGAATAAACAGTTCATGTGAATTAATTAAAAAATATATAAAAAGTTAATAACTTTAACAATGAAATAAACAATAATGTATAACAATAAAATAAGCTTAAATCAGGCGCGTAGTTGACTTTCTTGTGTCAAATAACTTCCTATGAGTACGCGGAAGTGGAAATAATTCCGAAATATTGCATTATGGATGAGATTACTGTTTTGTTTTCGACCCACATAATCTTATTCCAAGCGACTTAGGATAAGGTTGTGTGGGTTTGTAAACGACTGTATAGCGAGCGCTCAAAATCGCTCTCGAAGCATCTAATTCTTTATATGTTCACATGGGGACTCCCTCCCGTAACTGACCCACCTCACGCCCATGTCCTTTGGGATATACCTTTGGCAAAACAGTGTGTCCCCATAATTCGTACATATCCCCCCTATTCTAAAATCCTTGGTACTGCCCCTGTTCTGACTGTGGGTGAAAATGTATATGTATATTTTCTCACCAAACTAGCAGGTAGCCTAATTTGGCTTGGTGAAGACACAGTTTGTTGATTATTTGATTGCAACATAAGCTCTGAGTGGTCTGTGGTCGAGCGCAATTAAAAAAAGGAAAATTGGTCAAAATATTAATTCTCTCGTACAGTTTAAACTAAAAGCTCTCCACAATTTCAAGTTGACACGCGGAACACACGTGGCTGTTAGGCTTTCAAAAAACTCATAGAATCGCCCCTTGCGTTGTCAGTATAGGCGTTTGTGTGGTGACCCGTTTTATATAAGGGCCGGTAGAGTCCCGCTAGTAGGGGAAGGTGTCTGAAACAGGCGCCTGACACAGGGGCCCGTTTTAGGCCACGTTCGCCCACTGTTGCGACTCCACCAAGAATCGCCGGAATGTGGGGTTATGTTCCGATAATTATTGGCCGAGTCTCCGACAGACCCAGTAGGTGATGAATTTATCCGACTTTATATGAGGGAAATAATACACGTATTCCTCTTAAGAATTTTTGAATGCTAGAGGCCAGCATGCCACTAGAGGCCACCACAAAGCCCACCTCAGAGCATCTAAAAAATCCGAATTTTTCTCGATGGAGAGTCCTCACACACACTTTTTAGCGCAGGCGTCTGTGGCAATTGTAGCGGAGGTCTTCGGCGCCTGGTCTTGCCCCTCCTAAATTCACGAGGGGCCCGTAAATTTTAATCCTGAAAACGCGCCTGGCTTAAATCCTCAAAAAGAGGAACAAATGGTTCATATCTTGAATAAAAGAAAAAACATTTGAAATATACTTTATCGGTACAAAATAAGATAAAAAATAAACATATATTGGTATAATGTAATAAAATAAAAATATCACAAACAATCCTTCTTGGTTGAACTTAGATGTGAGTCTTCTATTGAAGACAATTGTCGGCTGTGCCCGCCAAGATAATGATAAAGTCCATGTTCTGGTATGAAAAACGCCTAAAATTAATATTTATTTTTTATTTAAAGGTGTTTAATATTAGTCATATATTTTTGCACAATGGCTAATCATGTCCACAACACAGATATAAACTCAAGTTTAGCCAATCATTTATACCCATGTTGCCCATTTTACAGGACTTCTACCCCAACCATTGGTTACTGGATCCTATCCTACCCAGTGGCGTATGAAGCATTTGGATGTTGGGGGGGGGGGGGGGCACATTTCTGAATGTTGGGGGGGGGGGACACATTTCTGATTATTGAATGATATGGCTGAGCAGCAGATTTAAAGGCATCTGACACGAGTGCTGAGGGTGCGAAGTGAAGGAGGAGAGGGAAGTTGGGGTGGGGGAGGGGGGCGGGGGTGGGTTGGGTTGGAATTTTTTCGAGAAAAAATTTAAAACAGAGGTATCAAATGATGCATTCTGGTGGCTTTCAGGATGAAAATCTTGTTTTCTTCAATAGAAAAAGTCGATTTTTTAACCCTTTACCCAACGTAACGGACAAAACCGGTCAGCGCTATACACGAAAATCGCCTTTAATTTTTTTTAATATTTTCATTTTTTGCTTCCAATACATAAGTTATGACCCCTCATTGGAACGAGCGCGTCGCGCACGTTCTAATGAGGGGTCATAACCTATGTTTTTTTTACGAGTATCGTTTGCTACTAGCGTTAGGTAAAGCGTTAACGGCATGTTGGAAATTTTTAAAGATGATGGTACCCCCTCCCGTGAATTATGCAAATGCTGCATCCTAGTGATTCAGGTTTTGCGAAATTTACGCAAAGGAAATGTCGTATCCACTGTAACAGATGCCTGATCTTGCCTCTATAGGTTCATGAATATGTCATGGAAGCCGCAACCAATAAACTGAATTTGTCTTGGTACTTCATACACACCAGTGCACGTTACACTGGTGTGCATGTAGTACCAAGACAAATTTGACAATGTTGGCTGGATATACAGGCAGCCAACACTGGTGCAAAATCACTGACATGTAGGACTATAGGAGAGTTCACTACGAGGCCTATTATATTCACCAAAACACGGAACAAAGTTGGGGGGGGCGCGTTCCCCCTGTGCACCCCCCGGTTCCTACGCCCCTGACCCTACCAGCAAAGTGGGGTTGTTTACTACTGTGAACAAGCACTGCTTCACTTCCCGGGATCCCCACGGGGACCCTAAAATTAATAAAATCAAAATTTAAAATATAGTGTGCACAACTAGAACACCAAATGTCACTGTACGATAATGACAAAGTTTACGTTTTGGGGTATGTGGGTAAGGGAAAACCCGGAAAATTTGTAAAATCAAACTTCGAAGTACAGGATGCACAACTATCCTGAAAGTTTGATTAATTTCCAACCAACGGTTTCAAAGGAATCACGGATTAACAAAGTGTGATGATGACGACGACGGATAGTGATCCCTATGTGTGGGTCCGAAGGTTTACCCCATAGAACCCCATAGATACCCCATAGATACCCCATAGAGCACCACAGGTACCCCATAGATGCCCATAGAACATCATGGAGCCATACACAAACAATATCGCAGCCTTCAAGTGCCAGTTTATGAAAGTTAGTGTACTTGGTCGAGTAGGTGGAATAAGACGGCAAATTAACGAAAAATATATTTATACGGTATATATTTATTATCCACAACTAAATTACCAAATATTTTCAATTTTGTTCTAACAACATCAAGTCATGTCCATTGGACAGTGTTCACGGCGTTCCTGCATTTACGGCATGTTGGAATATTCTACAAGTTAACTGGGAAAACCATGGTTCATTGGCGAAGCCCGGAATTTAAATAGCTGGCAGAGGCCTAATTCCAATAGTGTGGGGACATGTCAGGAGATATCTTTAGGTCTGAGGCAGGGGATGGTGTGGAAGGAAAATATCCCCTTCACAATAATCTAAAGATTACTGGACTGAAATGGTCCCCTTGTAGTCTTACCATTACCACCCCCACACCCTGTCCACACACACACACACTCACGCAGTAACGTCGTGAACACTGTCGAATGGACATGTCTTGATGGCGTTGGAATAAAATTGAAAATATTTCGTAATTTAGTTGTGGATAAATATAACATGCGACCTGTTTTTCGTTATTTGTACACGCTCCGATTCACTTTGCTGTCATGTTCCACCGACTTTCATAAACTGTCAGAATTATGCCCTCTATGACGACCCAAATGCGCATGGCAACTTTTAGTAAACAGGCTTGAATTGACAAATAATGAGGAACATCCATACCTAATTTGGATTAAGTTGGCCCAGCAGTGTTCGGCGAGATGCCGAAAAAGTAACGTTAATGGACGACGGACGGACAACGGCCGACAATTTGAAAGTGGTCGGTAGAGCTCACCTAGAGCATTAGCTTAAACGACCTAAAATTAAACAACAACTGTTAACAACACTGTACAAATGGGTGATATCATTGTTCAGGGTTTCTTGAAATTCTCTAGGCCTAAATTCAAGGACTTTCAAGTGTAACTGAAGTAATTCTTACAATAAATTCAAAGACATTCCAGGATGCCTGAAGTATTGTGTCGCTAGTGCAAACATGAGCACCGCTGAGGCGTGGCAAAATACGCCCGTTTTATATACTGGGGTGGGGTTGGGGCATGGGGGCGATTACCGGAATCAAGATGTATTTGTGTGTTTGTAACCCACCAAACTATCTAGCTAATTATTTTGTGAAGACGGGAGGTGGAAAAGAAATGCTGCATTTGAAATTCTGGTAGAAGTATTTATGACCGATGCAAATTCATCAGTTAACATGTACCCACTAAAAAGTTATGTCTCTTGTGATATCCCCATCTACTAAAGTTATGGCTTTCTACTTCTGTTTTCCGAGTTTCTAAGATATCTACTTCCTCTAACAAGGGTCATAATTCAAGCGAAAAGAGTCGGACTGACCCCATATTCGAATTTGACCTTATTTACTTGTGTGATTAAACCACATACCATGTTTGAAGCGGATCAGAAAACAAATACTAAAGTTATCATCCAGAATCCAAATATTTGACGCATTCTAAGTACAACAGGTGCCATAATTCAGGCAAACATTGTTCGGACTGACCCCATATTCGAACTTGACCTGTATTTTGTTGTGATTAAATCACATACCAAGTTTGGAGCTGATCGGAAAACCAATACTAAAGTTATCGTCCGGAAACAAAATATCTGACGCATTCTAAGTCCAACAGGGGCCATAATTCAGGAGACAATTATGCGGACCGACCCCATATTCGAACTTGACCTGTATTGTGTTGTAATTAAAGCACATACCAAGTTTGGAGCTGATCGGAAAACAAATACTAAAGTTATCGTCCGGAAACTAAATGTGTCCACGGACGGACCGACAGAAAGACAGGCGGATGGACAGTCGGACGGCGAGACCATTTACATAATACGTCCTGTTTTTCAAACGGGCGTATAAAAGGGCATTTCATTACCTCGGTCACTTTTGTGTTCTTGCACTCAGGTGTCAATTCTCAACATTTTTCAATGAAAACATACAAACATGAATATCGCTACAACTGGCCTGATGAGCCGGTTCTAATGATATTCACGGTTGTATGGTTAACATTAAAACTGAATGTAATTACTAGAGATGTGGAAGCAGTTTTGTAACATTTATATACCAAGAATCAACCTGTTTGTGGAATATGTGTGTGAAAATACCTCTTATAGTCTGAAGACTAAAGAGAACTATATTTTCTTGTTCCCTTTTTGTAAAATGTGATTCAAAACACTTGAAATAAAGATTTCATTAGAATGATTTTCCAGGATAGATACAAAAACAAGCATTTTCCAGGACTTTCAAGACCCTGAAAACAATATTCATATTCCTGCATATTCCTGGATTTTCAAGGATTTCCAGGACCTGGGGCACCCTGTTGTTACTGGCTTGTTTCATAAGTTCCATCAAAATCTCCACTATTGCAGTTTCATGAACAAATTAGATAAATATTTCAACTGTTTGACGGTTGATTTATTTATTTATTTATTGACTGGAGGTTTGTGGTCATATATTTTTTACCACATCAGAGACAGAAATTAAAGTTTAGAAAACAAAGTGTATCTATATTTCCGATTTGAAAGAATCTCCTCCCCGTGTACTGGTTACTGGGTCCTATTTTACCAGTTCAACAAAGCTTGATGCCGAGTCAATAAGCATGGCACAATAGGTCTGTGCATCTTAATTTTCAGTTAAATCAAATACAAAATCAAATCTGCAGACAAATTCCAATATGAATTAAACCACGGTTTGTTTCATTTTAAGTTAACTCCAGTGATCCAGTGACAAGTCAAACATGTCTCCATTTAAACTCCCAGCCATCGAAGCTGTAAAATTAAACTACACAAAGTCTCTGTGAATAATGAAACTAGAGGCGATCCATCGCCATGGGGTGCGATACCCCAGCAATCTATCGCCAGGTGGTGTGTTACCCCCACACCAATAGCTGAGGGTGAGCAAGGTCAACAATGTGACATCTTGGTGTTCAGAAAACAATAGGTGTCACCCAAAGGTGTACCTATAGGTGACACAAACAAATACCCCCGCCTTTCAGCTGGTAATGTTTTAAAGGGCATGATGTAAGTGAGGCATACATGTATTCAAAATATTAAGAGAATATTACCCATTGAAATCAAGCAAGGACATCATAAAAGTTTTCATATTAATTAAGAGCAGTAAATGTGTTGCTCAGCATTTAAAACTGTGAGAGGGGTTGATTACAGCATAAAGGTACCCTCTATTGAAAATAGCACTAAAAATGTTCTATGTCAAGAAGGGGAAATAACTGTGGACTGGAGAAACAAAATTTTCGCAAGACTTTATACATGTTGCACATCTTCATTGTATGTATGATCAAATCCTGAAGTTTCAACTACGTGAATTGAAAAGGGAGAGGGGGGAGGAGTTGATTACAGCACGAAGGTACCCTCCATTAAACAATTTTGCGACAGAAGGACTGGCGGACGGATGGACTGACGGACACGAGGAATCCTATATACCCTCGCCTAGCGGGCGGGGGTATAAAAAAGAGTAAAAACTCTTAACGAGCATTTCATTCAAACATTTTGTCATGGTACAGGGCTTAAAATCCATTTCAGTTTGCGAGAATCAACTTAGTTTACTGAAAATCAGAAAGATTTGCAAGAATCTATTTGTGAATCTATTATCTGTTTCTCGTCATACTATTTGCCATGTGGTACTTTCACCATGGAAAAAAACTTCACTGTAAAAGGGTCCCGTCTGAAATATTTGGAGAAAATGCTCATTTGAATTTCCGCACACACACACACACAAATTAAAATACCTGGTACAAGAAGGAAATTCCACATTCTCGGTAAGAGCAGTCAATGTTGACAAACATTCTCCCACACCTGAGCATTTTACCAATGCTGGATCATCAAAGATAATTTATTTGTTGGTGTTATCCAACAAAAACACACGATCTTATATTTTAGAAAATTTTGGATGGTAATATTTCAATACTCCCCCCTCCCCCTCCTTCTCTCGAAAAAGATGGATATCAGTTGAATCTGCTGAAACAATTCCAGTGATATCCATATTTGCATAGTTTCATCGAGAAACCTCCGCGATACTTTGTGGGAGCCTCATTTGAGTGACTTTTTCTGGTCAGTTTTGGCAATCTTATTGGGTTAAAAATTAACCCCTTCACACTGATGTTAGGATTATCAAATTTGGCTTGGTTTACTTCTGCTGTCAAAGGTTCTAAAATCTAGATTTAGATTGGCAGAACTCCATGAATTTTGCAAATCAAAATATAAATAGTTGTACCATTGATTTCTCAAGGGTAGATAACCATGGATAATCACGAATCAAAACGTGAGCAAATTCGACATCAGGGTCGAGGGTTAAGGTCATATTTTTCTGTAAAAAAACTTATGACTACAACACAAGATATGAACTCAACTCTGGCCAATCATGTATAATAATGCTGCCCATTCATTTTGAAGGACTACCATGTCAAACATTGGTTACTGGTGAAACAGAGCTTGCTCATCACAGTAAACGTGCACTGCCTAACTTCCAGCTTCCTCACGGGAAGATGGCCTGCAATAGAGACTAGCAGAGTTTCGATAAATGAAGCACTGGTTTAAACCAGGGCTTCATTACTAAAAAAAAACAGCTACATACCTCGACAGGATTTCAACACTAGTACGCACTGGCAATGGCCCCACAAGTGGAAAAGTACATGTCCATGCTGACTGCAGTGTAGAATTGAAACCCCTTTACACCCATCCCACATTCAAAACCCTGTACCTACACCAATGAAATAAAGTGACTGATATGAAATGACAGCAAAAGTACTTCATTTGCCCAATCATTCATCTAATGTAACAACCCAAACTCGCCAGCACATTAAAATTGCTATTCAATTTTTTTTATTATACAAGTTTTTGCTTTCAAAATATAGATGCACTCGTTCGAATGGGTGCGGGGGGGGGGGGGTCATGACCAATATTTTAAAAGCAAAAAATGAAAATTTTCAGCTAAGCAAATTTTTTTTTTTTTTTTTGGTGAGTGTCGCCTGCTATTAGCATTAGGTAAAGGGTTAATCATGTTGTTAGTAAATCAACAATAGAAAAATCTGATAATTTTGTTTAGATTCCTTCTGCATATGGGGCATCTGCGAAGAATTCCTCTACAGGCCATACACACTGCCAGATGACCACAAGGGTCAAACACACATTCTTTGGGTTTATCCATACAAATAACACATTCTGAAAAAAAACAAAAAACAAAATAGCAGTTCACATTTGTTTCGATCATACACACCCAAAATCAATTCTTGAGTTACATAAAAATATGGAACAAGAGTAATGTGGGTGGCCACTTACTCGTGATTTCCAATATATATTTCTGTAAGTGTCGATGACATTGCTGCTCAACTTACATGTAGCCAATGGCAGTGAAAATGAAAGGGAAATGTGTACCAATACATAATGTGACATTTGAGTCTCTAAATATTCTAAGCAGTTTCCTTTCAAGTGAAATATAGAGAGAATGAAAGTGTCAATGACACTGTAGCTCAACTTCAATATGACAGAAATTAGTACTTGCTGTGACCAAGTCAACAATAATAACAGAATTACAAGGTAACTGCCATCTTGAATTTTGGACTGCAACCCAAAACACTCGCTCCTGACTCACAGTGATAACACAGGTACCTAAGAAGTTTCATGAAGATCAGTTCATAAATACGACCTCTAGCCCGAGCCATACTGACATGTGCACTAATTGCATATAAGTAGCACGAAATAAATCAAAGTTTCCCTAATTTGCATAATATATGCACGAGCAAAAAACCTAATATATGTGATGTATTCCATGTTACTAAACCTTCGTACAAAAATTTATCCATATCAGATCTTTCATATACATGTAGAAGTTCTGTAGAAAAAACTGATTGCACTTAATTTTGGTACAAAATGGCCACCGGCAGCCATCTTGAATTTCGGACCGGACATCAAAACACACGTTCTCGTCCCACGGTGATAACGCATGTACCCAAGGAGTTTTGTGAAGATCGGTTCATAAATACCGCCTCTATCCCAAGCCGTATTGGCATTTGCACATATATATTGAATAAATCAAAGTTAGTTTAATTTGCATAATTTACGCACGAGAAAAAAAAACCTGTATTATATGTGATGTATCCCATGGTACTAAACATTCATACAAAAAATTATTCAAATCAGAGCTTTCATATGGAAGTTCTGTGCAAAAATCTGACTGCACTTAATTTTGTACAAAATGGCTGCCAGTGACCATCTTGAATTTCGGATCCCTGTTTTGTATGCAAAGAACATGATCTTGCTGCAACTTTATGCCTACAAATTATTTGATGATGCAAAATACTTTTGAAGTTTTGTCAGAGTGGAAAACTGATTTACCCTATTTTTTTAAATGTCAGAAAGCGGTCATCTTGAATATGGAATCAGGCCCAAAAGGGGACAATCCTGTTGGACAGTCACAAGAAAAATATTTGTAAAGTTTCGCGTCAAATTTGTGAAGCTAGACGTACGTCAAGGAATGCAGCTTGTAGGCCATGTCGAGTAGATACACAGAGACAATGGTCAAGACAATAGCTCGGTTTGACAGGTCAAGTTTAGCTCAAAATATTCAGTAAACGTATAGGCAAACAAATTATCAAATAGATATTTAAGATAAACTTTACCACAGCATAAATAAGCTGTGGTGAAACCATTCTACCACAGCATTCAATGTACAGTGTTGATTGCTGTGGCTAATTTCAAGGGTTGGTTCCTTTGTCCGCGTATGCAATGTGAGGGTAACCTATGTAGAACTGGGAGGTTAACCGAAAACAGTTGTTTTAGGTTATTAAAATTCGAAACCGAGACCGGACCAAAAATGTTCCTATAACTGACAGTTTAGGTTATTTAAACTTACATGCCATTAGCATGAACAGCTCACAGTTTCATCAGAAATAACTGCTTGGGATACCTCATTGAGGTTAAAATGGGGAAGGGAATCACCACAGGTACATGAAACATTTGGCGATATAAAGAATTTAGATTTGCAAGCATCATGTTAATCCTTTACCTGATAGAGCTTTACAGGAAAACAATTATTAAAATTTCAAATGTTTACCAACAAGTTTGAATATTTTTAAACAAAATCATACACACGTGAATCTCATTGGAACCGGCTCAATGAAACAGTTCCAATGATATCCACATTTGTATGGTTCAGTTAAGATGGTAAAACGTCAACATATATACGAGGCGGAGGAGGCTTACACATGTATGGGGGTTATTTCCTGGAAATCAGAATTAATTTTGATTTACCCGATAACCGAAATCGTAACCCGACTCTTTTCTGGAAAACCGAGTTGGAACCGAAACCAAAGCAAAATTCCATAACCTCCCAGATCTAAACTTATCGAGGTATCTAACAGAATTTTTACCAATGAAGCACCACTTTAATCTGATTCTTCATTAAGAGAAATTTTGCTAGCTTCTAATGCAAGTTAACTGGAAGAGCTGGCGCGAGCTAAATACCTGCTCATGGAAAAGGTCTCATGGAGCAGACTGGGCTGCTTTTATTATAGATTTGCCAAGAATTAATTTTTATGACTGAAAGCATCAATTAATCGATCAAGTTTGGCCATTTTATCTCTATGGCTTTCTCTTAAAAAAACAATCATTGACTCATGTCTCTGTCTCTGCTCGTCAGAATAGGTCTGACAGAAATCCACCATCTCTGTGGATGCACTCGTTCTTTTACGCCTGTTACCCCAAGAAGATCCTGTCTCACCTGCTGAATTTCCATCTGCTGAAGCTTCCGAATGATTATTCTGTGAATTGGACAAACTAGAGTCAATAAACTCAGGTTGAATATTAGGACTGTCCCCAAAAATTTCATCTAATTGTGGGCTGAATTCATAAAATCTGATTCCTGCGCCACTCTTGTTGTTGTGGTCTTTAACGGCCTTATATGCCCTATTGATGGACTTCCATTTCCCCTGCACTTGCTCCCAAGAAACTATAAAATTCAGAGTAGCTTCCGATTTTGTTTCAATATTTTGGAACAATTTCTTTTTTATCAGAAGTCCCTTGTCAATTTTGTCCTTGTGGATTCTATATTCCTCTATCAGGAGGAGGACAGTCGGCCTGCTCCAAGTTCTTTGGTTCAATGTGTTAGTCGGTTGAGTCTCAGCTGAAAGATAAAAACCGGCTGATTAGTTCATCATCCATGCCATGAAAGGAATAGATTCTGAATGTATGTCTGTATGTATGTATGTATATTTTCTAATCACGCAAAACCCTCTGCATGGATTCGGATGAAATTTGGCATGAGTGATCCTTGGGTCACTGGGACGGACATAGGGGGATTTAAATTTACCCGGGATAAATATCAGGATATATATTAAAATTATTTTTTTACCGCTGCATGGATTTGGATGAAATTCGGCATGCATGATCCTTGGGTCACTGGGGCGGACATAGGGGGGTTTAAATTTACCCGGGATAAATATCAGGATATATATTTTTTTTTTTAAAAATTCACTTCTCGTCCAAAGGACGGGTACCCCATCTAGTATAGTATGATATTTACCCATACTTTGTTTTTGAATAGCCAATTGACAGCGTGTCATACATTAATTTAGTGTGATAAGGGATTACCACACAAGCTTTAGCGAGTGAGGTACATCTCTTTCCCACGAGTGGTGAAATTTGGTCATCAAATAACTAACTGTGTTTATATTTTGCTTCTAGTTCTACCATGAATACTGACAGACATTTTCACAATATAATAAGGTTGAGTTTTCTTTGTTCACGAACTAGGACGTCACAGACCATATTCCTCAACATGATTAAATGACCAAAAGAGCTGGGAAGTATTATTTTGTTTCTGTTTCGGTTGTAATTTGGTTTTCCAGAAAGGAGTCAGGTTTCGGTTCTGGTTTTCAGGTAAATTAAATAAAAATTTGACTTTGATGGTCAGGGGAAAACCCATACATTACATGTATAAGCCTCCTATGCCTACAGTAACTTCTTATTGCCCCAGTAAAACCATACAAATATTGATACCATTAGAACCGGCTCACTTAGTGGGTTCTAATGGTATCCATATTTGTATGGTTTTGTGGGAAATGAAATTTTGGGTAAAAATTGGAAATTTTAAATTTTTCATTCTCTAAAGCTGTGTTAGGTAAATGATTAACATGATGCTTGCAAAACCAAATTCTTCACTTCGCCAATGTTTTCATGTGCTTGGGTGATTCTCTTCCGCATTTTATCACAACTGGGGTATCCCAAGTAGTTATTTTTTTATGAAACTGTAAGCTTTTCATGCTAATGAAATGTACATATAAATTTTTATAACCTAAAATGTTGGTTGTTCGAAAATTTTCGATTCGGTTTTTGTTTTTCATTTCAATAACCTGAAACAATTTGCTTTTCGGTTAACCTCCCAGCTCTAATGTCATGAAACCTTGTTGAGGAATGAAGTTAGACTGATGCACAACAGTATTTATATTATTCTCGCTTAGTGATCAGTCTATTGGTTTTATTTTGAATGAATCATCATGTTGAAAATAACGATTCTTAGGACTTGGCATACATGTAAACTAAGTAATAATATGCTGGGTTATTTGGGTAAACTCAAGCGGCATTGAATTGCTTTGCAAAAGGGGCACATGAAAGGTAAAGACATAGGGGTTTTTTTTACAGAATAGTTATGGTATATATGTAAAACTAAAAATTAGGCTGTTAGTTGATTCTTATTTTAGCATTATTCGCCTCATTTCATTTTTTGGCTCAAAATAATAACTCATTTTGCTAATTATGGCATTAATCGCTACCATGAAGTCCTCCTGCGTCAACAGACTGGAATAATTATTTGGTATTTCAAATCCAATAGAGCACAGCATTGTTTTTTTTTATTTATTTATTTATTTACTTATTTTTTCCTTTGTTTACTTCTCGGAGGGGTTTCAAAGATGTGAATGCTTACCAAAATGTAGTTCAACTATACTGCAAGACAATAATTAATAATTATCTCATTCCGAATTTTGTTTTCAAAACCATGAATAATGCTAAAATAAACATTACCTAACTGTGGCCTTACTTCTGATTGTTCATGTAAATTTGCTTAGGTACTCATGGTATCAAACCCCAGGTCTAAACCTAGAACCTTACCTAGGGCATTGGCATTGCCAAATTGTTTCACCTGACCCAGCAGGGCCACGCAATAACTGCTGTGGTACTTAGTGACAGAGAAAAGCCTATCAACTAAGAATTAGAATGTGACACTCAATGAAGGAACCAAGTTCCGGTAACGAACAACCATCAAGCATGCTGTTTACATGATTTGATACTGGAAACCCTATACATTTATTTATTGGGGTTCAAGGTCATATGATTCTTCTCAATCGCTAATCATCACAGTTTATTGCAACACGGCTATAAACTCAGGTTCAGTCAACCATGTAGGTCTATGTTCAGGGTTTAGGCCTATTCCAGGTCAATTGAGAAAGGGTCCGGATCTAAAGCAATTGAGAAAAAGTAACGCCGTTAACCCCCAAAAATGGGAAAATGTTAAGAATGAGAAGCATTTGGTATCAGAAAAGTTCAGGCATTGTTCTGTGATATTCCGTGATTTACTGGCTGTATTGCAGATAGCTATGCATTGATCTGTGCAATTTGTGCACTTCCGGTACATGAAACTTTGCAGCACATTTTAGCCACTTTCTTAAATGCAACCTTTGTTGCTGTCTGAGACAACAAAGTGTGCATGTAAGAAAGTGGTTACAAGGGCTCAATAAAATGAGAGTAATGTAATATGTGTACATGTATGAAACGTCCTGTACTTTGTGTACAAAACAATTACTGTATGAGTACGGAAGTTTTACAAAATCGATCAAAATTTAGTATCGAATAAAGTCAATGCTTTTAGCATAGCCCAACAAAAATGATTAAATTGGGAATTATTGAGGACAAAATTGGGGAAAACGTAGGCTTAGGTTCATTGAGAATGGGTCCCATATACGAACCCTGCAGACATTCAAAATAACCCCTGATGTTGCCCATTTTAAACGACTTTCAACCCACATATTAGATACTGGGTCCTATCCTACACGTCAAAGGGCCACACTTTCTGAAAAAAACATGTGGCAGGTCTGTGTTTTTTTAAATTTTGCTTAACCCATTCATTGTTTGCCTGACCTAAGCCTGGGTAACCCATTGTTCTCTTGAATTGGACTGGTGTAACAAAAAACTATGCACGATACATGCTGACCGTATGGGTTACATTTAACTTACAGACGACACTCATAGAAGACATTCTCGTGTAACTGAAAATTTTCAATTTTTGCTTCTCACTCGTTCTAATGAGAAGTCATAACCTATGTTTTCGGGGTAAAAAATGAATATGAAAAAGATTTTGAATAGTGATATTCGAGTATAGATTATGTAGTGCTGACCAGTTTGGCCATTACGTTAGGTAATGGGTTAAGGAATATATATACTGTTATGCCATCCGTGCCACTTAACCAGCCATCGTTCACATCATTCCACAACCTCCTTGAGTACACTGATTGTACAAACCAAAGGGAAAGATGCACATTCAAAAACATATGTCGACCGCAGAGATTTTAAGGCAACCCATTTTTTGTTCCCCTGCTTTTTATTTCGGGCAACCTCCAGGTGAACCAAATGGTGGTTCGCCTGCAAAAAAAACAGGCTTGTCACGGTGGGAAACATAACCAAATTGTTATGCATACACATTGTCAAAAAGGCCATAATAATACACATTTCGGATTTGGGGGAAGTTTGATGACAATCCAAGGAAAACAGACTGAGTAATGCTCCAAACATACAAGAATGGGCGTTTAGACAGTGTCACTCACAGCATACATGTACTACACTTTTCTTTTGAAAGCTGGGGCATGATAAAACGAAATAGCTTAATCAATACGGCGTACGGTACTAGAAAACACTCTTCCGAACTCAGATTCAATTATTTGATGAATGGACACGATCACCTGCCAAACAATAGTTGGGTAACTTTTATCACACAAAATGGCACCCCTCCCCCCAGAAAATCACTTCCATTTGGGCTCCTACATACTGCAATATCCTGCATGTTTCTCAATGAAACCATGTACCTATGGATAGCGTTGGAATTGGCTAAGTGAGTGGGTTCCAATCATATCCACATTTGCTTGGTTTCATTGAGATATACCCATTAAAATTGTTTTGAGATGTAAAGTTTCGTTATTTTTCGTTTTTACAAAAACATGTATTCTATAACAAGTTGATAAAAAATGTCATCCTTTTATCATGTGCAATTAAGATAACTCTTGGGTGAAATGACCATCACTATTATTCATTTTAGCAGAATATCTTCGCCATTCTTCTATCACCAGTATTCAGCCAATGCGAGTAAAGCATACTATTAAGTCAATACAGAATAATGTTGGGTCTGAAATACTCACATGCCGAGACAGAAGTACTTGCTCCTACAACTTGTGGCTGTTCAGTATCATCCTCAGTCAGAGTGTCTGAGTCCCGAACATTATCTAGAAATGGAAGAAAAGGAATGAAATAAATTATTGAACTTGACTAGGAAATGCTTAAAACGTTAAAATGAAAGTAAAGTACATTAGAAATGGACATTAGTTCCAGTCTGTAATTGATAGTACATGTACTGTACTTACATAACAAGAGCAGTGCTGACACATGTGCTGATGCTCCCGAAGGTAGCAAAAAAGGACTTCCAAGTAACCACATGTAGTCAGACCAAGCTAAAGGTACAGTACATGTATAAATGATCTTAACAGACTGGGTATAAAGCCACAAGAAAAAGCTGAAATTGGCATTCATAATTCTATGGTCATATCAATATGTAGTAGGTTAGAATGAAACAAGCATTATGTAGAAAATTTTGTTTCATTTCATTTTGGTTCAGTTAAACTACAGTTATTGAGAGGGGGGGCTATTTTTTAAATTTTCCAAGTCAAACAAGAGACACAACTTGGCCAAAAAATATGAGACAAAGCCCATCATCATTTCCATCCTGTATCGTGTGATTGTAACGATATATGTAAAGTATATATATAAAGAAAGATCTTTTTCAAACTTCTCATCAAACTTTCAGTATTTTTGTTTGGGAGTAATAAAATGGAGAAACTGAATATAGAAACAAGTTACATGATACAAAAGAACAAAATATATAGCCTAATATAAGATAAAAATACAGGAAACATATGTAAACAAGAGCACCCTGAGCGGGTCCGTTTACATCTGAAAAATTTGATGTCAATCCATCAAGGCGTTCGACTTTAAATGAACGGAAACCAATTGTTTTTCAAAAATTGTGTTTTCAAAGGCCCATAACTCTGCAGCGGAATGAGCGGATGGACTGAGAAACACCAATACCAAACTTGACCTGTATTTTATTGCTAAAAACAACATCTGAACGTTTGATGTCGATCCGTCAAGGCGTTCGACTTTAAATGAACGGAAACCAATTTTTTTCGAAAAATTGTGTTTTCAAAGGGCCATAACTCTGCAGTGGATGGACTGAGAAACACCAATATCAAACTTGACCTGTATTGTATTGTTAAAAACACCTTCTGAAAGTTTGGTGTCGATCTGTAAAGGCGTTCGACTTTAAATGAACGGAAACCAAATTGTTTACGGACGGACGGACAGACAGACTGAAACATAATACGACCCGTTTTTATAAACGAACGTATAAAAAGTAGTAGTTTTGTTGTGGTCTGCATTCAGTAGTTGCTGATTTTGAGACCGCAGATCATGAAATTTCTCAACTTACAAACGTCGAATAAAATACCTTGGGGTTAACCCTTTACCTAGCGTAATGGCCAAAACCAGCCATCGCTTTACTCGAAAATCGATATTCAATATTTTTCGGATTTTCATTTTTTGCTTCCAAAACATAGGTTATGACCCCTCATTCGAACAAGCGTGAGGCGCTTTTCGAATGAGGGGCCATGACCTATGTTTTGAAAGCAAAAAATAAAAATGCTTAGTAACGCAAATTTTTTTCACGAGTGTCGTCTGCTCCAACCGTTGGGAAAAGGGTTAAAATATCGAGGTGAAATTTTGAATATTTCTTATTTCGTATACCAGCAAGTAGTTGCCGTTTGAATTTTGTCTCTAGGTTTACTAGTTTTGTTGCGGCCTGCATTCAGTAGTTGCAGATTTTGAGACCACAGGTCACGAAATGTCTCAACTTACAAATGACGAATAAAATACTTTAGGGTTAAAATATTGAGCTGAAATTTCGGATATCTCTTATTTTATATACAAGCAAGTAGTGCCCACTTCAATTTTGTCTCTAGGTTTAGTAGTTTTGTTGTGGTCTGCATTCAGTCTTCAATGCGTGCTAACCTGTTTAGACCCTGAAACTGCGTGTCACGAAATTTATCAACCTACAAACGTCAAATAAAATACCGTAGGGTTAAAATATTTAGTTGAAATGTGGACCCCCTCCCCCCCCCCCCCCCCCATACAACTTGTATTTTTATTCTACCACTCCTACTTTCCTTGCGGTCTGCATTCAGTACTATCCTTGATGGGTAGAATATTGAATGCACACGCATAGATTAATGCATGACGATCGTAAAGGTATTGCGGGTTTTTTTAATATTTGACATAAAAAGCGTTTTTTAAGGGATACACCCAACCAACCCCTCCCCCCACACACACAAACCGGCCCCAACAGTTTCACCCAAACCGGCCTCCACCAGATCCAAACCGGCCTCTACATTTGACCCAAACCGGTCCCCAAAATTTTTCAAGATCTTGTACCTATTTTTGTAACCAGACCTGAACCGGCCTCTACCATTGACCAAAACCACCTCCTCAAAACTTTGTTGGTGAAGAACAAACACTCTTTTCTATAAACATTTATAAAAAATTATCTAAAAATACTGGTGTAAAGGTAACTTCATTCAATGAAAGGATTCATACATTCAATGGGCCTTTTATTTCATAAATTCCCGGAACAGTTTTTTGTAACATATTTCCAATAGTGCGCTACAAAAACCTACACCAGTCGTTTTGACGAAACCAACTATGAATTATGACCTATGATAGATGATAAATGTTTTAACCCTTTACCTAACGTGATAAGCAGACGACACTTGCAAAAATAATTCTTGAATAACTAATTTTTTTCATTTTTTGTCTCAAAAACATAGGTTATGACCCCTCGTTGGAACGAGCTCGACGAGCTCGTTCCAACGAGGGGTCATAACCTATGTTTTTGAGACAAAAAATGAAAAAAATAATGAAAATTAATTGGCGATTTTTGAGAATAGCGCTGGCCGGTTTTGGCCGTTACGTTGGGTAAAGGGTTAAGGAGTCCACAAACAGTAGAAAACACAAGATCAGAGATATGTTTGATGTGATAGATGAATGAAGGTTCAAGTCAATGTATTGTTCTCGCCAATTTAGAACTCGGTACCCGGTATTTGAAATTCATTCGCAAGATAATAAAATGACTTACTTGTGATTAATCGAGAAATGCATTTCAACTAATATCCAATTAAATCCGATTTTACAAATGAATAAACGTGACTTGTCAGTTCAATTTTTTGTTTATTTCTGAGAAGGTGATTAACAATATAGAATTATCAGGACTGCAAATTATTGATTGGTGACTCTTCTGCAAACACCCCCCTATCAAAACAACATGTCATCTCTCTGAAAGTGTTGTTGTAATTAACACAGGCCACAATTCAGAAGGTGTTTCGAAAAAAATACAAACAGGTAACAAAGAAAATACTGTAGGCTGGTTTGGGTGAGATTGTTGGAGACCGTAATTGGGTGTAAATGTTTTTTATACCCTTGATGGGAGGACCTGTTTTTGGACTGAAAACAACCACTTTCTGTGCATGGATTGCCTGGGACAGTGCGAGAGACACAGTCACGGCGTCAGGGACTAGTGGACAGAATGTTGTTTTCTGCACCAATACAGCGCATTATGTGATGAACGGTTTCATAGCGAACACGGGGAGCAGGTAGTTACGGCTCGGAGTAGTTACGGCACATTGTCATTATGACCCTGAGTAGTTACAGTCGAGTAGTTACGGCTCTTATATTATCAATTTAACAAGCTAGGCGGGGTGGAAGAAGACCCAAAAGACAGACGCTAAGACCCATTCTAATCTACATAGCGATTTCTTCTAATCCTTGTGGCACAAGAATGTTGTCGACACTTCTTTAGTTGACTCCCAAGGACGGGGGAGGGGAGGGGAGGGGGGCGGGGCTTGGGCCTGCAATGTATTTGCTAAAAATGCTATTGCTTGGAACTCACATACTGAAAAGTGAAAAGGCAAAGTTGTCGCCTTTTTTATTGATCCCCTTGCTCCTAGAGGGTGGTTGGGTGGTTGGGGTGGGGGGGGGGGGGGGGGGTGTCACCACTTCTTTTTTGTCTTGTAATTTTATATTATTAAAGGCAGAAAACAATATCTAATTTAATGTCCCACAACTATTTTTTCTGATTGCGAGCAGAAAAGGCCACTAAATACACAGGATACCAAAGCGATGTTCATGAGCATGCCACCCCCCCACCCCCCATACCCCCCCCCCACCCCCATACCCCCCCCCCCCAAAAAAATCCCTGAACATGCACAGATGTAATTGAAAAAGGCTCACTGATTTAAGGACTGAGTCAGGTCCGATATCTTTAAGGAGTGATTTTTATATCTCAGTCATTGATTTTTAACAAAACAGTCCAGGGTAGAAAATAAAATCCACGAACAAATCTTATTGATATTTGTTTCAAATTCTAACGGAAAAACGAAGTAGTTACGCTTTACGACCCGCAATTCAGGCTGTAACTAGTCGGCCGTAACTACCCGGCCATAACTTCCCGGGGCCGTAACTACACGTACCCCAAACACGTTAAGGAGAGTTTCCAGCAGTTTACTAGTTCAGCTATCCGAACGTAGGCTGAACCACTACGTTCGGATTGCTGAACTATTGTAAATGTTGTAAGTGTAAATATAGAGGAGGGGGGAGAGGGGGTGATAACCTGATTCGTCTCTTCTCCGGCGGGAAGGACCGGTGCAGGTGTTCAACAGTCTATAATAAAGTCCCCCCCCCCCCCCACACACACACACACACACCAAATATGGATGTCTAGACACGTTCATTCATTATTTGCTGGGCTTAGTAAAACTGCTGAACATGCAGCACGCGTTGTGTAAATTTTAATATGGAAATTTCAAGTCCCCGTGTACAATGAATTATATGCTCCGTCCTGACAACCATGATATTCTTCCTCTCTGACAGGTTTTTATAATCTTCTAACACAATTAGAAGCTTTGCAATGCTTTTAGTGAGCTAAGATCTTTGTTACAAAAAGTTGATTGGAACGGCGCATCTTTTTATCCCAATGATACTCAAATGCAGTGGCGTAGATAGCTTTCGCTGGCGGAGGGGCAAGCCCAAAATTTTCCGACAGACCGAACATTTTCCGACAGGTTAACAACAACAAAACCCCCAAAAACAGAAAAAATCTGTTATTTACTGCAAATGTACTGAAAATTGGTCTTTTTAGCCCAAATTTACCAAAAACGGCATGTTTTTATCCCCAAAGCCAGCATTTTAATGTTATTTGTCATAAATCCGCCTAAAAATGGTCCCAAAAATTTCAGACAAAACTTCTGGTGGGGGGGGGGGGGGGGGCTCCGCCCCGGCCCCCCCCCCCCCCCCCTCTATCCACGCCACTGTTCAAATGATACCCAATGATACTCAAATGATACCCAACGATGACCAAAAAATAAAGCTGAAATAAAAATAATGGTTAATTGTAATAACTGAGTAATGTTTATTTCTCTCGTTATATTTTTGTTGCTGTGATTGACTCGACCGACCAAATGTGTGAAACCTTAACCGAAAGTTATTTGATTGATTTTGTAGCTTTTGTGGGGGGTAGTATGCATCTGGTTGCCGTCATATAAGACGGTTCCGATTGAATGCTCACTTCACATTTCTCAGGCTGAAAACATACGTGCACGCTAAAACTACCCGGGATGAAAATAAGTGTTGCTGTAATCGACAGTTTTGCTAGGTAAAGGGTTAAACGCGCCCATTTTTAAGCCCCCTCCCATCCCCCAGCCTGATATTTTTTTTTATTTCTAACATCTATCATTTCAATGACTGACTCTTTGCTGAGTTCTGTGGACGGTCGGAATGGAAAACCAGTTCTTTTTTGTGGCCCCTGGGCACCTTAATGTCAACACTGCGCCACAAGGAGACCCTCTTCTGCCCCCTTCAAATGTTTTATTTGCATACTGTATAGCACCATAGCAGATCACAGAAGCACAGAGCCACGAGGAGAGCCAGGGCACAGAGATCACTGGCTTGAGGCTCCCCTGCAAAGGCGGATACCTCCATTACTCTGTAACAGGTTCGTATACCACAACCACTGGTAGGCCTCACCACAGTCGGCAATGTGCCCCAATCCATCTAGAAAATATCTGAGAGAATACTAAAATTCCAAATAAAGTGAATTGCTACATGTAAATGGTGGATGACACAGTAATGAACTAGGATGTTTAAAGGGATGGGCGCGTCTGTGTCAAATGATGCGCAGAGCTGCCCAATTTGGCAATGTAATCCTAGAATCCCAGAAAACCCGAGAAGTCGGGAGCCGAGGTTATATTGGTAACGACAACAAATATAACTATATAAATAAATAATTAAAACACGTAGTTGTTTTTCAAATTTTTATTTTGGCTATTATTAGCCTAATATTAGGGTATCATTGGGTATCATTTGAGTATCATTCGGTATCATTGGGGTAAAAAGACGTGCCCAGGGGCCAATCTGTTTCAATTGTGATTACAGCAGTCTTGATGGCCAGTTGGTCTAATCTCCGTTTTTCACACCTTCGAGTCCTTTCAATTTGTCTATGTTACGTAAAAACTTGGCAACCAGTATACACTTTTTATTGAGTTTCGCATCGTTTTTATCAAATGAAAAGCACGAAAATATTTATTTTTTGATAATTATTCGTTTTTAATATTTAAAAAATCGCGACATCGATGACGTAGCTGCGACAGGTGGTGCAATCGACGAGTCAAAATTCTAAATTCATCAAGGGCCATAACTCCGAGAAAAAAATTGGGAACAACATGTGCATCGAGCATGACATCAATGCGATACACTTGGATACCAAATATGAAGTCATTCCACCAAGTAGTTTGAAAGATATTGCATTTAGAAATTCGTTGGTCACAAAATTCTAAGTTCATCAAGAGCCATAACTCTGAGAAAACAAATTTGAACAACATATGCATCGAACATGGGCTAGACATCAATGAGGTACACCTGGATACCAAATATGAAGTCATTCCACCAAGTAGTTTGAAAGCTATTGTGTTCAGAAACTCGTTGATCACAAAATTCTAAGTTCATCAAGGGTCATAACTCCTAGAAAAATATTTGGAACAATACATGTACATGCATTGAACACTGGCTATACATCAACAAAATACACTTACATACCAATATAAAGTCATTCCGCCATATATTTCAAAAGTTATTGAGTTTTGAAACTCGTTGGCCACAGACAGAAAACCGACAGACAGACCGACCGACATTACCACTTATATAGCTGCTAGTCGCAGCTAAAAACATGTCGATACCAAACTACAACTAACTGATACATCCAGACTTCCCATTTACTTGTAACACAATAAAACAGTTTCGGTAGACTCAAGTGTCGGTGTTGGGATACACTTTTTTAGTGACAGCCGCTGAACTGACCGAACACACTCTGTCAGCACCAATTGTGGGGTTGTTGCTATCACAGTGCACCACTCTATCCGGTGGGTCGTAAAATGACTGACCGAGTATCGTTCCACGCGGGCATACAACCCATAGATTGACTTCCCTGATTGACTGAAGGTCTGATTTTTTTATTCATTCACGAATTCCCACGTATGTCTAAATGTGAAAGAATAATACATTATTCTCCATGAAAGATTTCCTCCCCCCCCCCCCGACCCCCCAACAAAAAAAAATAAATAAATAAATACCTATTAACTTTTGGGGCCAAATGATTAGGTATTTTGGGGCCGAATTGACTTGAGGCCGACATGACTAGGGCCGACGTGACTAGGGTCGAAATGACTTGGGGTCGAAGTGACTGGAATTCGATTTTACTTGTAAATATTTTCGGTAATTATAAGTTTTAACTGTTAAGTGTACTGTCATTAGTAGGTATAAAAGGCGGATTCCCGACCACCTTGTGCATGTACCATACACGTACACGTACATGGTGCGTTTACCATCGTAGGATTCAGTGTTAAATCGCGTGCACGTTCACAAAAATGTCATTTTTTATGGTGGTCTGGAATCCACTATTGTTTTTGAGGCTCACAGATCGCACTTTTCACGTTCAAAACACCCGTTGGCGAACGCGCAGATTTGACACGCCCCTCAAAAAGTGAAAAATGTACGAAATTGTACATGTACATTTTCTTAAAAATTTTTTGTCCACGATCCCATCGCGGATTAGACCATCGATCCATCGTTGGCGAACGCGAGCAAAAAACGCTTTGCGGATGCCAGACCAGCATAAAAAAACGATTTGCGGATTCCAGACCAGTAAAATCCCACTATGGGTATCTCCACTTCTGACGTAAGTGGGGATACCCATAGTGGATTTTTCCAAACTTAACAGAAAAAAACTAAGTTTTTTTGGAAAATCCACTATGGGTATACCCACTTCTGACATAAGTGGGTATACCCATAGTGGATTTTTCCAAACTCAACAGAAAAAACTGAGTTTTTTTGGAAAATCCACTAAGGGTATACCCACTTCTGACGTAAGTGGGGATACCCATAGTGGATTTTTCCAAACTTAACAGAAAAAAACTAAGTTTTTTTTGAAAATCCCACTATGGGTATTCCCATTTTTGACGTAAGTGGGGATACCCATAGTGGATTTTTCCAAACTCAACAGAAAAAACTAAGTTTTTTGGGAAAATCCCACGATGGGTATCTCCACTTGTACAGTATAAATAGAGCTCCTGCGCGCTACAAGCATCATTGGCGAAGATCCTCCAGGATCGGCCACACGAAAAAAAGGTGAGAAGAAATATACGTGAATCCAAATGTAAAATAATAATAAATTTTATCAAAATAATGTGTATCATTACACCAAGTTACTCTGCGATGAAGCTCGTTCTGACACGTGAATATAATTATTCACGAAGGAAGCACTGTGGATTTTATTGTCCAGTCACTGAGGGTTGAAAGGGGCTTGTTCCCCATACCGTCCCTGCGTGCCTTCAGCACGTTAAACCATTCCATTCATGTGTCAGTCTACAATCATCAGTCTGTGTTTTATCAAACTGACAAGCAGGTCGCACGTCAAAGTGACATTTACTATATAAACTTACTGAGAACGCCATTTGTCACGCTCGAAATGTATTACAGGTTTTCATTCAAATGAGTCAATTGTCAGTTAAATGGTTTAACTGAAAAACTATTCTATGGATGAAAGCGGAAACAGTTCAAAAGATTAATTGATGTTATTTTTTTTTGGAAAAAGTGTTACATTTACTGACATGTTTTTATTCGAGATTTTAATTATTTATGTTCTTTCTGATTTTTAACACGTTTGAAACGGATGCTATTTTAATATTTTTAACTATTTATCGAGGTTTCATTTTGTAAAATGTTTTTTTCTCAACTGGTTTTAGTTATTATATTAAAGACAGAAGATTTTTATTTACTTAAAACAGAAAACATAAAAATAATTATACATTTAATTTTGAAAATAATAAATAACTCACATTAGCATACTCAAAGGAAATATTAATAATTTAAAAACGAAAAAAATGTTTTTACAGATGGATGCTAAACGCCGAGATCAGCTTTTAAATGAATATGAACATGCCAAAAAGAGCATTCAATCGGCTGACAGAAGCAGACGTCTTGGAGAGATTGAACTCAAACGCGAGGCCACAAAAATATTTAAACCCATGACGGAGGTTCAGGAACGAAGCAGGAAGGAGATAGTTGAAGAATTGAGTTTTTTCCCAAAAGCATAAGAGGTTTGATAGTGGGAAAATCGAATTGTGGAAAGACCAATCTGTTGATGAATCTGTTGTCCCGACCCGACTGGTTGGATTACGACAGATTGTTTGTGTTTGACAAGAGCTTGTTTCAACCCGAATACAGATTGCTTCGAGAATGCATGGATCGTAGATTGCCTAAGGACGTCATAGCCAAAATCTTTGACAGTAGGGGGGAACTCGACAAAAGTGAAGCTTCTCTTTCAACCATTTTGGACGGTGCGGCGATGGAATTGATGAAGAGAAATGCATCTTCGAACGTTGAGTGTCGATTTTATGAGAACGCTAGCGACGTTCCGTATCCTAGAGAATTGAAATCGGAAGATAAGAATCTCATGATTTTCGACGATCTGCTTTTGGAGAGACAGAACCAATGCGAATCGTATTACGTTAGGGGTCGTCACAGCAACGTGGACTGTTTCTACCTGTCGCAGAATTATTTTCGATTGCCCAGACAGACGATAAGGGAGAACGCTAATTTTCTATGTCTCTTTCGCCAAGATCTAAAGAATCTCAATCACATCTACAGCGATCACATCGCAAACGACATGAGCATGGCGGAATTCAGGAGATTCTGTAAGAGGGTTTGGGATGGAGGACTTTACAATTTCTACAGGATCGATTTGACTAGCGAATTTAATCGCGGAAAATATCGGTGCGGATTCGACAAGTTTTATGTTTCTGATGATAATAAGATAGAGCATGGAAATAAAAAAATAGAAAATAATAAATCTTCAAATAATTAGTTTTGAAAAAATAAAAATAAAATTAAATATAATGTTCGAACAAGGAGAATTGTTAGAATGGATAGCCGAGAATACAGCTGCAAAACAATCCATTCAAATCGTGGTGAGTGGCGATTCGACTCGATTTGCAACGAAATTCCAACCTTCCATCGAATTGAATAGAGAGAAAAGATACGAGATGGCGTTGGTGAATCTGGAGACTTATTATTCCTTTCCCAACGTCATCAAAAAGAATAACTCATTTAAGTACTCCGACGGAGTGGATTGGTTGGAGATTCGAATTCCCAAAGGAAGTTACGACATAGACGATTTGAACAATTACATTCAAACGTGAATGAAGACGGATGGAAAGGGAAGCAACAAGATCAGACTCTCTCCCAACCCTAATACCTTACAGACAATGTTGGATTTGGAAGATAATTTTCGAGTGGATTTCAATATGGACGATTCTATAGGCAAGATGCTGGGATTTGATCAAAAGATGTATCGAGGCCACGCGACATCTGAAAATACGGTTGACATTCTCGCAGTCAATAGCATTCTGGTGAACGTGGATGTGATTGCTGGAAGCTACGTGAATGGTTGCACTCAACCGACGATCTATTCCTTCTTTCCAAATGTGTCGCCGGGTTATAAGATCGTGGAACAACCTCGAAATTTAGTTTATCTACCAGTGATTTTAGACACATTGTATAGTCTCAAAACCACATTGACGGATCAAAATGGTGAACTGTTAGATCTTCGTGGAGAGAGGGTGATGATACGATTTCACATAAGAGAAATATAAAAGCAAAAAAAATATATATATATTGTGTGTGTATATATAAATAAGAAAATAAAATAACGCAATATTAATTTTACAAAAAATTTGTAATATATATAATTATCATTAAAACAAAAAAACAATTGAAGAAAATATATTTTAAAAATAGAATTATGACACAATACGTGGTTAAAAACGTGAACATATCTGCAGGACAGAGGAAGAAACTTAAGAGAGCGTTAACAACACAAGGTGAGGCGGTGAGATTCAAATTCACTCATGAAGATCTGACGAGTGGCAGTCAAGATTCGATCGCCTGGTCAGAAGTCAAATCAAAAGGATGGAGAAAGCGATTCGTGATGGAAGAGGGTTGACGGTGAGATTGAGTCCCGCTCAATTGAGATACAATTTGAGAATGAAAGGCGGTTTCCTACCGCTATTGGCAGGAATCGCCGCAAAAGCATTACCCTTTGCCGCAAAAGCATTACCCTTTCTCGGAAAGACTCTCGGCGTGGGAGCTCTCTCGGGACTCGCGAGTTCGGCAGTTGAGAAATTAATGGGTGGTAGCGGACTGTTTCTGAAGAAGGTAGGAGCCGTGTGTCACATCCACTTAGATGACAGCGGTAAAGGATTGTATCTAGAACCCGTTAGAGGTGACAACTCTTTGAGTGGAAACAGTCTCTATCTAAAGAGTGGTCGGAACATTGAGCGACTCGGCAAGGGTTTGTTGTTTGGTGAGAATTCGCCATTTAAGAATATACCGATTTTGAGTATGTTATTATAATGTAAAAATTATATAATTATATAAAATATAAATCATAGAAAGTATAAAATAATATATAAAATGGATAAAAAGGTGGAAAAACAATTAGACGATAATGATGAATATCGCGACATAGAGTGCGAAAAAGATGTGGAAAAATGATTAGATGCTAATGATGGATATCTTAGGAAAGAACTGATAAAAAAGTTAAATAAAGATCGGGATAGATAGTTGAAATTTAAAAGAATGAGACGTTTTCTACCGTCACCACTACCTTCTGAAGAGAATGGTAATGATGCGAGTGTTACCGAGAGATGCACAACATTCGTTCATAATTATGATTCAGATAAACAAATGTGTTCTTATAAAAAAAACGTAACATATCACAAAAAAAAGAAAAGAAGAATCGATGCTGAAATTTGAGAAAAAAGGAAACGTTATTATAATATATGGGCGATAGTGAAGAAGGAAAACAAAAAACAAAAAAAAAGTAATGAGATCTAGAGATGATCAACCTCTCTAGATCTCATTACTTTTTTTTCCTTCTTCTTCACTAAAAAATCAATCTCTCTATTGTTTATATTTCCAAGTCCGTTATTAGCATGTTGACACTCGTGTCTTCTCCTTTTTTGAAAATGTGTTGAATGTTTATCTTTACTTTTTTAAGTTTTTTTACATCGGTGAATGCGCTCTCACCACCTGATTTGTCCACGAGTTCGAGTGAGATTTTTGGATATATGTAACTTCCATAGAACACTGACAAATCGTCCTTGTCGAATTCTCTGTCTTCGGCGACAATGATATTCTGCAGATCGCTTTCGTACTTGTAAAACAAATTGAGCATGGCTTTGTCCAATTTCAAAAGCATGCTATATTTGTCGTATCTGTGCTGTAAGCCCATCGTCTTGACCTCCTTCAATTCAATGGAATCGTGTCATTGTAATCTATAGATTTTACAACCGAGTTTCTTACACATTTCGACTCATTTCAATTTCAATTCGCATTTTTAGGTGTTGTTGTCATGATCGATTATTTGTTTTTTTTGTTTCATGAATTATTGCAAATAATGTATATTTTAAATTTTGTATTTAATAATTTGTTAAAAAAGTTTGTTTTTTTTTTTTACTCTTTATATATATAAAAAAAGTTTTTTTTATTTTTTAATTTTCTTTAATGTAAAAATTTTTTTTGTAAAAGTTTTTTTTTTCTCTTTATAAATAAAAAGTTTAAATTCAACGTCCTTTTTTCTCGTATTAATTCAATTTTTTTCACGTTAAGGAACATAAAAAATTGTTTAATTTCATTTAAAAAATTTTTTTTGAAGGAATTAAAACATATATATAAAAACAATTTTAAAACTTTTTAACAAATTATTTAAAAACAAAATTCGAAAAAAAAAATATTCTTACAAATGGAGCAAACAAATAAAAAAATGGAAAATTTAAATGAGAAAACCATATCTCAGTTAAACGAGATTTGTAAAATATTAAAAATTCCACATTTCAGAAATCATAGAACCAAATCAAAAAAAATTGAAGTCATACAGGAATATCGTTTGCGAAATGCTGGAAAGAAAAAAATCGAAAGATCGGAAGTGGATAAACTTAAACGGTCAAAAAATGCATCGGTTGTGAAAAATAAGAAGATGACTAAATGAAAAGCCATTGAAGAACTTCAAGTTTCAAAAAAAAAAAGAAAAAAAAACTAAAACGAAAACGAGTGATGCACTTCAGAATCTAGACAAACGAGATATATCGAGCGAAATTCGACAAGCAATTGACAAAGGGAAAAGAGAAGAATATGTAGCACGACTTGTCATGGAACTATTCCAATCGAAGCCTGTAGAACGGGGGAGTGTGATCAAAGGCGTTTTTAAAACTTTCGACGTGGTTCCTTCTTTCAAGAAAATCGATCCGAAATTGTTCATGGAATGGGTGAAGAAAAAAGTATTGGATTTGTTTTGCGAACACATGAACGTGGGACAAAAAATTAAGATGATACTCCATTGCATGATGAATAAAATCGACGTGAAGTCTGGCGAGAGCATCATGAAAAATGCATTTTTCAGATCTAACGTTGAACCGTATTTCGAGGTTCAGATTTATCGGACGTTTTCGAAAAGATGAAAGACAAGATGTTGACGTCTCTCGCGAATTATCAACATGAAGGTAGTAATTGGACGTTCGATGAGGTGTTGAAACTCGAAATTCATATAACTAAAAACGATTCATTGAAAGGGTCTTCCTACATGGAATTACCATATTTCTTAGCTAAAAAAAATGCTGTGATCAACGTGAGATATAAAGATGATCAGTGTTTTAAATGGGCAGTCACCTCCGCTTTATACCCTGTCAAAATGCACTCCGATAGAGTTTCTCATTACAAGGAGACTTCTAAAAATCTCGATTGGACCGGAGTGACTTTTTCAATGCAGTTAAAACATATCAAACGTTTCGAGGCTCAAAATCCCACCATAGCGGTGAACGTCTTGGGATACGACGATGAAAAACGAACGATCTATCATCTCAGACAGACTTCGTATCTCGAAAGAGAAAAGACGATTATTTTATTATTGATTTCGAATGGTGACAATCGTCATTATTGTTGGGTTAAAAATTCGAGCCGATTACTGTCGAGACAAAATAATAAACATAAAGGAAAGATATGTTTATGTTGCAACTGCATGAACATGTTTCAGAGCGAAAAATCGTTAGCGACACATAGGAATATTGCAACGAAAATCAATGTGTCACCGTCGAAATGCCCAAACCCAACACCATCGTGAAGTTTGAAAATTGCAATAGAAGGTTAAAAGTACCATTCGTCGTGTATGCTGATTTCGAATGCTTCACCGTGAAAATGAGTTCCTGCCAACCCGACGCTTTTCGAAGTTACGTTGAAAGATATAAAAAACACATGTCTTCGGGTTATTGCATTTACGTGAAATGCGCTTTCAACTCGCAACATGACATGGGTCCCTTCACCTACACGAAACAGTGCGAAGATGACGATGTGGCTCAAAGGTTCATGGAAGAGTTAGAATCGAAAATTCAAATGTTATACGATAAATTCAAAACTCTGGTGAAAATGATCATCACGCGAGAGCAGCAGGACGAAAATAACAGAGCCACCGAATGTCACATATGCAGACAATCGTTCGATGAGAATTCGGAGGAAAATAAGAAGGTCAAAGACCACGATCATTACATGGGTCTGTATCGCGGTCCGGCTCACAGTAAGTGTAATTTAAAATAGAGAGGCGCCGTTTTCTATCCAGTGATATTTCACAATCTCTCGGGTTATGACAGTCATCTGTTCAGGAAAAATCTCGGCACCTCCCATGAAGAATTAAATTGCATCGCGAACAGCAAAGAAAGATACATTTCATTCACGAAATGGAAGGTCATGGAGAAGAAAAGAGTAATCGACGGAGAGACGTTGGAAGAAAAAACGAAATTCATTCGTAGAGGCATACGTTTCATCGACAGTTTTAAATTCATGTCAACCGCTCTGGAAAAATTAGTCAATAACATGAGCAAGGATAAATTTAAAATCACGAGCGAACATTTCGGAGAATGAGTAGACATTATGTTGAGGAAAGGAGTCTATCCTTACGATTACATGAATGATATAAAGAGATTCGATGACACAGCACTACCTTCAAAAGAAGATTTTTATTCAAAATTATACGAATCCGACATTTCCGACGAGAATTACGAACACGCTAAAAACGTGTGGAAATCATTCAATATGAAAACCATAAGAGATTATCATGATCTCTATCTAAAGACTGACGTTCTGCTCTTGGCAGACGTGTTCGAAAATTTTCGAGATGTCTGTCGTCGAAATTACGATCTGGATCCCACTTGGTATTTCACTGCACCCGGTCTGGCGTGGGACACTCTGTTGAAGACCACCGAAGTCCAATTGGAATTATTATCTGACGTGGACATGTTGCTCATGTTCAAAAGGGCTACGAGAGGTGGAGTCTCGATGATCTCCCACAGATATTCTGAAGCTAACAATCCCTACATGAAAGAAGGTTTCGATTCGAAACGGTCGAATAAATACATACAGTATTGGGACGCTAATAATCTGTATGGTTGGACTATGAGTCATCCTTTACCGATTGGAAATTTCGAATGGGTAACGGAACCGGAAGAGATGCAAAAATGGAGAGACTATCCTTGCATTTTAGAATTCGATTTGAACTATCTGGAACAATTACATGATCTACACAATGATTATCCACTGGCTCCCGAACGAATGGAACCGAACGAAGGAGATGAGGAAAAATTCATTCCCAATTTATTTAACAAACATAACTACGTCGTGTACAGTGAGAATTTGAGATGAAATTAGTCAACATACATCACATCATTCGATTCAACGAAGAGCCTTGGATGAAAAAATACATCGATCTCAACATTCTCAGAATTCGAGCCGAGAACGATTTCGAAAAAGATTTCTTCAAACTCATGAACAACTGCGTGTACGGTAAATCAATGGAAAACATCAGGAAGAGAACCGACGTTCGGCTCGTTACGTCTGAGAAAAAAACTAAAAAATTAGTGGCGAAACCCAATTACAAATACCGAACCATATTCAACGAAAATCTGGTGGCCATTCACATGCAAAAGACGCATCTGAAGTTCTACAAACCGTATTATCTTGGACCGATCATCTTAGATATCAGCAAGCGATTGATGTACAAGTTTCACTACGATTACATCAAACGAAAATTTGGTGATAAAGCCAAACTACTGTTCACCGACACGGACAGTTTAGTTTATGAGATAGAGATGAAAGATGTCTACCAAGATATATCTCCGGACGTGACCGCGTGGTTCGACATGAGCAATTAACCCGTCGATCACCCGTCCAACATTAAATCGAATGACAACAAGAAGGTGTTAGGTAAATTTAAGGATGAGAGCGGTGGTAAACAAATCCTCGAATTCGTGGGCTTGAGACCTAAACTGTATGCTTATCGTCTAGAAGATGAAGAGATCAAGAAGTGCAAAGAGGTTAAAGCGTGCGTGGTGAAGAAAAACATCTCTTTCCAAGAGTATAAAGATTGTCTGTTAGGAAGTGGTCTGGTGTATAAGACTATGAAATCGATTCGAAGCGAAAATCACGACTTGTATACCGAAATAGTCAACAAGATTTTGCTGACGGCTGATGACGATAAGAGATTCATGTTAGACAATAAAATAAGCACTTTAACACTCGGACATTGGACTTTGGATCTAATTTTAGACGATAGGATTTCAGATATGATTATGGATGATAAGATTCCAGATATGATTAAGGATGATAGGATTCCAGAAAATCAAGAGGAATTAAACGGATTCAAGATTATGGAAGTCGAGGAATTAGACGGATTCAAGATTATGGAAGTCGAGTTAGTTTAAAAAGAAAAAGAAAAAAAATTTTAAAAAAATAACGTCATTTTAGTGAATTATAATAAAATAAATTAATAAAAAAAATATATACGCATTTATGAATAAGAAAATAGAGATATCCGTAGAAGGTGTCGTCTTACCTAATGAACCCCTATCCAACATCGATCTGTTGAATGCGGCAAAGGATTTGAAAATCAAAGATTTTCTAGGCGTGTTTTCCAGAGATGCCTTGCTGAAGAGAAGACCTCGACAATCGGAATGCGGAATTTTAAATCTATACAATTTATCGGGTGAAGGCACTCACTGGGTGGCATGGTTCAAGAACAGGAAGAAGAAGAATTATTATTTCGAGAGCTACAGAATCTCGCCGCCGAAAGAAATAAAGAACTATTTCAACAAATTGATGGTTTGTTACAACACGGAACGAGTGCAATCACCAGATCAAGTGTTTTGCGGTCACCTGTGTCTTTACATTCTCAAGAGATGGTCTGAAGGAGATCGGTTTCAAGACATTCTGAATGATTTACATTAAAGAGAGATTTTTTTATAGTATATAAAGGTAAAAAAATTATTAAAAAAATTTTAATCGAATAAAAACGAAAAATAAAATAAGTAAAATAATTCATTTTTAATAAACTGCATTTGAAATATAGTTTTTTTTTAAAACAAAAATCTCAAAACAACATGCCAGTCGATAAATTTGGTAGAAGTGATGACAAAAGTCAACCTAAAAAGAAGAGGAAGACGCTCGAAGTCGGCGATGGTTACGACATTGCCAACTTGGACGAACGTTACGTTCAGAGATACGAACCTCGAGAGGAACCTTTGAACATGAACGATAAGAAGCTCTACAATCTTCCCGAGCCGATAGATCTCGCAGATGCTGCGTCTAAAAAATACGTTGACAGGGGGAAAGTAGATTTCGAACGAATCATGCTAGATAATTACGTGGACAAAGGCCATGACCGACGATCTCGATCTGAAATCTAAACGTTTGGTGAAATTCGCGAATCCCATAGATTCCACCAATGCCGCAACCAAGAAATACGCGGACGACTCTCACGCGAGATTCAGTGAACATCTGAGAAATAGATATGTTCAGAAAACGATGCACTCGGAACTGAACGCCAATTCTAACAAGATCACGAACGTGGCCACTCCCACGAATCCCAAGGACGTGGCGACCAAATACTATGTAGATCTGGAACAGAGAAAGTCTGACAAACGAGAAATGAAATCGGATCTGAATGCGGGATTCAACAAGATATTGAGGCTGTCGAAGATCGACAACACGGATGCGGACTCAAACGCAGTCAACAAGGGCTATGTAGATTCTGCCATGATCCATGGAAGGTGGTATCAACATGAATGGTAAGAATTTATTTGGTCTCAATCACGATCCCGAATTCGATTCCAGCACAGTCAGCAGGAAGTACGTAGATGACAACTCGGTCTGCAGAAAGGGCGACATCATGGAAGGTAAACTAGACATGGGTGGACACGCACTCACAAATCTACCGGATCCCGTAAACATGACGGATGCTTGCACCCTGATTTCGGTGGTGGAGAAAGTCAAATATGCTAAACAATTAATCACCGTGTGGGCCGAGGAGGCCGGCACCTTAGAGGAGGGAAAAGCTGAGTGGTCTTTCGGAAATGGAGGTAGCGGATCAAAACATGGTCAGGTGGGATATCCCATGCCGTTGGGAGGTGAAATCATTCGAATGACTCTGGCTTCCTCGGATTTGAATAACAGAGCGGTTGTCAATCTCATGGTGAATGGAGTAGAGAGCGATAAGAGATACAGCGTTGAAAAGACTGAGAATCAACACGCGAATTTTAGCACGTTCGACACACCTCTCAAAGTGAATGCTGGAGACAGGATTAATTTCGTTACGAAAACCAATAATCCCGAAGCTGCCACTTCCGTGGTGAGTCTACTGATCGAACTAGATCCTTTGAACAAACAGTGAACGCATGGAAATAATTAATTAAAAAAAATAATGTGTGATTATTAAAAACAAAACAAAAAGTAATGAGATTTAGAAAGATGTTCAATCTCTCTAGATCTCATTACTTTTATTTATTTTTTTTTTTGTTTTTTTTTTGTTTTTTAATAATTACTCATTACTTTTTTTTATTTTGTTTTTCATTTTTTTTCATACACGTCTCTCATCGAATGATCGACATCTTATTTCCATCCGATTCGAATTGTAATTCTCTGTCTGACAGGACTAGAGTGAAGGCTTTGGTTTTTCTCGGCACGTTCCTATCGAATTGCATCTTCATCTGAATGTCTAAGTCGCTACTCTTGAGTCGTTCACTCTGTTTACTGACGCCAAATACGAACATGGGATACATCGACTTGTATTCGCTGGGAGATATATTAGGGTTGCTCATCAATTCGTCTAGACCGTGAGACTTCTTTCTAAAATCAGCGGCGTCGCCGTACAGTCTACAGAAATCGTTCTTGTCGAGTGACACATTGTAATCGATTGCTGGATATCTCGTGGCGTTCAGAAACACTTGCATGTTTCTCAAATGGCAGTGATCAAACAGCGACGCATTATTTTCCTGAGACCCATCCCTATCGGTCTGAAACGCAACCACGATGAAACGCAGTCTCTCAGAGGCGGATTTCACCGTCAATCTCCAATCGAAGTAATTCATGGAGAGTGGAATGCTAGCTGTGTGGCACTGTCTCATTCTAAATCCCACAGGTAATTTACTCTTGGATTCTATGATCTTGTAGAGACGCACTTTTTCCATGATCAAAGGCTCCACGTGCGGAACGAACCACGATATCTTGTGTAGAGTTAACTTACCCGCATCGGTCGCAGGGAGTCTCACTATTGCGTCGTCGTTTCCTTTTCGAATCAATGTCAGATTGTGTTTGAATCTGTACATGATCTTGTTGTAATCGTCCACGAATCCGACGATGTGTTTCAAAGGTATCCTGAATGAAAACGTTCCTTTAGGTCTGGATGTCTTGACGACGTAGTCGAATATCGCGGCAGGGCCGACGGTGTCTTTCACTCACAACTGATTAAGTCCTCTGGATTTCGAAAAATCATCCGGATACGTCAAGAGTCCGAACATCGTGGTGGCCTGACCGGGATGAAACACAGATTCTATCTCTTTTCAGGATAGCAAGTATTTTATATTACTGAATAGATGCATGATGCCATTATTGGCTAGAGTAACCGTGACGTCGTCGGCGTAGTCGCTCCCATCTTCCTTGGTAAGACGTCCCTGCACCACTATGTAACTCTCGCTAGGATGGACAAATAGATCTTGAGTTTCGACATTGATTCTTATCTCTCCCGCATTGTTCAAACTCGTTCCGGTTACCGGTTCATATTTGTGAACCTCATATTCTTGAATACTTTCATCTTTCACTATGCTTTGTGCTATATCTAGTATATTTGCCATTTTTTAAAGGGTTTTTGTTTTTTGTTTATTAATTAGCTTGCTTTTTTTTATCTAAAAATAGTTTTAATTATTTTTTATTATTATTTTTCTCTCCTATATATATATGTGTAAACAAGAAAATGTTAAAGAGAGTAAATAAAAAAAAATTGTTTTCTTTATCAAAACTTCGTCTTCTGCAATTGTTGTTCGTAAAACTTTCCGATGATCTCTTCTCCATCCAAAGTCACCGGATCGGTGTGAAATATTTTCATTACCACGAAGATTTTCGAGGTCCATCGAGGAGTATAACCCTTTTCGAAGTGCTTCTTATAAGCGTAGATTCTCACTCGATCACCGACCGCAAATTTCGGCGTTCTAGACTTCTTCCTGATCTTAGATCTCTCAGGATATAGATTCGCGTAGACCCGTTTTTCGTTTCGAGGATTGCTAGCTTCCACGGGAGTCATCTTGATCGATCTGTGTTGCGTGTTGTTGTAATCTTTGACCAGACCGTTCAGAGCGTATATGTATTTCTTGGTTGAATTCGCCGTGAAGTATCTATGCATCTTTTCCTTCATCGTTCGATTCCAACGTTCCACCACGCTGGCTTTCTCTTCGTTTTCGATCGAGTAGAGGTTGACCAATCGATGAATGGTGCTTGTTGTAGAATTCCTTTCCCTTATACACCCACAATTTATTTGGTTTTCGAGAAGACGAGTCGAACACGCTCTTCAGAGCCTCGGCGACGCAAGGTCCCGATTTATTCTTCAAAGCACTGATCCAACCGTATTTGGAAAACACGTCGATGACCGTCAATAGATATTTGACACCCTCGTTCCACCTCGAAAACGATCTCATGTCGACCAAGTCGGCAGACTAAATATCATCCAAACCCTTCACGAACACCCTTCTCTTTCGAAATTTACGCACGATGGGTTTGTGTAACTCCTTGGCCAATTCACTCGACAATAATCGTTTCTTCTTCTTTTCAGATGCGCTTTTTTTTTGAACGCCCCATCCGAATCGACGTTTCGCACCGATCAGATTACCGACCAGCAAACGTTCTATCTTCTCTCTCCTGGTCGGATTCGATATACCTCTCAATTTCGCCAACATGTTTTTATCGCAGACATCGTTGCGAGTCTTGGTGTGGGGATGTCCGGCGTAGCATAGATCGTGATCATACGCGGCCGCGTCCACCCTATTCACAGGTTTGCTCCAAGATTTAAGAGTCAGATCGGTGTTGAGTCTCTTGTTCAATTTCGTTCCAGGTCCCGTGAAACTGTGACCAGGCAGATGCATTTCGAAAGGTAGATTATTGATCATTTTATTCACGATGCCTTTACCTTTGCTCGCATTCTTTTTTTTTTTTTTTTGACGAATCGAGTCTTGATAGAACCACACACGTCGCAAATTCCGCGAAGCATCTGTCTGTCGTTTTTAGTTCGTACTTCTTGAGAATTACTCATCTCCGTAACTCTCTTACACTTTACGCAATACATTTTTTGAGAGTTATTTAAATTAATTTCGTTTTTATTTTATATATAAATTTAATATTTCTTTTTTTAAAAATTCTGTTCTTATTATATATATTTTTTTTCAATCGCTGCTCTTGAGTTCTATCATCTTACTGAATTCCTCCCTGGCCTCTTTCCTCCCCTTTTCCACGAGAGAATCCTTCATCTCTTCCTTCATGATCTGACGAGTCTTGATTCTCACAGCTTCTTTCATGGCTTCATATTTCGTTTTCTCACCCAATATCGTGAAGTATTCTCCGTCCGATATCCTACCCTCTTTCAACGCCATCGAGATTATTTCGGATATCGTGTCGATCTTGGAGTCAGCCAAGACGCGACTCTTGTCGTGTTTCCTCGCCTTCAGATATAATTTCCTACTCAAAAAGTTTCCGAGCGTGCTAAACAATCCAGCGGCGAGAGCCATTCCTTCTATGGTTAACACGATCGGAATACCGACCGCAGTCGACAACAATCCGATGCCGGCTGCGTGTAAACCCTTGGAAATCATGATGAGTGTCGTGTCAATCACGTTGATGAATTTCACGAAACGCGAATACTTCTTCTTGAGAGAATGACGAGAATCTCTCTCTTGAGTTAGATACGATTGGATTCTACTGATTTGATCGATGCGATACCTCTCTCCTCTTTCTTTTTCTTCTAGCGACGGTGCCGTCGGCAAAACACCGTTCGGCTTCTCATCCTCGTCGTCATCTAACGTCGGATACAATTTATTTCTTGTTCTCATTTTTGTGGTTTTTTTTTCTTTCTAATATTAGATAAAAAATTTATGTGTGTATTTATTTTATTTTCTATTCTCCCTTATTTTATATCAACGAGAAAACTTAGACGTATGCTTCATTGAACAATAATTTCATGATGCATCCCTTGTCTTCTAAAGTCAGACTTCTACGCGCCAATTTCAGTTCTTCCGAAACTGTGGGCTTGTCTCGATTCTTACAGAAGAGTAATCTCTTCCAAAACGCGATCACTTCATCGATTTGATCGCGTTCGAACGCCGGTTCGAAATACTTGACGGCCATATCTTCCCTTTCCATCGTCAGACTCGAATGATTCTCATGATCGAAGTCTAGGTGATCCCGACATCCGACGCATCGTTCTAACAAGAGGCGACCTAGTTGTTCGTTCACACAAAATGCGTAGGCTCTCATCAACATTTTTAAAAGAAACCTTGCTCTAATAGTCTGGGAAGCGTTCATGATTTACTTATTTTTTATTATCTATTCGATTTGATATATTTATTTTTAAATAACTATTTATTTATATTTTTTCTCTCCTATATATATATCAATCACTTTTTTTATTTCCTCGCCTCAAACCCGATTCCAGTTGAGAAAAAAAACATTTACAAAATAAACCTCTCTAAATGAGTTTTGCTCTCGAAAGTATTAAATCGCAACCGCGCTTATTCTCACCATAAGGAAAACTCGAATAATCAAAATCACAAGTAAACATATCAGTAATGTAACGCTTTCAAAAACGCGTTTAAATCATATCAATTAATCTTTTGAACTGTTTCCGCTTTCATCCATAGAATAGTTTTACAGTTAAACCATTTAACTGACAATTGACTCATTTGAATGAAAACCCGTAGTACATTTCGAGCCTGACAAATGGCGTTCTCAGTAAGTTTACCAGTAGGGATTTTCCAAAAAAGCTCAGTTTTTCTGTTGAGTTTGGAAAAATCCACTATGGGTATCCCCACTTACGTCAGAAAATGGGAATACCCATAGTGGGATTTTTCCAAAAAAACTTAGTTTTTTTCTGTTAAGTTTGGAAAAATTCACTATGGGTATCCCCACTTAGTCAGAAGTGGAGATACCCATAGTGGGATTTTGCTGGTCTGGAATCCGCAAACCGTTTTTTGTTTATGCTGGTCTGGAATCCGCAAAGCGTTTTTTGCTCGCGTTCGCCAACGATGGATCGATGGTCTATTCCGCGATGGGAACGTCGACAAAAAATTTTTAAGAAAATGTACATGTACAATTTCGTACATTTTTCACTTTTTGAGGGGCGTGTTAAATCTACGCGTTCGCCAACGGGTGTTTTGAACGTGAAAAGTGCGATCTATGAGCCTCAAAAACAATAGCGGATTCCAGACCACCGTAAAAAATGACTTTTTGTGAACGTGCACGCGATTTAACACTGAATCCTACGATGGTAAACGCACCATGTACGTGTACGTGTACGGTACATGTACAAGGTGGTCGGGAATCCGCCTTTTATACCTACTGTCATCCAATGCCCTTTGAAGAAAATAATCAATAAAGGGCGTTTGCTACTAAACCAAATTATCCCCTACCAACTGGTCCACTGCACGATGGTATATGGCCTTCAAAATCTTTCATATCCGTGAATAATAATTGGCATTCTTCGCATTGAAACATCGTCTGTCTGTCAGACGTTTTGTCGAATGACGTCACGGCACAAATCTTGCACCACCTCGCGAGGAGGTGTAAATTTGTGCCAGTCGGCACAGTCCCGTCACATGTTCTGTTCGTGGTTGATTGTGGGGAATCCCTGTTCCGTCACAGTTTGTGCTGTGCCGCGAGTGAATCAACCGGGCCCCAGCGAAAAGGTGAGTGTTTTCCCAAGAAACGTCGTTGTCAGATTTGTCGAGCGCACCTAAAAGTGAATTTTTAAATCGGTGAAGTTTTCGAGTTTTTAATAAATTCGTTCAAATTTTAGTCTGACTCACGTCGACCGTTAGAGAAATTGAACGTAGAACCCACGACACCTTGTCCGCTGCCACCACTGCAAAACTAGGAGAAAGTGACGGTGTGAACGCACACGTGTCGCATCGTACAAGTTCATAGATTTCGATCGTTACGAACGCAATTTGTCCAAAAAAACTAAGTTTTTGGTGAGACACGATTTGTGCATAAAATTTGTCGCGCTCGTATCCCCCATTTCACACTACTCAGTCCTCAAACACAACAAACAAAGAGAAAAATAGCAGAGAGCAGATGTCAACAACCATCAACGGTTTGAACACCTGGGCCTCCATCTCCGCCCTGCCAACTGAGCTTTTCCGGCAGACTAGAAAGTGTGGTTCCGCCTTCCTTCTGGTTCAGGACTGACATTCAGGTCATTAATGGTCGTCAAGCAAAGAAATCAGCTGACAAACTGAGACTCTTGCAGCTTGTTAGTCATATGAAACACATATTTTCAAACTACAGTAGCATTGAGCAGTATGCTGCTAGCAGAGTTCGAACCTGCGCGGGCACTGCCCATTGGATTTCAAGTCCAACGCCTTAAGCACTCGGCCATCGCGTCTAACATAATCCTAAAAACCCGGCGTAGAAGATACAGGTTCAACGACCTGTCTTCAAAAGACACATGTAACAGAAACCATACAAACGCATTCAAACGCCATTTATTCAAGAGTTTATTTTTGGAAAATGCAACGTTCCAGCCGTCAGCAAACTTATAATGTACAAGAATCAAAAGAGACAGGTTCTGAGTCTGTCGAAAACACAGTTCACAACTCATTACAATGAGGGGTCATAAGCCATATGTCCGAGACAAACGATTTAAAAAAAAAAAGAAATCATGAAAATTGGGTGGTGGTCAATGTCGCTGGCGGTTTTGACGTAAGATTAGGCAGATGGTAAATGGCTAATCGAATCAAAATTGGGGGGGTGGGGGGGGGGGGGTAAAGTTATCATACTTGTAGTAAATCGACGAACTGGCATTGGAAGCAATCCAAAGTATTAATTGTCTGTTGAAAAGTTGATCTGTTAATCAATAATATTACATAATGTTATATAATTATGCCATGAAATGTTCCCTTTGATAACTGGCAATTATTTCAGCCCTTGATGCTACACGAACGACAGACGACACTTGTAAACGAAATTCTTGAAAAACTAATTTGTTTTACATCCCTTGTGTCGGAAACACAGCCCACGATCCCAACCGGGACGAGATTGAAGAGCTCGTTCCAGGGAGGTACCATAAGCCGTATGTCCGAGGAAAGAAATAAGGAAATCATGAATTTTAAACGGCAGTTTGGTGAATAGAGCTACCCTGTTTTGGCGCTACATAAGGTAAGTGGTTAATAAAGAATAAATAGGGGGGGAGGGTGTCTAAAATTATCTTACTGGTACTGAAATAACGCTGGAGGCACTGCAGGATATAAATTATCTGATGAATTATTAATTTTCAGTTGATAAAAAATAAGGGTGGGATGGGGTCTTAACTGTGATCCTAAACAGCAAGTCAGTCACACACTCACCCACCCACACAGTCAATCAGTCACACGCCCACACATCCATCCATCCGCCTATATAAATGATGGGTCACAAGCCATATTTCCGATGCAAAAAATAAGGAAATCACATAGCGCTGCCCGGTTTTGGCGCTACATGAGGTAAAGAGTCAGAATGAATGAATGAATGAATGAATGAACGAACGAACGAACGAACGAACGAACGAACGAACGAACGAACGAATGAATGAATGAATGAATTTATTTGTTGGGCCAATGTATTTGACTATGAGGAATGTCCGCGTAATTTAATGAATCAGATAACAGTAATGAAAAGATTGTTCTCATCGATCAAGAAAAAAGAGATTCTCGAATTAGTAATTGTGGATTGACAGTTCTAATATCTGCCTTCTTAATGATTGAGTAAAGTAATGTATGAAGAACGGAGGGACACTCGAGTGAGTGAGTGAGTGAGTGATGAGTGAGTGAGTGAGTGAGTGAGTGAGTGAGTGAGTGAGTGAGTGAGTGAGTGAGTGAGTGAGTGAGTGAATGAGTGAGTGAGTGAGTGAGTGAGGAGTGAGTGAGTGAGTGAGTGAGTGAGTGAGTGAGTGAGTGAGTGAGTGAGTGAGTGAGTGAGTGAGTGAGTGAGTGAGTGAGTATCGCTTATTGAGAAAACTTGGTTTTGATGCTATTACGGTCTGCATAACTTAACAACTGGGGAATCAGTCATAATGGATTTACATATAACAAGATTTCTGTCTAGCCCTATGGGGAAAGGCTGCTTCAAAGGCACGTAGGTCCGACTCATTTCATTAGTTTTGGACTGTCATCGATTTGGTGAATCAGGAGAATCCTGCCATGGGGGATTAATCATAATAAATTTGCAGGAATCGCAGGAATAAAACCTGTAACAAGATTTTCTGTCTCGTCCTAGGAGGAAAGGCACGTAAGGTCCGCCTCATGTCTGATCAGTTTTGGACTGCCATCGGCTTGGTAAATCACGAAAATCTTGCTATCATTCGCCCATAAAGAATGAATTGTCCGATTCTTTTTCAGTGCTGAAAGTTTTGAAACTATAGCCGACCATGCAATTAAGATTACACTTCTGCTGATATGAGCTTTCCTACACTAAAATCCGTTAAAGATGTCGTCAGTTCGCCAATTTAGCGAATGACAGAATGTTTCCTAGAAACGCCACTCTGCCCACCACAACCCATAATAATAATCACAATTTCTTTTATCGCCTTTTCTACTAGAGTATACTCCAGAACAAACGAGCATGGTTGACGAAACAAAAACTATAGCATACCTTCTAGGTAGAAGCTGATGATTCTGAAAGAATTCGAACTCGTACAACTTGTCGGGTCTGTTTGGGTAATTCTACGAAGTATTTGGGGAAAATCCAAACCACTACACTTATACAACAGAATGCACCTTATAGTACTGCTTGCTACGCTTATAAACCCCAAAACTCCATTTCGGTAGTTTTGGATGTACTATTGGTGATTTGGTGAAATTGTCGGGTTGTTTGTGATAATTAGATTTACTCTTATACAAAGAAACATATCCTCCGAACATACCCCTTTCCTGTAAGAAGGTTTTGGGTAATATTGCAACCACGTGCTATCATAGAAACTAAGATGCAAAATGGACGACGGAAACACATATCACCCTGACAACACGCGCTGCGCATGCGCACTAACAGCATGTATCCATATGGTAATTACATCACAACATGGCCGCTTACGCGAGCTAGCGTGACAACCAAACATGGCGGCATTGGATCACATGGAATGACGTCACTTGCGGTGTCCGGTCCTGGTTCCGGCAACCTTGGGCTGTCCGGATGGTGCAAGACATATTAGTTATTCTTTCGCGCTCAAGTTATCGATATTTCAATCAGTAAGTATTTTATTCGCCTTGAAAAAATCAAGACATTAAAACAATTGAGGGAACTAGGCGATGTAATCACAAACAACAGTTCTTGTGGGTGTTCAATAATAATTATTGAGTAAACAAACATGTTTTATTGTATTTGTAAGGTCATTAAAGATTCGGTCAAATAAATCTCAAATGAAAAACATTTCTTGTGTTAATCCAAAGAAAATGACTGTTTGTGGTATTTTTTAGATTCAAATATCTGGAATATTCCAGCTGGCCGGAAAAGCGAACTTGCGGTTCCATTTTTCGACCAACTGAAATAATCGAGGCTAATGGATCTAAACATAGGCGATGGACTATTTAAGAGCTAGACTTGGTTCGGGCCATAATAGCGTCGAAATCACAGAGTTGACTGGTGGCTTGAGAGCTTGCCATTTTTTATTGGCTTGCTTTATTTGATAGCGTTTATGGCTCTATTAAAATGTATGACGTGTGCACTTTGGAAAAACATACCTAGCGACCCATTGGGTGAAACACTGTTCATACGTTTGCGCAGATTTGGATAAAAAAATGACAATGTTGAATTCAGCGCAAACCATGTGAATAGGTCACGTTAGTTTCACACCTCCTTGTCGAAACAGTTAGATTTCAGAAGAAATGGACGAGACCTGAATTTTTTTGAAAGCGTATGTATTTTAAGATATAACTAATGCAATAGGAATATCAGATGTTTGCAAACTTGTTACAAATTAACACGAAATTGATACATGGAATTAGATTCGTTCTTTGGCTTTTGCGGTAGAAAATAGGATCAACATATTTATTATGTAAACTTGTGTGATTTATAAGCTTATACGGCATTAGCTTCAATTTTCTTCTAACACAATGACACAATACTATCCTTGTTATATCCAATACAGTGTGGATGGTTTGGCTTTCAGCTTTGTAGCGGTTTATCAATCAGAGGATCAAGAACAATTTTCTCTTTCTGCGCTCTTACATCTGAACGCGTATTAACCCTTTCAACTCTGATTCCTTAAATGGAATCGTGTTATGCACTATTATAGACAGGGACATGGGCGAGTCTGTTTTGTATTTTTAGGGGGTTTCCGTAATAATTTAATTCTGTAGTCCGAATAGGACTAAATTATTAATGATCCTCTCAATTTCCCATTTAATTCCTTGGTTGCTCTTGGACGTCCAACTTGTTCTATAAGCAAGAATTTATGCTTTGCGGTTTGAAAGGGTTAAGCATTGTCATTTGTGGTATTTTGGGTAGCACACGCTGTATCCAGACTTGCATATTGGTTCTACTTCATTGCGAGGACATTTCCTATGTTAGTACAAAAAAAGAAATCCTTACAAACCCGACCATTTTCTTGAACGTCCGAAACGGACTTTAATTGGTTCGGATTCCCCCATTTTGGGTTTATAAGAATAGCACGTAATGCTATAAGGTGCGCTCCTTTATATAAGAGTAATTCTACGTATAGATCCAACAATTGTTTATTTGGCTCGGATTTGCCCCAAATTCTCGGTTTCTACCTGTTATTCGGATTCCTTCAGAATCTTCTGCATCTCTCTCTGTATCTATACTATAGGTTTTGTCTACCCGACCCTGTTTGTTTGTTCTGGAGTATATTCCAGTAGAGTAGAAGAACCTATCAGTTGGAACAGTTTTACTTATGGTTACTATATTTACCTTTTCTGGCCTGTTCTGGCTAGTTCTAACCCTGTACCGAGTACTCCTTTTCTCGATTCGTTTCATTTATCCAGATCATCCAATCAGTTCACTTTACTTTACCACCACGTCCCGTGAAAACCCTTTTTGGAAACCCTTTTTGAAAAATGATGGGCCTTCGGTGCCCCTTTTCTAGCGTATGAGGCCATGAGGGCCATGAGAAAATCCCTCAATGAGGGATAATTTACAATTCCTCTTATCCTTATCTAGGTATCAAACGGCTACATTTCGTGAAATCCCATTTTGATTCTCTTTTTGTAAAGCGGCCGGCCTTCGGCGCCCTCTTTTTATCGTAAGAGGACACGAAGGCCTTGAGACAATCTCTTAATGAGGGATAATTTACCATCCCTCTTATCCCTATCTCGATATTTGAGGATACCTATGACATGGTGATGTACTATTTGAGGATACCTGTTGAGGATACGATTTAAGGATATCCTTTATAGGATACCTTTTGTATGGTATCTATCTGAAGATAGTTATGGATACTATACATCTGCTAGACCATCCATCACCTTCATAGCTCGAATGCCACTACCACTGACTTGTTATATATGGCGGGGGAAAAGCATTGTGATCTCCGCTATCTTCTTGAAAATTTTCACGGTTATAATATCTGCGATAAACTTTTTTGCGGTTATGCTTTTTGGAAGTGTAATAAACAATAAACGTGCTGTCAATATACCTTTAGTGGGTAAATGACGACCTTACCTTGCAGCTTTCTTGTTTAACACCAAAACATTTTCATGAATTTGGAATATCAGTAGGCATTAGTTGGAATATGAGCGCAATATTAAGTTTTATCACTGATCTCCATACAACTGGATTGTTGGGACGTTGGCGAAAAACTTCGCAACTCAATCTGCTCCGACAAGATGGCGTCTAGGCAATCAATGCATTAACCCATCCTGTCTGTGGCGTTTGATGGCGTTAAAACCGTTACGCTGTGACTGCAGTCACAGCGTAACTGAGTTCACATCATCAAACACCAAAAGAAAGACTGGCACTAAAACTAGTAACACGCTTTCAACTGTCCAATCTCGGCAAGTTTTTTGTCAATAATAATTAAAATATGTCGTGAATATTCAGTTTGCTTTGCCACGAAAAATGTGCACATCATCAACATATTTATTTTTCACAGACGTGAAAGTATACTGTTAATAAAGCAATCGGCGATTGCGAGGCGTCCAAAAATTGAAGAACTCAGTTGAGAAAATTATGTTTGTTGGGCATTGTTCATTCATAGCAACAATTACCTCACCCCACTCCCTCCACACACACCTAACATGGTGACCGATGAGACATTTTTCTAAGTGTGAGCAACGAGCGTTCCAGCAATCCAGTTGAAAGGATGATGCATGTGGATCAAATTTTGGTGACGGATTCGATAATTAATTGCTACGTTCTTGAATTAGTCCAGCAGCCAGAGCACAAATGCTTGTTTTTGAGTATAAAGTTTTTTTAGGGTTTTCAGTCTACGGGGGTGCCCTTTTGAATATCCAATCGCCTGCGTCATACGCAGCTTTGGGGAAATAGAGATATTGTCAAAAATAAAGATGGCCGCCAAAAATACTGAAATTTTACCATTTACACCATTAATGGATCAGAAAAAGCACATTTTCACATGTATTAGCGTAATGGGAAGGACCGTCTTCATCATTTAGTGTCAAATGTCGATGGGACGTGAAAAAGTTATTTCAGAATGCCATTTATGTGGAAGGTACAAACCAAAAATGATTTTTTCAAAGATAAGTGTATACAGATGCACTATACTATGGACCAAAAAGACAACGTCTATGTCAGAAAGGAATTATTCTAATTATGTAAATTACTGTGATAAATAAGACTTTTGTATGAGTTTTCTCTGTAAGATGGCCATCAAAATGGCCTGCACTACAATAGTTTGGAACAGAAAATGCTAAAAGACGAGTTTGGGGAGAATGTTTGTGAGACATATCCATTCGGTTAAGATATATGAATGAGGTGTCAGGCCAGTCGTGATAAGAACAATGACGAAATACTAATTCAAGAAATGTGAAAGATTTTTAACGTTCGCCAAAATGGCGGTCTTACTGATATTCGTTATACAAATGTGAAATGAATCCTTCAAAAGTAAGTTAGAAGGCTTCAAACCATATCAGTTGTATGTGGAATTATCAAAGGATATGAGCAGTGGTCAAAACTTAGTCTTTGCATCAGTCATCGAGTTGGACTGCTGATAATTCTCTGGCTGTATTAGTCTGCTCATTGCCGCATTCAATCTCTGCACGACATATACAAAAACAGTACATGCTAATTTGGCTGTATTAAAACTGCATCGCAACGTTTTGGACGGCTGCTTACTGGAACAAGAACACATCAATCGGAGGATACTATCAAGTGCTAGTAACACGCCAGATGGCACAGTTGTTGGTAAAAGTGATTTGGATTCTATATTCTCAACGAAACCATAGTCTACAGAGTCCAGAGCTGGATGGTCTAAGTCCAACGTATTCTTCCCAATACATGCTTGAAGATGGCCACACTATACATTCTCGACGAATGACCCTGTGCTTGTGGGGTAAACTGCAGTTTCGGAACGTTCGTCGTTCCCTTGCAATTGACTCTGTCAGCCCATACACTAAATCGAGTATCAGACAGTGTTTTAGATTTATGACACCCATAACAAGCATGTATGAAATTAGTAGCTTAGGCGAAGATGTCCTGCCCTACAGCATCGGTGTCACCGATCTTGGTCAATGAGATATCACTCTTTCAAAACCTTTAGTACAGTAGACATGCCTATGCCAAAACATGCACCAACCTGAAATAGCATGAGATGCTAACAAATTAGGAATAACGTTTTGGCCCTCATCCACTGTTGCTCGTATGTCAACAACATTTCGGTCTTTCTTTGAAGATTCCATGTATATAGAAAGTCTCAAGTTTCGTCTTAGAAAATGGAGCAGTAAAAAGACATAAGCATCGGTAACGTCGGCTACTACAACCACTTGCTTTCTCTCCACAACAGCAACGAATTGTCTGAATAGGAATTATGTTGTCTGCTTCTTCGTGTGTCGTCGACATATCACACCTATTGGTAACAGCTCGACGCATGCAGTATTCGCCCTTGCAGCCGAATGAACGGCTCTACACCCAACGAATTTTGACTTACAGTCAGCGTGATAGCGAGCATCTGCAGCATAGAGCCCGCTTTAGTGGTCCACCTGGACGAACCCCAGCTTATTGTGCCCATTCATCGCCTATTTCGTCATACTTTCGAAGAATCGTTTCCTTTGGGGAAATTGTGTCCTCTGTGCCTATCTCTCTAAATACATACGCCGCCCTCCACCGATCAGGGTGGAGTTTATCTTTATCAACCTTACATTTTTCACCACAGACCAAACAATCGGTTTTGAAGCAGAATCGTCTATCATCAGATCGACGAGCCATTTTTGATGGCAAACTCGTGCTAGCAGACGCTTCCATTGCAGAGGGGGGTGCCGTTTCAGAGCCCTAGCTAGAGTTACTGGATGCAAGTACTTGTCGATGTATGATTTGTGAGCAACAAGAGCGAGGTCACAATCGGAATCAAATCGTGGTCCTAAACTTAAGTGAAGTTCATCACCATACACTTCACTGTTACTGATGATTTTCCTGATACGATGACCCAGAACACTGACGAAAGGACTCTTGGATTTTGAGCAGACGTATATGTTGATGAAATAGCAATCCTCCGACATGATTAGCAAACCTTCAAACGAGCGTGAAAAAAGAACAAAAACCGACGAATAGCAAACAGACAAGAATTGTAGATACGATACTGTATTTCAGAATACAATAACAATAAAAGTTAAATAATCACAATACAAGAAAACGATATTTTCCTTCAATCATATAATAAAGATTCAAATTGTAAGAAAAAGCAAATCGAGAATATAGGACGATCATAGAATACGTGCGCACGTGTTGAGTGATCTGATGTCACTGAATGCTTACCGCCATGGGCAGTATATAAAGAGCATAACGCGAAAGTAGGGTGGAATGGGCAGTCCGAGCGCACCACATTTTTTGTCTCGATCGCACCTCACCAAAAACTTAGTTTTTTTTCGAGCATATCGCGTTCATCACAATCGAAATCTATCGACTTGTACGATGCGACACGTTCAGGTTCACATTGTCACTGTTTTCCGGTTTTTAAAACGGTGAAAGTAGACGAGGTATCGTGTGTTCCAAGTTCAATTTCTCTAACGATCAACGTGGATCCGACTAAAATTTCGACGGAATTTTAACAAACTCTATAAAATTCCCTCTTTTAAAAATTCACTTTTAGGTGCGCTCGTAACTTTTGACGCGATCGTTCTCGGGAAAACACTCACCTTTCGAAGAGGTAACACGGACCCGCATTTTTTCGACAGAATACCGCCAAAAAAACACCACCGGTGCGAATGAAATACTAGCGATCCAACGTCGATTCCCGCGGAAAAAACACAGTCCGAATCGAGCGGCGAATTTATCGGTGCGCCCGAACCGGCCATCGATGACGTGGTGAGGTTTTGTCAAGGGGAGAGAGAGATAGCTCGCAGAGTCTAAAACACGTGAGGTGCGCCCGCTCCGGTCCGCGATTATGTAGATATTACGAGTTGTGAGACGGATGATAAAAAATTGTTTTGACCAACGAAATAACAGAATTATCGATCAATCAGCATCGGCTTCATTCTATTTTCATCATAAAATTTAATAACCGTTTTTGTCATTAAAGAAAAAAAACTGAAAAAAAGTTATTTTTTACATATATAATAAGAAGTAGGAAAAAAAAAAATTTTTTACAATTAATAATTATTATCATAAAAAGTTTAACAATTCACAAAAAGTTTTTGAAAATCACAAAAAAAAATTTGACAAAAAATATTTTAATAATAAGTAGAAAAAACAAAAAAAAATATTTTTACAATTAACAATTATTATCATTAAAAAAAAATACACTCACAAAATTTAATAACCGTTTTTGTCATTAAAGAAAAAAACTTGTTAAAAAAAAAAGTTGTTATTTTTACATATATAATAAGAAGTAGAAAAAAAAAATTTAACTTTTTTTTTACAATTAATAATTATAATCATAAAAAAATAATCAGTCATGACATCGTCAGTACCTAAACAACCCATATTAAAATTGAAGAGAGTCGAGAGATTTTTGAAATACTGTAATAAAATTTATAGACTACAATCACACGATGCCATCGAATTGAAGGACGTGAAGACGACTGGATTGAGAAATGAATACGAGAAATATACATTGCCTTGGAAATTGAACGAGACCACCCTGGATTTAATGTACGAATGTCAAGACGATCTATTAACCATTCTCAAGGAAAATATAAAAAAAAATTCGATCCAGACGATCTGTCTCTAATCTACGGGAGTAGCATATATCTGAACGTCTCTAAAGAAGTGTTCGACGAATTGAATCTGGTCATTGGGGAAGAACGAACGTTCGAGAGTGTGAATCTAGTTTTCCAATGGATTTTCAGTGGATGTTTCTCTCTCTCAAGACAAGACAAAAATGAAAGTACTGGACTATTTGAAGCCATTTCTATTTTCACAAAAGATTTTATTCAATAAATCACAAAAATTATCATCAAACAATTTTATAAACAGATCATGGTCACCGACACCAAAAATGTAACAGTCGGGTGGCTGATGGTCCAACTCTTTTATCCCCAGGTTCAATAATCTGTCAAAATGTCTGATGAGAACACAACAGGTTCAAAATAATAATAGAACTCATTATAAAATTAATCATTTAATAACTTTGCCAAGCTTTGGAACAAATGTATTTTGGAGACAGACAAGTTCTATTTACCAAAGTATGATGAATCCGATCAGTTCTCTTCTCGAATTATCACCAGCAACTTCCGCACATACATGGAAAAAGCCGATGATACACCGACAAGAGAATGCAAAGAAATGGTCAAAGAAACCTGCGACTCGGAATATTTTATACCAGTAACGTCAGTACAGAGACGAGAAAACATCAACTGGTCAAACCGACATAATGCCAAACATTATGACTTGCAAATCACAATGATTCATACAAATTCTCTCAGGGCAACAAGTGCCCACAAGGGAATTTAAATGAGAATAACTAGGCCGGCAGGCCTATTCGTTTACTGTCTTACTTGAATACTGAAAACCGTCTGTCGAATACTCGAAGAACGGGGGCTTATATACAGAAATTTTCGAGGTGTCGTGTGCAAAATCACACTCTGGAACAGGATACAAAGTAACCAATAGAAATCATCTTAAGATAAAACCAAAGACAGCTCCTCTATGTACAAGTTGTGTAACTCTTTCGGAAATTACTGATCACCACAACGAGTAACTACAAATATCGAGGAAGTGAATCGAAAATACGTGATCCCAGTATGTCGTTACAAACTGAAATGCGGGAATAACGCACAAAGGACAAAATTAAAGAAGTTACTGGATAACACACCCAGAGTCGCCACCATTACATACACAACCAGCGGCGTGGGAGTCTGGTGAGGGTATTCATGCCCTTCCAATTTTCTAACGGATATCTCGTGGATAAACTGAATAGGTTCATATGTTTCACAGATTGAACCATACACAACCAAAATAGCATCAAACAGTGATCCCTCTTCTTTGATATGACCAGACATGAAATATTGTGGTTGGTGGCGCTCGTGTAAAAGTGGTAGGGTGTGTAACCGGGGGCTTTCGGTAGTCGCTTCACTCCTCGTGTCTATAGATCCAAGCGATGCAGAAAGATGATTGGTCTCACTGACATGATCACCAGTTCATCTGATTGCCATTTGTCCACAATCTTTGCACATGAGACAGGTTCCGTCTGAATCTGATTTTTGCTTTTTAAGCACAGGTAGTGCAGATCGAACCGAGGGGAGAGGTCTGTGGGAACTTCAACGTCGCATTTCTTTCAAAAAGTGTCAATATTTTTTTTACAAATCATAAATCTGCGAGAGACGAGTTCAATTGAACAATAACAATAGAATGCGTATTTACTCAGCGATTGAGCTATAGGGGTAATATGCATTCTATTGTTGATATAATAAATATTAAAATATACTTATTATTATGTTCGGTTTTCCGGTCAGTTTTGGCCAATAAATATATCATTATACAATGATATTCTGCCTTCTTTGACAAATTCTAGAAAGTACCGTGAGTCGGCAACACTAAAGATGTAAAAAAAATGACATGCCTCGCTTACATTGAATATTTCCTCTTACAAATAAAACGCCTTATTATTGCAAGGAAATTCGAAATTAAAATGGCTTCTAAAATGATAGGACTGTGATAGGCGAAGGTAGTTGAATGCAGTTGAATAATTTCAAAGTTATGAAATGCCGGAAGTGTGATTATCAACGATATATTTTACTGGGTTATTCAATTAGGAGATATACAATTACGTGAGCTGAACCGTATTTCAAAACACATTGGGTTTTTTGTCATGTGCTTCTTTTTATCTTTTTTACAAACTTGAAGTAGCTGACTTGAATGACATGCATATAAGTTCTTAACTGTTTGAGTGTTGTGTTCAGGTACAGTGTCAAACTCTTGGGCCAACAATCTAATTCTGTAAGGAATCCGTTACTGTTATGAACTTTTTTGTTTACCCACTTTTAGTGGAAATTACGCGCAGACAACCGCTGATGAAATATAATGTTCCGTTACTCACAAAGTTATAAACAGCAAGTACAGTTAAAACTAGAAGTCCTGTCACGAACTGTGCGCTTACCTAGGCTTAATTGCGCGTAGGAACTGCGCGCAATTGCCATATCGAATGGCATCCAAAGCACGGCAGGTTCTCCTGGTAACTCATAGCAAACACAGGCAATGTTTCTGTCAATGGACCTCCGGGTTACCAGGAGGTCCATTGGCTGAAAAATTGCTTGTGCACAGGCCATCAGGTCATATGTACAGAATTTCATAGCCTTACTATAGGCATAACGCGCAGATTAACGCGCAGATCGACGCTATTTGTGCGCATTTCATGACAGAACTTCTAGTTTATACTGTTCAGAATTCGCTTTGAAAACATCAATATATTAATACAATAGGCGAAACTACACGGTGTAATTATAAAATTACGACTGTGATAAGATTTCGTTCCAAATGGTAAGGTCATCAAAAATTCGATCAAAACAAGTTTCGATCGAGCATATTTTGTTTCGTTGATTCAAAGAAAATTAAAGTATGTGGCAATTTTCGTTTCAGTCGTTTGGAATATATCAGTTGATCGGAAAAGTAAACCAGAGGGCGGTGGGTTGTTTAACTCGTAACCCGCTGGGTATTTACTAAATATTTTTCATCAAATCCAGTCATGGTTTACTTTGACTAGATTTGATGAAACATTCGTCTCAATTTATCTCCAGGAATCATTTGTGAAAAACGTTATACAATTTACAGAGGTATAATTTGATCAAATGTGCCAAAATTATACTTTTTTCAGGGTCAAGAGAAATCCTGTCCTCTGCCTGCAGCATTGGCGGAGTTAAGGCCTAAACTCTTTCTATGACAAAACAGCATGGAATCCTTGAAGAATTTAACTGACGGCTTGAGAGGTTGGTACTGTGTGTGATATGGTACATGGTTAATTCGACTGGTGGTATAAGAGTTTGAAGCTGCGACAGCAGCTTTCGAGTCATGGGACGTCAGATTCCACTTCAGTTTTGCAAACATTTTCAAACATATTTATTTATTTATTTATTTATTTATTTATTTATTTATTTATTTATTTATTTATTTATTTATTATTTATTTATTTGGGTTTAATAACACATTCGAAAGCCAGGGTTATCTCGTGCCAGTAGTTGTATGGGTGGAGGAAGCCGAAGAACCCGGAGAGAACCATCGAGCAACGGCGAGCAAACAATCCAGCGTACGAACTTTACACAAGCAGGATTAGCCTTGGTTCAGGACAAGTTCTCCCTTTACGTCGCGTGTACAATAGAGATTAAGTGCCTTGCCCAAGGACACAACGCAATTTCCACTGGAGGAGATCTAACCTTTTCGGTTTGAAGTTCAATGCCGAAACCACTGAGCCACTGGGAGCTCTATTTCCAAACATATCTTGCCGTACACTGCTTTCAAATGCGAATATTGTCAAACTTAGTTGTTTGTCCCATGACAAGTATTACATTGCATTTTCTGAATCCATTAAAACAGTGAATAATATCTGATAAAGCAAGTATAGGTATTAATACCCTAATCGAAACTACTTTTAATAAATGAATTCTCGCATAAGTATGTGACCTTAAAACACCAATAAGTAAATAAAATAAATGAACTCAGATTGCATGTTTGTTTTACAATGACCATTTTTTGTTTTGTTTTGTTTTTTAGCTTTGTTTTTTGTGGGAGTGGGAGTCTTTTTTGAAAATGTGTATATAGAACAGTACAGTGTTTGGAGAACACTGGTACGATGCATTACTGTAATATACCTGACGGCGGTCTAAGTGTATACAAAAGGAACGTGTCACAATGTACATGTGTATGGTTCCTTCAGATACATGTACCTCATTCCAGGTGATCACTTGTGGCACCTCTCCGGAGGGTGCTTGTCGAGATCCTTCCTGTGATGAATCACAAGCTTTGAACTGGGGGATAATGATTTGGTAGAAAAATATCGGTCAAGCAAATAAAGTTTACATTTTGTGAAGTAAGAAACTTTTATGAAACGTAATAAACGTAATATACGAATTTCTATAGTCTTGCGAGAAATTGCTTATCTGACAGTAACTGAATTTTCCTTGTCCATTAACCTACATAGATTGGGTACATGCATCTAATCTGTTAATCTTGTTTGACTGATCTCAAGCAGGATATAGGAGAAGAAAGGCCCAGTTCATTTCGGGAATGCAGAAAAGAAATAAATCGCTGTTAATTGAATTGTTAACTGAATATTTTCACTGGCAGAGTTTCCAACACAGTTGTATTTGATTCTACATGTATACACAAGACAAACTTGACACAATGGAAATCATTGTTCATTACCTCCTTGCAGGTCATTGCTTGTGACACATCACCGGAGGGTGCTTCATTACCCCCCTTCCCCACGAGGAGTCACAAACCGTGACCTAAGGATAGGATCTGGTGAACATTACGGTGATTTAAGTTAACCAAGCACACACTTTGTGAGCTCTTCTTAGCCATTGTGCAGAAATATTTTACTTTAAATACCAGTAAATAAATAAATAAATTAACTGGAACTTACTTAGAACAGTATAGTGTTTGGGGAACATTACTACAATGTATTAGTGCAATATACCGGACGGTGGTCTACGTGTATACAGAACAAGCTTGTCACAAGGTAAATGGCTCCTCCAAATATTTGTACCTCATTCCAGTATCGCTTGTGACATATAGCTGCCAGGCGCTCAACGAACTCCTTCTGGTGAGGAGTGCTCTCAAACTGTTACCCCAGTGTTAGATTTGGTAAAAATTCTAGTCAGCAAAATTAACCAAGTTTACACTTGTGATTCGAGAGGAAAATGGGACCCAGTCACCAACTGGCATTTACTTAGAACAAGAGACTCAAGACACACCACTGGTATTCGACCACCATAGCGGCCAGTGATTGAATTCGCACGTATTAACCCCAGTGCATCCAGTACATACTCAGAGCAGCTTGTCTCATCTCCACTTTTTAGCCCTATACGACTGACTGGTTATAACAGATTAGATGTTCAGTTCATCTTTCCCTGGATTGCAGGCGTGCACCAAATTAACTGTTCCTTTTAAGGCGATAGCCTTTGACACTTCAGTGGAAGGAGCTCGACCGACACGTTCCTGTGGCGTATTATGAACTATGACACCGTGGAAGATTTAAACTTGAAAATACTTGTCACTTACATGTAATATAGTTTTACTCTTAAGATACCAAGTTGAGAGACGTACTGGGAAGGTGTGGTTCAAAACATCTTAATTAAATCCCCGTTATTTAACCCTTTACCCAACGTAACGGCCAAAACCGGCCAGCGCTATTCACAAAAATCACCATTCAGTTTTCATTATTTTTTTCACTTTTTGTCTCAAAAACATACCTTATGACCCCTCATCGGAATGAGTTCAACGAGCTCGTTCCAATGGGGGCTCATAAGCTATGTTTTGGGGGCAAAAACTGGAAAAAAAAATAATTATTCGAGAATTTTATTTGCAAGTGTTGTCTGCCTTTCGTTGTAGGTAAGGGTGAAATACCCATGTTCTCTGAATACTTTTCACTTGCGGGGTACAAATCCAATTCTGTTTTACTGTACATATGTATATGCAATTAACATTGAACTTCTATCAACGTAACGCATTTCACAACACATCCTACCAGGTGATCTCTGTGGCAGCCCTCTGGAGGGTGTTCGAAGAGCTCCTTCCGGCGAGGATCTGTAGACCGTGACCTGGGTGGGGGAATTTGATAATACTCTAGTCCAAATTAACACTTTGCGGGCTGAGTTTTTTTCGACTGGTTGTCTCTCAAATGAATAATCCTTTAAAGTGAATATAATTTTCGAACACTAAGGAAAAATGTGAGTTCATCTCTTGGAATGTTATTTCCCTATAGCGATTTATCCTTTATCTAACTTCAGTCACCACCTTCATTTTACCCGTTCCTAATAATATCACCTCTACCCCATTCACCGTCACTCCGACACGAGGTGATCCTGGCTGCCTAATGTATTGTTAAGCCCCAATAAATAAATAACAATTCACCCTAACTTATACCCAGCCAACGTTGAATCCAGAAACACATAATCTCAATACCCTTAAGGTAATTAGCAAATATTAAGATTCAAAAAACTGATTGCTGTTACCTTCCATTGTTAATATGTTTTATATTGTTTGTATATTCTTCTTTCATAATACTATAGACAGTTACTGTGAAATTAATATGACTCATAATTCCCTGTTTGTTTCTGTTTGTACTTGGCTTTTTGCCATTATCCTGTCAACCGGTCACATTGAGCTCAATCCGAGAACCTCAAATCAGGCTTCAATAACATCCAGCACGGACAACTCATTCACCGAAGATTCTCCTGTCGTCAGATCGACAGGACTTAACCTTTTCCACTTAAATATCCAAAGTCTAAAACCCAAACTAGATATCTTAATATGCGAGCTCGGCGACCATGAAAAATGCATGTTTACTGAACCATGGCTCCCGAACAGTGATGATAAGGGTGACTTACTAATTTCATGATCCGTTAAGGAAAGACTGCTCCACAGTGGGTGGGGGTATCGCTGTCTACTTGAAGAACACAGTGGTCTTCTGGAAAGTGACTATGTCCAGCGCATCCGGTTGCAACTATTTGCTGCAAAAAACCTTCCTTCTCGGAGCCTTTTACCGGCCGCCAAATTCGGGTTTTGAAACCTGGGACCTAATCTCAACTTCTGTCGAAAGAGCCTTAGATACCCTAATACTTTCCGTGAGAATAACCGGTGACTTTAACGTTGATCCATTCAAATTTGGTAATGGCCCTGTCTAGAATCTTTTGAGCCCTTATAATTTGTCTCAAATAATCCAGTAACTCACTTTTTACGGAAACGTCAGCCTCGTCGCTCGACGTAATCATAACTGACTGTCCTCATATGTGTGTATCTTATGATGTCGGTGACCTATTCTTCGGAGAGTTCATTCCTTACCACTGTCCAATAACGGACCATCTTAAGTTCGCAAAACGGCCTTCCCTGAGTGTCAAGCGACGCATATAGCGCTTCTTTCAAGCCGACATTACAAGTTTTAACAAATGTATCAGCGAAACAGACTGGAATTATATCCTCCAATCAACCAGCCAAGATTGCTGATGAACTAACAAGCCACCTCGATAAACCGACAAATCAGTTCATTCCCACCAAGCTAATTACATAACGCCTTAGGAAACCTAAGTGAATGCACAATGAAATAAGACTTTTAATTCGTCGGCGCAAACGCATTTATCGTTCGGCCGAACACAGTGGTGCTGAAACAGCTTAGGCTAAATACCACAGGAAAAGAAACGAAACAACTTCATCCATTAGAAAGTCTAAAGCAATTTACTTCACCAAAGTAGAAAACACTCTAAATTTCCACATGACACCCCCTCATACCTGGTGAAGAACCCTTAAATTGCTCTTGGGAAATAAACAAACCGATATACCAAATCCCCTCAACAAGGATTTCACTTTTTCTCGTAACACAGAAAAGGTAGAGACCTTGAATGAATATTTTTGCTCTATCGCCAGCATTAATGATGACAATGTTTCCTTTCCGTCACAAACTTTCGATTGCAATGGACCAGCCTTAGAGTATATTTTAGTCAAACCTGGAGATGTGCAGGAAGTCCTGAATTCTCGCAAGGTCTCTAAATCCAGAAAATAATAGTTCTCATACCCTGAAGAAATGCTCTTCTACCTTAGCGAAATTTTCTATCTCTGCCTTACAAAATCCATATTTTCACTAAAATGGAAAGGGCCAAATGTTTATCCAATTATCAAAAAGGATTCCCGTAACCTTGAAAGAAATTACCGTCCAATCTCGCGCCTGAGCTGTGTTGGTAAGGTTTTGCAAGGTTGTATAACAAAGGAAGTCCGAAAATGTCTTGACGCGAATGGCCTTTTCACAAGGTTCAAGTCAGGGTTCGTTTCCAAAGGCACCACAGTTCTCATTTTTTCTCAAATTTACCACACAATAAGGGTCGCCCTTGACGAAGGCAAAAAAATAAGATTCATCTTCTGTGACATCAGTAAAGCTATTGATAAAGAATACTCATAGTTAATTCCGAGTACTCTTCGTGGAGAACTATAAGCTCGGGTGTTCCACGTGGCTTGGCACTAGGGCCTCTTCTCATTCTTATCTATATAAACCGCGGTGGCTCAGTACGTAGAGGCGCAGGCTGCAGACCGAGAGGTCCTCGGTTCGAATCCCACCTGCGGCAACCGCGTTGTGTCCTTGGGCAAGACACTTCACCATCATTGCCCACCTGGGTCCACGGTGACGTTGGGTACTAAGACGTACTGCACGTCGAAGGTGCACCTGTCTTAAACCAATGCTAACCCTGCTTGTGTGGAGTTAGTATGTTGGGGAGTTGACAGTTGCTCGCCGTTGCTCGGTGGTTCTCTCCTGGTACTCCGGCTTCCTCCACCCGTAAAACTGACTAGGTCATGATTAGCCATTGTGTAGAAATATGTGACCTTAAACGCCAATAAATAAATAATAAATAATCTATATAAACGCCATTAAACGGCATCACGCATGGACTGGGTATCGAACCTTCGACTTTTTGCGGACAATACTTCTCTATATCTCACCACTGAAGAGCCTGCAAAAGCAGCCAAACATATGTCTGACAACCTAGAACAGATCGATGTGTGGGCACCTCAATGGTTGGTTGACTTCAATCCTACAAACATTGAGTTATTGACAATCTCACACAAGTCAGTCAAACCACATCATCTCACTACCCACTCTAAAGGTGTTCGGTACTGATATCGAAGAAGTTACCCAGAATAAACACCTTGACTTAATCCTAAGCGATCGTGGATCCGGGGATATTCATATTTCAGAGATCACCATTAAGGCTTGGAAAAGAATATCCCTCCTAAGGAAGTACAAATTCGTTCTTGATCGTAAAACACTGGGAAAATATTTTTCACCTTCATACGTCCATAACTGGAATACGCAGATACCGTATGGAGCAATTGAGACGACTGCGAATGCTCCGAACTGGAAAAAGTACAGATTGAGATTTCCCGTATAGTCACTGGTGCTAACGAAGTGTAAGTAGAGCCTCACTTTATGCGGAAACAGGCTGGAAAACTCTCCACACCTGTAGAGAAAAGCATAAACTTATCCTGTATTTCAAAATGGTTCATCACCTTGTCCCAGGTTACATATCATCCTTAGTTCCCCCGCCAACCTCTGTTACCTATGAATATTCTCTCCGTAACAATGCTCATATCAACATTCCCCATTACCGGACCAATTCACACCTGAATTCCTTCCTACCCCAGACAACCAGATTGTGGATTAGTCTACCCCGGGAAATCAGAGAAAACATTTCCCTAGGGAACTCACACCTTAATAAAAACAAATCCCCCACTCCTAAATGGATTTATGCTCACAGATCGCACATGACTCAAATATATCATTGTAAACTTCGCCTGGGCTGTAGCATCCTAAATGACCAGCTGTTCAATAATTTCCTTGCAAGTTGGCCCTTACGTGGCTGTGGAGAGCGTGAAAAAAATCCTTCATTATCTTTTAAACTCTCCTCCTTACTTGACATAAGAAGAGACACACTGGAACATCTTCCCTTCGTTATCAGTATGGGAACCCCACTGTACAGTAATGCTAACTTTAATGTGGAAATAAACTCAATGTGGAAATCAACTCTGATATCTTTCTCAACCTCCACAAATATATTGAGGCAACTCATAGATTTGGTTGACAAATTCATTAGTGTCCGGCCATTTACCTAAATAGACACCTCCGCCTTGGTGTACATCTGTTCAGTTTGATTATTGTTTGGCTTTTGATTCTAATGCAGTTTTTGCCCGGGCTTCTAGATTCTAGCTAAACCTTCTAGTTGAAGCTTCAAACACACGTCCTTTGTTCTATATGGGAAAACATAAGCTCGATGGACACAGTGCTCTAATAATTGGCTTCCACCTGGCTCACTTCAAGTTAGCTATGGTGCATGCCATGTGAGCCATGGTGCATCCTAGCACTCGACCAGTCAATCCATCCCAACTCTTTCTTCTAATTACAACATTCGCCAGTTTAACTTTTCCAAATTCTGTAATGCCCAGTTCAATGATACAACATTCCATCGATTACCATCTTGTTTTGTTTTTGAAAACTGTGATATCTCATCAGAAGTCATTTTTCTAATACGGAGACAGCTTACAAAAGTATCAGCTCCCTGCTGAATCCATTTTCCAAATCACAATTTATGTTTTACCAGTGTAATCTATATCTCTAAAAAATTGTTTGGAAGTAAATTATTGTGATTCAAATTTATTAGGTTTTGGGAAAAGGTGTGGAACTGGCGAAAAGTGTGGAACCAACTAAATGAGTGCAATCCGTGTCAAAGGTTGGTATCAACAATTAACATAAAAAAGAGAAAGAATTTCTTGCAGCTGTACCACATCATGAATAATCCGTGCCGGTATCCAAACTGTAACCAGGGTAAATAGTGGTTGGTTTCATCTCTTCGAGACCGGCAAACAAAATAAAGCAACACCATTTTTTTTCATTTTGATCGATGTTGTTATCATGAAAGAATGCATCTATTTTCAGCAAGAAAACAGTAAATTTGGCAAATAAATGAGAATAATTGTATGTGCATTCATCGTTTTGTGTTTATTTAAGTCAGGTTTGATTGGTCTGGGCGTCTTATTGTAAAAACATGATCAATGATCGGATTATTGTTTCAAAATTTTGAGTGTCATTTCAATACGTCTTACAGTTAAGACATTGCATCTTGTAATGCGAAAGTTCTTGCCTGTCATTCCGTCACTGCTATGTATTGAGGTACTGATGAAGATAAAGCGATCCAATTTGGCATCTGCAGGATAATATTATCTTGAATGTGCAGTATAGTGGTCACAAAAGCGGACAGAGAATTTCGACCGGATTACGATTCGGTCGAAATTCTCTATCCACTTTTGTAAAATCTCCCCACATCGCAGTAGCATCTCACCCATGGACAGAAATATAAGAAAACTGTTTCCATTAAATTTTGTTTTTCTTGATTCGGTCAAAATCTCGAATCACTGGTTTAAGTGTGTTGCGATCGTCAAAGGATCTTGTTTTTTTTTACCACGGTTCTGTAACATGTGGCGTGTTTCGTCGTTTCCGACTATACCTTATTAGGAGTGTGGTAGCTCTGTTTTGGATACGTACTTCCGTTTATACTTACATTAACCCTTTTCCCAACGCAGACGATATCAAAATTTATTATTTTAAATATCATTTTTTAAATTTTTCAAAACATTTAAAGAAAACCATATCATGCGACCCCTCGTTGGAACGAGCTCGACGAGCTCGTTCCAACGAGGGGTCACATGATATGGTTTTGTTGAAATGTTTTTGAAAAATAATATTTTTTCAACTGCTGAATTTGCATATGACGTGGGCGGATGCGGTCGATTCGTTGGGTAAAAGGTTAACGGTGTCGACTGTTTATATTACTCTTCTGTTTTGATGGCATGTTTGTTACTTACAAACAATTGTTTCGTTTTTCGATTCCACTTGCGTGAAAATCCTGGCCTAAATGGCTATGTGTTTAATAGTTGTGTTTAATTAACGTGGTTATTAAATTAAGATATATCCAATTAAGCAGGCACTGCTGCAGCTGGTGGCAAACAAGAACCTATTATTTTCACCAAGGAGGTTGAATGATGTACTTAGCGAACTTTAAAGATGCTATTATTGTATATATAATCGAGCTTTATTCAGTCTGTATTTCCATGAGTCAGAATATGGGTGATCAACTAATCGACCTCGCGTTTTACTTTAGCATTTGAGCATCGCCACTTATTCCAGTTCCAGAAATGGGAAAAATACTGAATCCATTTGCTAATATAAGCTTATTTGGAGGAGTGCTGTATTCGGAGAAGGCAGACGAAGCATGTAATTCAAATTCGACGGAACTTGTTTTTCTTAGTTTGCAGTGCCGTTGTTCTCGTTGCGTTGATGACGGTTTTGATAATAATAGGGCAGCAGAGATCGAACAATGTGCCCCAAAAAGTTTTGTTGACATCTTCGTGTTAATGACGGGCGTCCATTTGAATATAATATCACTGCATTCTGGCTTTAAAGGCCATGTTTAAGGCCATCATGGTCATACAATGACTTTATTTATAGGTGCATTTCACGCTCTGAGCATTACGTTCATTGTTGGATTCGCCCCACATTTGTCGAAGTTGTGGACAGAGCAGTTCTGGAGACATTGGTGCTATGATAAATTAATTCTGATGGACATGTACGTTTCTATTCCAATGAAAACTCTAATTTTTATGCAAAATTGCAAACATTTTCACCCTGATTGGAAGTTTCGAAGTTCAAACATTTACATTTAAGTAAACATGTAAGCTGCACCATCGCAAACGATCAGAATAAATCACAATCATTCTGATAAATGAAATTGATCACAACTTCGTTCGTAATCTGAACAGTTGCGTCGAAAATGTGATAAACGGTAACCCTACCCACCCACCCCAAAAAAACCCCAGATGTTTCCCGAATTTCCTAGAGTTTGTCAAAACGAGGGGATATGGGTGAAATGTGTCTTCATGTGATTTCTATGACTAATTCTAAGTAAAATGAACGCAGGAACATGGCATTTCAACAATATCCGTTCACACCTCTCCTAAAATAGAACAAAAGCCCATTCTCCACTGACACCCCCCCCCCCCAATACCATGCCAAAACTTCAAATCTCATCGCATTCTGGCTGTGTGAAGGTACCAGAAACGTTTAGACATTAGTGACATGGACAGGAGCCACTTGGAATCTGTTCACTTTGAGGAAGGTACAACCAGCTTTCCGACTTTCCGTAGAGTCAAAATTCGATAAATTGCTCCAAGAACGCAACAGATTTTTCAGCACAGAAAACGTAATCTGAAGTACATTACACCCGAAACAGTTTGAACGATGTCCGGGTCTTCTAGAAACAGACTTCACTATACTGTGCAGTTACGACAATTGAACCTATCAAGGGGTCTGAAGATAAACTTGAGTGGATTGCGTGGCATAACTTGTTGAGACTCTGTATCGTTGTTTGGGATTGTGAAGAAGACATGTTGTGGTATGCATGTGAATGAACCGTCCTAGGTGATGCTAAACGGTGGAGTGGCCTCAATGGGAATTGAAATATTTTGAATTGTGCTGTTCATGACCAAGAAATATTGACACAGTTCAAACCGATTTGTTCATGAACGGTACAAAAAATCTCGAGAAACTGTCACCAGAACAGGGTTATCTTGTTCCACTTAAAAACAGAGCGAGAAAGTCTGGCCGGTGTTTGGTAACAAGCTCACCGAGAAACCATCGTCGCGAAAAATCCCTAGAAAACTAGTCCGCCGACTGTTGAGGAGGAACATCTAAAGGTTATGTGGATGATACTACCAGCAGTTACGAGCTCTTGCGCAGATGGCAGTCTAAATGTGCCTTAGCAAGGTGATGCTGCTTGTAGAAAGGATTGTACTGCATCAGGGCGTGTGGCTGTGGCAGTGCGCAAAGTTGGCTGGAAACTAACATGTCATGACTGTGGCTATACCATTTGGACATGTATCATGTGATTCGAGAAAATTGTTAATCACTCTTCTACACGACTCAAAGTGACTTATTTTACTCCATTTCTTTTTTTACTTCTCTTTTTCTGTTGAAATGGTTGCGATGATATTCCCAATAATGTTATGCTTTCGTAATCCAAAGCATTGTTTAGATGATCTATTTCATTGACTATTCAAAGTGTATTTCAATAATGCTAGATCACAGTGAATCTTACATTGATGATGTTTTTATACACTCCGATACTAATTGGGCTGATCATCTAAAGCATATTCAGGAATTTTTTGATAAAGTGACACAAGCCAACATAATTATTAACTTGGTAAAAACAGAATTTGGAAAAGTAACTGTAAATTATTTAGGCCATGTTGCGGGTAAGACCACCACTGTGGCACGAGTTGATATACTCTCCCAAAAAAGAAAGTGTGCATGCTAAAAAATAACACTAAAAAAAGATATATATCATTTTCACTCATGGAAATTTTATTCAATCACAGATGAATCAATTTGTGATCAACACGAGAAATTTCATTACGCTACGACGAATACTCTTGGTGCCATGGAGAGTCAAAGACACTAAGAGTCAAACACAAAAGTCACACACTCAATATCTGGTATGACCTCCGTCTGCATCGACTACTGCTGTGCATCTACGCCTCATGGAAGCGAACAAGTTAGCATGGAAGTGTTGTGGGATGTTGTTCTATATTCTGATAAGCTGTCTTTGGAGTTCCACAAGCGTTGACGGTGCATGGGGAAGCCGGCGTAGCTGACGTTTCATTTCGTCCCATACGTGCTCAATGGGTGAGATATCGGGCGAATTTGCGGGCCAGGGAAGAACATCCACTTGTTGTTGCTGTAGATACTGTTGAACAACACGAGCTGCGTGGGGTCGGGCGTTGTCCTGCTGTAGAATGACGCCGGAGCCGTGGCGTTGCAGAAATGGGACAACAACAGGTGTAAGCACTTCATCACGATATCTGGCTGCATTGAGATTGCCATCAATAATGACCAGCTCAGTTCTGTTACGGACAGTGATGCCACCCCACACCATGAGAGACCCTCCCCATAACGGTTTCGCTCCACGACACATGGATCTGCGTAGCGTTCGTTTCGACGTCTGTACACTCTCTAGCGGCCATCTGATGATGAAAGATGGAAACGACATTCATCTGTGAATAAAACACATCGCCACCAGTGTAAGGGATGCCTGAGATGTTGTCTACACCACTGCAGTCGAGCACGACGATGACGTAACGTCAAAATCGGACGAATTGCAGGTCTTCGAGGACGAAAGCCGTATTCTCTCAGCCGGCTGATTACTGTTTGAGGATGTATCCGTCTCAGGTTAGGGATGTTCCTGGCTGTCGTCGTTGCCGTTTGTTGCCGGTTCCGGAGATGGACGACACGGATATACCGATCTTGTGCAGGGTTGGTAACTCGGGGTCTCCCGGAGCGGGGTCGGTCTCGAACGTCATCATGTTGTGCATGTCGATAGACTAGCCTGTCTACAGTGTTACGGTGGCAGTTCAAATGCTGGGCAACCTCTCTGTGTGTTCTGCCAGCTCTAATCATACCCAGGGCAAGGAGACGCTGATTCATTGTCAGTCTTGGCATGCTAATGTGGAGTCGTTTTAACAGCAGCGCAAGTTTGAATGTGAACGATAGGAAGGCCTTACTTTAGTGTTTAAATACCCAAGGATTCACACTGCTGCATGAATTTTCAGACTCTCCACGTGCAAAACCATGCCTTTTCACAAACGTGCAGCACGTCATTTAACGTTAATGCAATTTTAACGGGGAAAGCTGTTTTTGTGTTCAATATAACTTATTCATGAACAGGTTAACACTCTTTACACCTACGAAATTATTTTTTTGGAGTTTCATCAATTTCTGCAATGCACACTTTCTTTTTTGGTCGAGTATATAAATTGCAGAAGGAAGACTCGTCCTTTGGCAGGGCCTGATTTGAGGCATGCCGTAGGGGGAGGTCGGCCCGGTACGGGAGACGAAAATGAGTCAAAGCCTCAGAGCGAGGGGAGACTGATCTCATGCCACTTGTTGAGCAAGGGAATCCCAACTGGTTGCGCTAAGTTTGGGAGAGTTGGTCTAGCAGAAGGGTTGACCACTTGTTTATATTCCATAGGGCCCCAGTGGGAGGTCTAAAAGCCTGGGTGGCAAGTTAAGGGTGTATACTGCCAATCTCCTCAGGCTTTATCGGGAAAGAGAGGAGAGCTCAACCCACGTATGTGGCGTGTCAGAGAACTCAAATCAAAAAGCCAGAGAAAGCGGTCGGCATCGCCATCATGGGTCACGAAGGGGAAGTAGAGATTGTCCGCCGTCTAGGGTAACGTCGGTAGGGCACAAAGAAAAGGACTGCTGAAAGCAACCAGGCACCGAAAGAGAGAGGTGGAACAGGGTGCGAGTAAAGGCACACAAGAACAAGGGCGTTCGGGTAAGGAATGCCTGGAGGGCAGATAGTATAAGTGCGTCTGCCATTAGAGATTTTGAGAACCACTGTGGGGACCTTTGGGGTTCATGGTGGTGGAGAGAGCGGAATCGTAGAACAGGGTATAAGGGGCCAAGGGTAGGTCGCCAAGGGAGACCGAAAGAAACTTTGCCCTAATCAGTGGTGTTGGAAGATCTTGGTGAAATTATAGATATCGCCGAGTAACCCGTCTGCTTCCATGTGTCGGGATGGGTAATCTGCGGTAGTTCAAATGCGGCGTGAGTTTGTGTATATGATAAACGAGTGCATATAACATTCCTGGGTATTTGAATTCCTTGGCCATAAGATAGGCGACTAAGTGAAGTAAAAATGTGGAGGCTTCCTATCCCAGTCGCCGAGTGTGAACGCGCAATAAATTGGAGCACCTTTGCCCAGTGGAACACTCGAATGTCCGACTTTTCTAAAACAGACAATGGGGTTCCCCCCACAGAGAGGATGAGATCGCGGCAAATAGTCTTCAAGCTCTGGGGGTGATTTGATGTCTGTACGAGAAGGTCTGTTCGGGGCAGGTGCCCGAATGAAAAATTTCATTTTGTCATTTATTATCAATGCATGCAATTTGTATGCGTATATGTGTGTGTAATTCATAAAGTTTTTTAAGTTGTTTGAGAACGGAGAGTTCGACTCGATCGTTTGTGTTGTGGAACAACTGGAAGTATGTTCCTTGTTGGGGGTTGTTAAGATCGATCCGAAATTGATATGTAGATAAGTAAATAATGTATATTTGTTTTAGTCTGTTCATAGCCAGGTGATCGACATTTTATCTGTCCAGCAATAGGTGTGCGTCAGTGCAAGAAATATCATTGCCTAGCTCCCATGCACGTAAGTGGAAATTAGGCATGGTGAATTGAGTATATTAACTTTGCCGGAAACACGAGATAAAGGAACGGGGTGCTGTCTCACATTAGACATTTTCTATATAGCTCAAAGAAAACAATTAATAATTATTACGTCCTTTAAAGAAGGACCGCTCAACGACCATCTTTTGGTATTTCTGTTTGGTATTTATGAAAGCGGGGAAGACTGGGAAGTGCAAGTGCCCGCTTAAGTATCCGCTAGAGTGGCCGCTTGAAGGAAAACCTGGAAGTGCAGCGAGTGACTGTTGTAGGCGATGGATGTCGAAATGAGTTGCTGGGCTGAGTGACTCAAAAGTAGTTTTACGTGGTGACAGGCTTTTTGTGCATTAGAGGAAATTATTGGGCTATGTGAACCCAAAAGTTCATTGGCGAGAGGTCGTTTGGGACAGTAGAATCGGTTATTAGGTCAAGTGCGGCGTGTTACAACCGATAATGTTACAACGCCGCATAATGTTACACCAACGCATAATGTTACAAAAAATGTAGTAAACAACCGATAATGTTATAAACTCCCCATAATGTTATAACTTTTTTCAACCCGTTATGTTATAAAAATCGACGCATAATGTTATAACTTTTTTCAACCCGTTATGTTACAACAAATTAACCGATAATGTTATAACTTCAAATAAACATATCTTTGGTAATTTATACTGTCATGGCATCAGTTTCAGGTGGAGACCGTCGGTCTGAATTTGAGGGAACTCTTCAGTTCCCAGTGTAGAATTGGACCATTCTGACTTTAAATAATATAAAAATGAAAGCTGTGAAAATGAGCGCAATGAGTACCTCTTCATACGTCTCATACCCTCATTAAGGATACTATCCTACCTTTATTTGGGAGTGTTTTCGGGAGTGTTTGCGTCTGTTTTCTGAAGATTGTCGGGTTGTTTGGATTAATTCGATATCTATTGTCGGGTTGTTAGGGGTGAGACGGAGCACATGACCCCATAACAACATGCGCTGCGCACACGCACTCCTACCACCTATTATCATGATAATGACGCCACAACATGGCCACCCACGTGCACTATCATGACAACCCAACATGACCGCCCAGTCACGTGAGATGACGTCACTTCCAGGGTCCTGCCTCGGGGTCCTACAAAATGGCTCATTTCAACATACATAACTACTCAACACCATCTCCAACACCGCCACAACACCAACATCAAAACAACTCCTCCTCCACAACCTCCTCTTTCTCCCTATACTGCCTGTTCTAGTGATTCCGCCTTTTCCAGAACCTGTAATCCCAAATTCATCACTTCCACTTCTTCCAGCATCTCCACCATCTATTTTATCATACCGTCTAGCACTACGGAAGCGTTGAGACGCCAGTTGAGTATTATTTCTATCTTGCACGTGCAAGTTAGCTATATCTTGCACCTGCAAGTTACTATCTTGCACGTGCAGGTTAGCTATCTTGCACCTGCAAGTTACTATCTTGCACGTGCAGGTTAGCTATCTTGCACGTGCAGAATAGCTATCTTGCACTTGCAAGTTAGCTATCTTGCGCGTGCAAGTTACTATCTTGCACGTGCAGGTTAGCTATATTGCACCTGCAAGTTACTATCTTGCACGTGCAGGTTAGCTATCTTGCACGTGCAGAATAGCTATCTTGCACTTGCAAGTTAGCTATCTTGCGCGTGCAAGTTACTATCTTGCACGTGCAGGTTAGCTATCTTGCACCTGCAAGTTACTATCTTGCACGTTCTGGTTATCTATCTTGCACGTGCAGGATAGCTATCTTGCACCTGCAAGTTAGCTATATTGCACGTGCAGGTTAGCTATCTTGCACCTGCAGGTTACTATCTTGCAGGTGCAGGTTACCTATCTTGCACCTGCAAGTTAGTTATATTTGATGAGCATCATTATAGTAATATTTGAAGGCGAGTTCATCAAAAGTAGTATATAAGGATCCAACCTAGCCCCAATTTGCCGGACCTAGGTTCGGATTTGCCGGCCCCCCTCCCGGACTACGGAAATTCCTATCGCTGATACAACCACTATAGGCTCATTGGCCATGTTTAGCCGCCTGGATATGTACGTTTCGCATCGATTGCCTCGCAGGCTAAGTGTGGATTCTTTATGCTGGGGGTGTGAATGGGAAAAGTCAGGCATAAAGAGTGAAAGACGGTTAGAGTTGCAATGACGTCGGTGACGTCACGGTGAGCTCGCGATGCCAAGACGACGTTGACCGCAGTCGATGTCCGCAGAGGTGAGTGACTGGACGTCCGTAGGGTCTTTGAATAGCCGATGTCTCCCTATAGGTGGCCATGCCGTTGGGTAGACCCTGCTGGGCCGGGTCTCAATACCACTTAACAGGAACAGGGATGTCCCCTTTCAGGCTTTCGACCCTTCTTCTCCCTGGTCGACTCTGTCCTACTCTGTCGGCTCGAAGGGCTCGAAACAAGGAGCCACTAGAGCAGCCACTCAAAAATTGACACCTCGAACGACTCATACAGATAGGTAACTGGGGAGCTGCTCCAGAAGCAGCTTTTCGAACGACTTCCTGAAAAAAGCCTTCGAGAAGAAAATTAGTAATCAGGGGGTTAGTCCCAGCGACTCTTCGAACGATTCTTCTACATCTGGATTATAGTGATCACCAGCAATGACTGACCTGTCAGGCGACTGTTCGAACTTGTTGAGGTAGGGGTACTGGAAGAAGGGGAAGAGTGTCTGTGCCGCTCTTAATTGGAACGTTCGGTGTAGGGTCCCTGGTTCACTGGAGCAGGTCGTGGAGGCCTGGGCTCGTGGAATAAGGTCGAAGTGTCTCTGATGTGATGAGGGTATTCGGTCGAGAAGTTAGGGTTAGGGAATCGTGGCGTGAAGGGCTTCTGGGAGAAGAGGAAGGGCGACTGTGTCGCTCTTGGTCAAGCGGCAGAGGTAAGGCCACCGTGTCAAATACGGGAATGTAAGCCAATGGGGCAAGTATGGAGAGCCGGGTCTCCTGAGATAGGGTGACTGTCAAACATGGGAATGTAAGCCACTGGGGCAAGTATGGGGAGCCGGGGCTTCTGAGATAGGGTGGCTGGGGTGGCTGTTGCAAGATAACTAACTTGCAAGTGCAAGATAACTAACCTGCACGTGCAAGATAGTAACTTGCAGGTGCAAGATAATGACTTTCACGTGCAAGATAGCAACTTGCAGGTGGAATATAGCAACTTGCAGGTGCCAGTCACCCATCCCTTTGGACATCGACAGCGGTCAACGTCGTCATGTCATCGCGAGCTCACCATGACGTCACCGACGTCATTGCAATTCTAACCATTTTTACTCTTTATATCTGACGTTTCCCATTCACACCCCCAACATAAAGCATACACACCTAGCCTGCGATGCAAGCGATGCGAAACGTACATAGCCAGATGACAAGACATGGCCAGTGAGCCTATAGTGGTTGTGTCCGCGATAGAAATTTCCGTAGTCCTGGAGGGAGTCAGGCAAATTCGAACCTAGGTCAGGCAAATTGGGGCTAGGTTGGACCCTTATATACTAATTTTGATGAACTCGACTTCAAATATGACTAAAATGATGTTCCCCAAATATAATTAACTAGTAGGGTTACCCTGCGTTGCACTGGAAAATTTAGGGGTCATATGAAAAGTAACCCCAAAAAACAAAAAATAGGGCCGCGTATTTTTCGACCCAGCCCGCCTTACGGGCGGCACACTCGGGCGGGGCCTTCAGTCCCGTCACTTTTTAAACCCCCACCATTAGATTCTTAGTAAAATGTTACCCCTGGTAGACCCCTTTGAGGACCTATATCAGTGATATCCATCAATTTTGCCCCTCCCCACGCCACCCCCGCCACTTTTTTAAATACCACCATTAGATTCCTGATAAAAAGTTACCCCAAGTAGACCCCTTTGAAGACCCATATCGGTGAAAAAAAATTTGGTCTAACTTTTCGGTGCCCCCCTGCCTCCAATCCACCCCGCACACTTTTTTTAAACCTGACGAGGACCTCCGCCATAAAAAAGTACCCCTAGCAGACCCAATTTGGACACTCTGGAATACCCTATATCCATATTCATTTCTATAGTGGACAGACAGACAGACAGACAGACTGACAGACAGACAGACAGACAGACAGACAGACAGACAGACAGACAGACAGACAGACAGACAGACAGACAGACAGACAGACAGACAGACAGACAGACAGACAGACAGACAGACGCCAGCTACATTGTGAATTTTTTTGTGTCTGTTCATTGTGGGGTGAATGCCCCCACCCCATAATGGTTGGCAGACACCCCATAATGGCCTATCCGTACTTAAGAATCGACCCACAATGTGACCTAACAGGTTAAGTACAGATAACAGACACAAAAACAACAGACCACAGACACACCCCTTGTGGATACATATTTTCTCTTCATTTTTAAACGACTCACAACGTCTTATTATGTGCATAGAACACAAGTGATTTGTGGGGTTAACCTCACAACGTCAAAAAACCTCGGAATGGTCGATTGTACTTAGAATAATAGACCCACAATGTATCTCTCGTAAGAGCAGACAGACAGACAGACAGACAGCCAGCCAGCCAGACAGACAGACAGACAGACAGAAGACAGACAGACGCAGGCAGGCAGGCAGGCAGGCAGGCAGGCAGGCAGGCAGGCAGGCAGGCAGGCAGGCAGGCAGGCAGGCAGACAGACAGACAGACAGACAGACAGTCAGACAGACAGACAGACAGACAGACAGACAGACAGACATTCTATAATATAGTATAGACTTGCAGCTGCAAGATAGCTAACCTGCATGTGCAAGATAAAAACCTGCAGGTGCAAGATAGCTAACCTGTACGTGCAAGATAGCTAACCTGCATGTGCAAGATAGCTAACCTGCACGTGCAAGATAGTAACTTGCACGTGCAAGATAGCTAACATGCACGTGCAAGGTAGCTAACTTGCAGGTGCAAGATAGCTATCCTGCACGTGCAAGATAGCTAACCTGCCCGTGCAAGATAGCTAACTTGTAGGTGCAAGATAGCTATCCTGCACGTGTAAGATAGCTAACCTGCACGTGCAAGATAGTAACTTGCATGTGCAAGATAGCTAACCTGCGCGTGCAAGATAGCTAACCTGCATGTGCAAGATAGTAACTTGCAGGTGCAAGATAGCTAACCTGCACGTGCAAGATAGCTAACTTACAGGTGCAAGATAGCTATCTTGCACGTGCAAGATAGCTAACCTGCACGTGCAAGATAGCTAACCTGCACATGCAAGATAGTAACTTGCAGGTGCAAGATAGCTAATCTGCACGTGCAAGATAGCTAACCTGCACGTGCAAGATAGTAACTTGCAGGTGCAAGATAGCTAACCTGCACGTGCAAGATAGAAATAATACTCAACGGGCGCCTCAACGCTTCCGTATAGCACTACTCCCTTATAGCATTCTCAGATAGCCTTCTCTGCACAATCATCCTGATGTACTAATCCATGGCCTCCTCTCTTTCTCAGCCTAATCCCTGCCCACCCCTTTCAATCCCCCTAAACCCCATTCCTCTTCCTACCCAGTCTCGCATCCTATTCTTGTTCCGTGCGACACTACCAACCCGCCACATCCACCATATGTACCTCGCTCCATCCAACTTTTTGACCTCTTTTAACTCCACCTCATTTTTGTTCACTGTTAGTTGTTAAAATGTCAATTAATGAACAGTAAAATATTGATATGACTAAGAAATATGCGACAAATGAGTTTCAGATGCCCAAAACAAGCAGAAACAGAGGCATTTGCCCATCCCCAAAGGTGTCAGGGGACTATGGTACACTACATTTCTGGAAGCGGAGACTACGCATGTTGGTAAACGTACCAACCAGATAAAATAGAACTCCTTCCCCACCACCCCCGCCTTCACCATGTTGGGCACTTGATGATTATGGTAATGACGTCACACGATTGAGTTACCAGGATAATCCGTGTCTATGTAACGTGACTAGGTCATTCTATGATAAATCCCCGGAAGTTGGGGGGGGGGGGGTCTCCTCTCCTTAACCAGAGCAGAAACCTTTAGTATATATATTACATACCTTTATGCGGCAATAAATGGTAAGTGGTAAAGTCCATCTACAATAGCTGTAACTGGAATTAGTACACAGAAGTTATAACATTATCGGTTAATTTGTTGTAACATAACGGGTTGAAAAAAGTTATAACATTATGCGTTGATTTTTATAACATAACGGGTTGAAAAAAGTTATAACATTATGCGGAGTTTATAACATTATCGGTTGTTTACAACATTTTTTATAACATTATGCGTTGGTGTAACATTATGCGGCGTTGTAACATTATCGGTTGTAACACGGCGAACGGTGTGAGGCCTTTGATCGTGGTGGTGGATGTACACCCACTCCACTCCCCACTCTCAGACAGTGGTAATAACTCCTTAGTCATAAATACAAATGACAGTAACAGTACAGCTGAAAAATCCAGCAACTCCAGCAATCTCCGCATCGGTGGAGGGCATAAGCCCGAGATCGTATGCGGAGGTTGCTAGGGCTGCTGGGAAAAAGGCAATCAACAGGAGCCTCTCCCTTAAGGATCCGAAGCACCCTCTAAATGCCAAAAGCTTCAATCCTGATAAGCCACTGTCGGAAATGTTCAGTAACAGCCTGGAAGACAATAATGAGATTAGCCTACCTGATAGGAGACCCTCATCCAACAATGATACTGAAAGTAGAGTCCACACCCACAGTAAAACTCCCCAAAAAAGGAAATTAAACAGGGACAATGCAGACTCAGATACAGAGCTGCAGGAGATCACGAACGAGGAGGGCTTCAACACCATGATTGAACGGAAAATCAAGAGGTGTCGGAGCTTAATTCCTCGCCCGTGCTCTTCTGGTTCTGGTTCTGCCCCAGTTCCGGAATATTCCAATGATGGTACTGAAACAAATAAAGCAACTGATACCAATAGTGTCTTCAGCCTCTCTAACACATCACCTGAAGTACCTTCGGCACAAGGCCAGCCAACTCAGTCAACGCCCAGAAAAGCGCCACTGCCAACCCCACTCATGGAAATGAGCTTCTCCGCGGCGGTCAAAAAGAATGCTAGCGGCCTAGGACAAATAAGAGACGCTAGGAAGAAAGTTGGTAACCCCGCCCCTACCACTCAAAAATCAAAATTATTGCCTTGCTTTGTTGTTGTTACAAGGTTTCACCATGATACTCCCGAGGAAGCCATCACTAAGGGTGTCCAAAGCTGCAAATGGGAGCGATTTACGTCCAAAGCAACCGGCAACAGAACATGGAAGGTTAAAGTTACTTGCCCTGACCCCGAAATCAAAAAAAGAATACTAACCAATGGGGTCACCATTAACGGAAGAAAGCACATGGCGGAGGAGTACCGATCCACTCCCCCTCCTGTGCAATGTCACAAATGCCAAAAGTTTGGACACGTTGCCAACAAATACAGGGGGGCCTTGACCTGCATGAAATGCGGAGAAAACCATTTCACCAAGGCATGCAAGTCAAAATCCCCCTCATGCCCCAACTGTAAAGGTCCCCACATCAGCAACTACCGGGGTTGCCCCCACTTCAAAAAGGTTAAAACAAATATAGAACTGAAAAACCTTAACTTAAAAAAACCGACAACGCCTCTTCACCCCATACAATATGCTCCCTCGTCGCGGGAGCACTCTACTCCGTCCTAAATAAACATGTCAACACCAACCTGTCTGACATCTGTCAGGATGTCAGCCGTTTAGCCTCCAAGTTAGTCAAAACCCAAATATCAGAAACACTAATTAAAGCCGCCATCAACATCAACTAAAGCCACCCTTCGTGAGTAACTAAAAGACCGCAATAACTCAACACCCATCATGAATAAATTACAAATAGCCGCGTGGAACGCTAGAAGCGTTAACAATAAGAAGCTTCAAATGGGCCGATACTTCGAAGGTACAGACATTGTCTGCATCTGTGAAAGTTGGCTTCAACCCAGCAAAAATTTCTCAATAAGTGGGTTCAGCACTATTAGAAGAGACCGACTAACCACCCAAGGTGGCGGCGTCGCTCTTCTAATAAAGCAGAACATCAAAACCAAAATCATAAAAACTAATCACCTCGATGCAGAGGTGATTGCTACTGAAATCACTATTGACAATAAAAACATCGCGATTGTTTGTTATTATAACGACCCAAGCAAAATTGTTTCTAACACTGTCTTTGAATTCTTCACGAGGAAATACAAACACTGCATTTTCCTCGGGGACTTCAATGCCAAACACCTGTACTTTGGCTGCAATAAAACTACATTCAACGGTGAAGCCCTTCTTGAAATCACAAAAAAGCATAACCGTCATGTGATTATGAATGACAGCTCAGCAACTTATATCAGTAACAACCCATTGTTTTCATCCGAAATCCTCGATCTAATTATCGCCAGTGACTCCCTGATAAACCACATCGACGACCACTGGGTCGGCGACGATGACTTGGGCAGTGATCACCTCCAGGTCCATGCCTCTCTGCAGCTTGGAAATGGCCCACTCAGGTACTCCCCCCCCCCCCCCCCCCCCCCCCCCCCACTCTCCGTAGAAACTTTAGGAAAATTAATTGGAACCTCTACCGCGACATCATTGATGTCAAACTCACTAACTCCCCCCATCCAATGCAGCGGAACTTGAAACCCAATGCGAGAGCATTGAGAAAATCATTAACTCAACCTTAAACGAAATATGCCCCTGGAGAAACACCGTCTCGGGTGAGACTCTGTTACTTATCAAATCTAAACGGAAAGCTCTTCGCGCTCTCAAAAAAGAAACTGACCCCAGCAAGAAATCCGAACTCAAAAAAACATACAACCGCCTTCATGGCGAAGTCAAAGAAGCCCTCAAGGCTGAAAAACAAGCCAGCTGGGAAAAGGCAACAGCCAACCTAAACGGGACCCAAGATGCAAAGAAATTCTGGGACTCTTTCAAAATTCTTACTGGGCAAAAAAACAAGGGCGGCAAAGCCGCAGCAAAACCTCTTAAGAAGGAAGATGGCTCTTTTACTCGCACCGACAAAGAGAAAGCCGACACCTTTGCCGACCTCCTAAGACAAACGCATCGCCCGTATCAAGGCACGGGCAATGATGACGCCGTCATCAACGCGATTGATGACTTCATCAATGAACACCCCGATATCTACCGGGACCCCAACTTCGAGAACAAGCCGGAGGAAGGGGACGATGATGACCTCGTCACGCCCATCACCAATGACGAAATCATTAATGTCATAAAAAAATGCAAAAACTCCTCATCACCGGGCGAAGACGAAGTAAGCTACAAAATTCTAAAACAAAGCCCAAACTCCCTAATCGAAAAACTAAACAAACTATTCAACGCATGCCTCACCCATGGTTACTTTCCCAAATGCTGGAAAAAAGCCATCGGTGTCATGATACCAAAACCCGATAAGGACCCCTCCGATCCAGCCAGCTACCGCCCAATCAGCCTGCTCAGCTGCATTGGTAAGACATTCGAAAGAATCCTTACCAATCGGTTCAGGGGGCACCTTGAAGACATCGACTTCTTCAATAAATGGCAAAGAGCCTACAGAAACCGTAAAGAAGGCATCGAACATGTCTACCGACTAGTGACCCAAATGAAAACTGCGATCAGCAATCAGCAAATAGGCGCGGCAGTCCTACTAGACGTTGAAAAAGCATTCGACTCTGTTTGGCATAATGGAATGCGCTACAAATTATCTAAAATGAGACTCCCCGTGAAACTGATTAGATTACTATCCTCCTTCTTGAATGATCGCGAAATTAAAGTGAGAGGGAACAATGAAATGTCCGACAGTGTCCTCCTCGAAGCAGGCACCCCCCAATGATCCGTCCTAAGCCCCCTCCTATACATCTTTTTCGTAAATGACCTTAGCTTCTCCGATGACTGCGTTAAGGTTTCCCAATTCGCGGATGATAAAGGCCTCTGGGACTCTAACAATACGGTCAATCTGCTCCAAAAACCCCTGCAACGCGCTCTCGACGAGCTTGAAGAATGGTGTGCCAAATGGAGAATTAAGCTAAACGCCAATAAAACCCAACGAATCACCTTTACTCGCAAGAAGACTAAACGGGATTTTGACCTAAAACTTATGGATAACACCCTCCCAGAATGCAGAGAAGCGAAATTCCTGGGCATCACCATTGATCAGAAATTGTCCTTCAACAAACATACCGACGACATGGCGAAAAAAGCTACCAAACGAATTAACTTACTGAAAATTCTCAAGGGAACTTCATGGGGAGCCAACCAGTCCACCCTACTCAAACTATACAAAGCCTTTGTGCGCCCAGTACTCGAATACGGTGCAATCATACTAACTGACCTCAACCAAACTAATATGGGAAAGCTCCAGAGGGTCCAAAATCACGCGCTTAGAGTTGCCCTACGTGCCCCATGGGATACACCCATCCAAACACTCCACGACAGGGCCGATATCCCCACCATTAAAGACCGCCTAGCCACCCTGGCCGCGAAAAATCATGACCGGTTAGCCGACAGCGAACTAATCTCCGAACTTGGAGCAATTTGCGAAAGCCGACAAAAGCCCAAAAGTTGTAACCAAAACTAAGACCGCTCGAATAAAAACTAGGGAATGACAAGGTGAACCAACAGGCAGAAAAACAGCTTAACTGTGGCCTTCTACCAGAAAGGGCTGCCTTCACCGACTCAAGTAAAATTACACCAGGATTAAATACTGTTAAAAACTTAATAAATAAGGGAATGAGAATGTGAATAAACAGGCAGAAAAACAGCTTAAGTGTGGCATTCTACCAGAAAGGGCTGCCTTAACCGACTCAACTAAAAGTTACATCAGGAATAAATACTGTTATAAAAACTTAATAATAAATAGGGAATGATTGGAGTCCCAAGCACGAGAGTATGTTACTGCTCTTACGAATGTAAAGATTCGTGCATTTCATACTCTCCCCCATAGCGACAAGCACACACACACAGCACAATACCACACGGGGGCGGGGGGGGGGGCTGGGTCCCAAGCACGAGAGTATGTTACTGCTCTTACGAATGTAAAGATTCGTGCATTTCATACTCTCCCCCACACACACAGCAGATACCACAAGGACACGCAACTAAAGAGGTGCTACTTTTATCTTTACAGTTTACATATTCTAATGAAAACTAACTCTACCTTCTTCTTTTAAGCAGGTACACAGAAGATGTTTTTTGGACCAGCACCCCAATAACCGCTACAGACAGTCTAACCGTTATGGAAACAGTCACCCCCACGGTTCCTGAACATCCTCCGCTCCATCCCTAAAAGTGGTCAACCACTTTAAGGGAGGCGAGCGTTGGTCCTGCGTCCCGCCTCTGCCCCTTTTTGTAAGCGCAGTGCGCATCTTTTTGTCCCAGCCAAATAGGATTACAATGCAGGCCTGCCCCCGAACCAGGGAAGTTAGGGTCTTCTTCTTCTTGGTGGCCCCCGAAAGGGGTCGTTGTTGTTTTCCTCCAAAGAGTCCAACTACAACAGAGACAGCCTGAGGCAGATTATACTTGCCAGTGATGGCCATCACTCATAATCATCCTCGAAGCGGCAGACTATACTTGCCCGAAAATCCAGATCGACTGCACCCTCGGGGAGAGGTAGTACCTTTGTGAGAGGACCCAACCTCCCACACTGGTCCTCACCCGAGGGTCCAACCGACATCAGTCAACGAGAACGCCTACCCACAACTGGAGACACCTGCCGAGTACCGGATCCTTTTCCTCTTTCAACACGCCTAGACATGTGACAGCCATCATATACAGCTACCGAGGGTCGAAAGGGGCTTGTCCCCCATACCGTCCCTGCGCGCCTTCGGCGCGCGAAATCATCATTTCGCATTTAATCTAACTACCGCCCAATCAGCTTGCTTAGCTGTGATGGGAAAATATTTGAGCGGATTCTCACTACGAGACTTCGCAGCTATCTCGAATCAATCAACTTTTTCAACAAATGGCAAAGAGCATATAGGAGTCAGAAAGAGGGAATCGAACACGTATATAGACTGGTCGATTATATGAAAACAGCATTTAGTCAAAACGAAATCGGAACCGCGCTTTTCTTGGATGTAGAAAAAGCGTTCGACTCGGTATGGCACAATGGCGTGAGATATAAACTAGCGAAAATGGGATTACCCACTAAAATTCTAAGGATCATATCATCATTTCTAATTGACCGGAAAATCAAGGTGAGGGTTAATCGCGAGGAGTTCTTAGTCCGCTTCTTTTCATAATATATGTGAATGATTTAGAAAAAGTAGGGAAAAACTTTGTCGAACTATCGCAGTTCTCAGACGACAAAGGCATTTGGACAGCCAGCAAGTCCAGAAACATAATTAAAAATCGTCTACAGGATACCATTCGCGATCTTGAGAGCTGGTGGGCCTGTGGCGCACCAAGCTCAATGCTGCCAAAACTCAAAAAGTTACGTTCTTCAAAAAGCAAAGGAAAAAACTAGGGCCGAGTATCGATCTCCAGTTATACGATCACAAACTAGAAGCAAACAAAGATGCCAATTTTTTGGCATTTATCCTAGATAGCAATCTCAGTCTAAACAGTCACGTAAACTCCATTACGGTTAGAGCTAGTAAACGTATCAATTTTCTGAAGATGATCAGAGGTAGAAATTGGGGAGCAAACAAAGATGTGCTTCTCAAGCTCTACAAAACATTTATACGTCCGGTACTAGAATACGGTGCCATAATAACAAGCGACCTAAGCAAAACCAACATTCAGAAGCTACAGAGGGTTCAAAATTATGCCCTGCGAGTGGCACTATGCAAACCGAAATGGACACCGATAAAGGAACTTCACGAGCTAGCAAAAATAGAAACTATTGATACGCGATTAAAAGACCTACAAAACAAAACCCTCAACAGACTCCAAGATAGTGAATTAATGGTTGAGCTGAACGAACACCGATCCCTTAACAGAAAAACAAAATAAGTTTCCAGAAAATAAAAAAAAATAATAAAATAAAATAAAATAAAAATTATACAATATAACTAAATCGCGTGGAGTCAGTGAGGATTGCCTCGCTACTCATTGGGAACTTTAGGATAGAGTCTGTGAGGACTGCCTCGCAACTCTGCTGAAGCGCGATTGAAATGCGTTTAATAAGATCTATATAACAAAACCCTCCACATACTCCAGGATAGTGAATGAATGGTGAAGTTGAACGAACACCGAACCCTAAACAGAAAAACAAGATAATACACAGTAAATTAAAATTACTCAATAGAATTAAACTGCGTGGAGTCAGTGAGGATTGCCTCGCTACTCATTGAGATCTTTAGGATTGAGTCTGTGAGGATTGCCTCGCAACTCTGCGTGTGGGGAGTGGGCTCCGAAGAAACACACCCCTTACCCCATCCATAGCAACAACCACACAGCAGGCACAATATACAATAGTGGATACCTATCTTTCTCTCTACCTATAACTTTTCTAATTGAACATTCTCAAATTTTCTTGCAACACTCTTATCAAGAAGACGCATGAAAATGGTTGATAAAGCGTAGGAGGAATTGGTGCAACCTACCTTTCTGCAACATATACAAGAAACCACCAAACACTAGGCAAGGATTGAAACAAGCTTGTCTGGCTGGGGACGAGTGTACATTTTATATAAATAAACATTTGAATAAAGATTTAACAGCCCTTTTAAGGGCTTGAGGGTGTGTGTCAGTGAGAGGGTGTTTTTGTTTTGTTTTTTGTTTTTTTAGTTTTTTTGGGGGGGTGGGGGGTGTGGAGGGGGTCATTTGGAATTCCTGAAGGATAACCAGATACCTCAAAATCACATAAGGCATCCTATCTCCCAGAAGGCTTGATGGATTACTCCCGGTTTTTCAAACTAAACTGTTGGAGCTTTCTCCACTTCTTTTTTGTAACCGCTATGGTCATATACCGGGGCCGCTACCAAACCTGCGTTGCTGTTTGGTTTTCTTTTCTCTTCTTCCATTAAACTTGCCATCGCACAGCATTACATTCTGGCTCGCCACCATGGTGGGACTCATACCATCGCCGAACTGGAACCGAACAGAGCCCACTCTCTAATAGTTTTAAAGACGTTGAGGGATTGAGTATTGACCATCTAACGCTCCAACGTAAACTGCCGGGTATTCTAACCGCGTGCATACCCCCTCAGACTCCATTTTGGGCGACAGGAAAGCTAGGCCTGTGTGATCCAAGTGAAATAAAATAAGGTTAACCGGGTCGCAAGGGATTTGTAAATCCCACATCGTCCCTGCGCGCCTTCGGCGCGCTAAAACCTTTCATTCATTCTTCATTTAATCACACTACAGTACCCTCGGGGAGAGGTAGTACCTTTGTGAGAGAACCCAACCTCTCACACTGGTCCTCACCCGAGGGGTCAGTCAACGAAGTCAACCCAACACCGCTGATACCCTAGCCAGGAACAACTGCCGAGTACCCGAACCTTTTCCTCCTTCAACACGCCTTGACATGAAGCTAATAGATCATAAACAGTCAAAGAGGGTCGAAAGGGGCTTGTCCAACAGCGTCCTTGCGCGCCTTCGGTGCGCTAAAACCATTTCGTTTCGTTTCATTTAATCGTGACTTTTTCTATGCAGCTATGTGTTCGCTCGCCAGTGACTTGGACAGAGTTAGATTCTGGAAAAACACTGTCACTTGACATCGAGAATGCTCCTCAAAAACGCGTTTTGCCTGAAATATTCTCTGTGGAGAGAATAATTGCCAGAAGAGAAACAAAAGAGATAAATATGATTTTTCACACACCTGTTGTTTTGAAGCTCTTTCCACATCATAGACAAATGCCAATTCAAACAGTTCCCCCACCCACCCCCCCCCCCCCCCCAGCCCCCACCACCCACCCCCACCCCCACCCCCGCCCGCTGATTTTTTATACTCAGGATATTTGTCCTCACTCCATCACACCCGTCGGTCACCAATATGATATCGCTTGCCGATTATTATACACTTATGGAAAAATGAAGATTTCCAGGAAATGCAGGTAGACATTCGTTTTTAGCATTTTCAACTTTTTCAGCTTATAAAGCAGCCTTTCTAAAGAAAAAAATTTCGTTAATACGTATTGTTAACAATAGAGTGAAGAATATATATATGTACGATAAAACTTTTTTACGAGCGAAATAAGTCCACTAAGCTAAACACTTCAGTATCTTGTCTGTGTTGTTGAGACAACCTTATTAGCTTGCTAGTTATCATCTTGCTCCCATCAGGTGTGAAATCGGGACACGCCAGTGGAGTTGGCGGAAAATGTCCGCCAGTGAAGGGTGAGACAAATAGGGTTAAAAGTGCAAGCTGCTACGCGCAGCATGTTTGGACGGAACAAATAGACAATACATTGTGGAGCTGTGCGCTGACAAGAGATATCGACAAGAGAATGCCTGGTGCCCCGAAGAGAATTTGAACATTCGGGCGAGGGTTAAATTCATTGTGATTTGTGTTGTGCATAATTCTATTTTTATGGACCATTCTTGATGCTGGCATGTGAGTAAATCTTGTTTTATTTTTCATTAAATTATATTAAGGTGTTACCCGTCAGTTATCTCTTTAAATATCAAGTCACAGCACCACCGGATGATTAATCTACCCCCAAAACACAGCAAGGTGGTGAGACGAATGTTCACTTGAAGGCTGGGTGATATTCTCTGAGTACGGTCGAGCTCTAGGGTGACCATAAAACTCTCATCTCCACCCCAACATGATTGACATTCAAGAACAGAAGTTTTCATCCCGCATTCTATTGAGCTCATCAAGCACGTTCCGTTAAGTGTCTATGGACATTCTTGGAGGCGAAGATTGTAAGTCGGGGAAATGAGAAAAAAAATAGGAAAATTTTTAATTAAGAGCACAAATTGCAAATGTATTTTTTGTGTCCTATCGGTTGAAGGGTTGAATAATTAAATGGTATAACTGTTTCTTCAAGAATGTAATAACCATGCAAACTGCTTTCAACTTTGATATCAAAATGAGTTTCATGACAGACAGCCACAAGGGCTACTCTATTTCCATGTAGTGTACCTTTTCTTCTATATATTTCTGTGAATTGTTCAACATATACTATGTAAACATACTGCAAATAAAAGTGGCATTCCTATTTGCCCACATCATGCAGTATTCCCTTTCCTTTTGACCTCCCGGTGTCCGTATCCTGGAATTGAGACCACAAGCTTTCCGACAGCTGTTAGTTTGGCAAAGCATCGCTACTTTTTGACGAAACTTTAAAAATACAATAAAAGGCTATCCTCCCCACTTCAGCAGGTTGCTATGAAGGCTCAGTAGAATTTCCGTCTAAGTCAACCGTGTAAATGTTGGGGATCATCGGTGCAAATCCTCCTACTACATTGGCGGATTAACACGATCTGTGCATACCGGCCCTTGAGTGGAACAAGAAGCCATCTGAAATGCTAAAGCATTCAAGGACACAAAAGAAAAGGGTTAACACTTTACCTAACACGACAAGGGGACGACACATGTAAAACAACTTTCTAGAAAACTAACACAATGCATTTTTTTCACCCCAAAACATAGCTTATAGCCTTGCCACCACCATCACCACCACCATCATGAGCGAGGCCAATGAGCTCATCCCAGAGAACGCTCGCCAGTGGCGGCCGGGGTTATTGGGGGTACCTGGTGTTGGAGAAGATGGGGGGGATTTTGATTTTCGGGTTTGAACCTCGCCAAATACTTAACTCTAGGATTTTTAGAATGCTTGTGTGTACCACCGAAATTTTCCGTGTTTTACGTTAATATTCCGTGCGACTATTCAATTGGCTAGTTAGGGTCCCGCGTTCGGGATAGGGCCCCTGCGCTCGAAGTATGCCTAGAAAGCAAGTACTGCAAATGCGGGACTTATTTTGTGTGTTACTGGAGGGAATGGATGGAGTATCATGAAAGACAATGCTCCGATATCCTATAAAACTTACGCGGAGTCAAAGGGCCCCTATATGTTTCAGACTTTTTGTTTTAGTAATTTTGTCTTCTTCTTCAAACGTTTGGGGGTCCCTGCAGCCGGTGCTGGACTTACTCCACCCTCTTCCTATGAGTGAGCCGCCATTGAGGCTCATAATCTGTGACTTAAAAGTCAGTGATAAAATAATAAAACGTGAATGGTGCTTTGTGTGTGAATAGTGCTGATCGGATATAACCAGAGGCGGACTGGCCGTAAGGCCCACGGGGAATCTCTCGGTGTGCCCCCACGTTTGGGAGTTCTCAGGGTCCCCAATATGTACGCAGCCCAACACCTGTTGGCGTATGAATTTTCGTGAAAATGACCAAAATGCGACATTGATCTGAGTGCATAGACTGCCAGTTTCTCAAAATGCCCTCTATGGGGACTACCATTGGCAGTCCACCTAGAGGTCATTTCGATATACCAGCAGTCTAGCCTGTCATCGATCGGTCAGATCGTTCTTTCGGTCCGAAAATTCAAAATATTTTTGCCAAATGAGAGACAAAAATGATACAAAAATGCCGTCGAAAATGCCCTCTGTGTGGACTGTCATTGATCACTCAGATTCAAGGAAGAAGCGTTCTTCCAGTTCGAAAAATCAAACTTTTGTCCGGGTCCGGGGGTCCCTAGGTACGTTTCCCGGCACGTTTTTTTCCCCAGTCTGTCCCTGGATATAACTGTTACGTTAGGTCACCAGTTGACAAGTTTTCCGCGACTGCTCGCTTGAGGAACTTGTCTACGCAGTTTTTCGGCTCTCAAATATATAAAAAAAAAATATGGCCAAAATGTCAGACTTAGGGGTCATATATTTGTCATCTGAAAAGAGTAAGATATTACTCGAAAATCCATATGATGTGGTTATTTATTTATTTATTGGTGTTTAATGTCATATACTTATGCACAATGGCTAATCATGACAGTGACAGTTTTAAGGGTAGAGGAAGCCGGAGTACCCGGAGAGAACCACCGAGCAACGACGAGCAGCTGTCAGCTCCCCCAACATCCGCACTGCAGCACAGACAGGATTAGATTGGTTGAAGACATGAGTACCATCGACGTGCAGTGCGCCTTAGTACAAGGCGTCATCGTGCCCCCATGTGGACAATCGGGGCTAAGTGCCGACGCGGGAGTCCGAATTGATCGCTCAGACGGTCACCCATCCAATGATTAACCGGGCTTGACGTTGCTTAACTTCGGTGATTTGACGAGAACCGGTTACCGCAACGCCACCGCACACCGCGCCCCCATATGATGTGGTTGATAAATTTGCAAAATGAATTACCAGAATATCTTACATTGACCACTGCAGCCAGTATTGGTGTACCGTGGTTGACTTTTAATAAAAAATATATTAAAATGTGAAGTATTATTTATGTTTTTGGTCCCCCCCCCCCCCCCCCAAAAAAAAAAGCAAGCCATGGTTACGTGCCTGCTCCGTCGATAGAACTGTTCCCATCCAGTGTCGACGGTACTACAATGAAAGTGTGAGGGAAATTACTTTCTCATTGTTCGCTTAACCCTTTACCTAAAAAGAAAAGCAGGCGACACTTGCAAAATAAATTGAATAACTATTTTTTTTTTTTTTTTTTTGTCTCAAAAACATAGGTTATGACCCCTCATTGGAACGAGCTCGTTCCAATGAGGGTCATAACCTATGTTTGTGAGACAAAAAAATGAAAAAATAATGAAAATTAATTGGCGAGTTTTGAGAATGGCGCTAACCGGTTTTGACCGTTACGTTGGGTAAAGGGTTAAAGAATAGCCCAGCGCCCCTCATTTTGGGACAATGGGTCATAAGCTACGTTTCTTGGACAAAAAAGGAAAATATTTCGTTATACCAACATTCTTTTGGCTGACACAGTGTCGTGTTCTATTCGTGTTAGACAAAGAGTTAAATAAATAATAAGAAATAAATGTTCATTAAAAATTCTCAGTTGATAATTTTCATTCCTTAAACGAGGCGGGGCAAAATATACGATCTGAAAATGTGATAGGGTTGTGTCTCCGCGGCATCACACCATACTGTTTACGCAGCCACTGTGCCCCCCCCCCCCCCCAAACCCACCCCCACCCCTAATCAAGGAAGTTTATCGTCACTACATCGGTTTTTCGTTTTGTCGACTTACATTGATAATTATCAATCAAAATGGTCACAAAAAAAGAAACCGTAAATCTGTAAATTACACCTGTTCGATATTATTATCTGTTTATAATGCATGGTTTGCAAAAATATCTCTTTTTTGACTGTACATTTCTATAGATATGGGTGATTAGCAGTTGCATTGACAGTTCTGCTCGGCGCAGGGGTTACATCTGTTTGATAACACATTCACGACAATGACGATCGACAAAATATCCTTTGAAAACGCCTCCATTTTCCGTATTCAGCTCCAGCAAATAAAAATCTCCCTTACTTGTATGCATGAGGTATTAATATTTCCAAGCTGTCCAATAGTTATTGGTTTAACGTATTAATCATGTTGACAATAAACCGGTACTGTTTATGTGACTGGGAAAAACATAGATACAACGTGCTCCAGAAATAATCAATACCCATCGAACAATATTTATGCTGGTTTACATTGTTGCCTAGTCGGTTTTATTGAGCCGGATCCTTTAATCTCTCGTCAAACTAACATGCTCTTTAATCGGTGTTTTATCTTCAGAGCGTTGTGCGTGCCGCCGATCGGAGCTCCCAAATTCATCACACTGAATTAGAAATGCCAAATTGAATATTTTGTTTATTTCTTTGGAAATATTAATAATTCTAAGAGGTATGCGCCTTTTCCGCTATCAAGTGTGCGTGTCGCGGCCTGTCAGAATTCTGTTCTAATGAATTGCACATAGGCTTGCACCAAATGTCTTGCTGTCAACAATTCATCAAGGAAAATATTCCATGCGATTTTTAAAACAGCTTTCAATTTTCGGAATCTATATATCGAGGTAAGTGTGTTATATCATTTGTCAATTAATAATATATACCTGAGTACTTGGTTTACCCCCAAACACGTGCAGTGTTGCTAAATATAGATTTTGTTGATTAATTCTTTTGAATGGATTGGTTTTGACGCTCTTCGCGGAGCATGCATGGACCCATCAGGCGCCTTAAAAGACCGGCGGAGGGAATTTAAGCACTTGTATTAGTGTTCATACTTCATTATACTTTTTATTCTTGGAAGCAAACGTGCTCATATTTTAACTCATCGAATTTGTTTGTTGAGACTTATTGTCTTGTTCTTTCGATAAGCGGCGAGAGGCTTCGGGTGAAAATGGCAGATGTGAAAATTCAGAGATTCTGAACCGAATTCCAAAAGAAGTAGTTGTGTTTATATGTCAGTGGAAATAATACGTATGTACAGGTGGGTGAAGTGTTGGAAGGTGTGATAGCCGTGAGCAGACAGTGTTGATTTGTATGTAAACAACGGATAGTTCGCAGTCAATAATGGTCGCGAATAACAAAACAAGTTGACAGATTTATACTGTAGTTTTTAAATGTCACTAGAAGTGTACTTCGGGTGGGTAGATTAAACAATACTGGGTGGGAGTCTCAACGACGAGTATGAACATATTTTCAGACAACGTACAGTCAGTATTCATAGCTTTTCATCTTTTTGTATCCGTAAATAAACTAGTGTTAGTCAACAAATAGAAGAAAAAAAGTAAAACGATTAATGCAGCTTCATAGGATGATCAGTGATAATTTAAATCTACAGAGAGAGAGAGAGAGAGAGAGAGAGAGCAAAATATGTTGCCTTCAAAACATTCTGTTCTATGGTTGATGTAAGGGTGGTGATAAATACCAATAAAGTGGGGCAAGTTCCAAAAATAATGTAGTAAAGTTTTGGCCAGTCATTTTAATTATCATGTCAACTTCAGAGAGCTTAACGCCAAGGCTTTGGCTAGCAGTAGTATCACATCAATAAACCAGGAAATGTCTACCTTAGAAAACAAGCACTGATTTACTTCTCGGGATTACCAAGAGTTCACATCAAATATGTGCTTACCTAAAAACGGGCACGTATTCGGTTTCGAAAAAAAGTATTTTTAATATCCTACTCACTTAGGCGAATAAAGCGTTTCAAAGCAAAATTTGCGATAGGTTCTGCATAGGAATGTTTGCTTTTGCATGCTTTACGGTCGTTTGATTCTAAAACAGTACCTGTGTTATATCTGGAATGGTCACTGATTGGATACACATAAAAGTGTGTTCGTGTATTAACGTGTGTATGCTGGTGTGCTTGCTTGCGTACATGTACGTGTGAGTGTGTGTGCAAGTATGTAACCATGTTCATGTGTGAAAATATACGTCTGTACTCATTCTTCGCATTAACCCATTCAACACTAAACTTCTGAATGGGATTATCTAATACGTTACCCGTCACCAACAAACGGACAAATTCACTTTCCATTTGTAGGGAGGCTGAGTAAGAATTTAAACTTACAGTCTCATGGAACTGGAGGTCACCCTGTGAAGATGTGTTATTCATTTTACCTTCTATTTGTCGACTTCCACTAACTAGTTTATTTACGCATTCTAATAGTTTATTTACGCTGATGTTCATAATATTAATGTGAGAGGATTAACAGTTTGACAAACAACAAAATTTAACATCAGTCATATCAAGGTTTCTACCGAAGATTCTACTTTTCGAGAGATACACAAAGAAAGGTATACAAAAATGATAACACAACCATTCGCCAAAAAACCAGACTCTTCGTTCAACACCGAGAGTTTTGCCGACAGATTGGTGTTGAGGCAATTTATAGCTTATTTGTGACAATACAAGTCCTGCAGATTTGTGAAGACATCCACAAGTGCTGGATTGGGGGAATATTTTCTTCTCAGAAAACATTGTCAGCACTTCAGGTACACGGAAAGTGAAGTGTTACTAAAACATTCACAGATCATATTTTGTGAAAAAGGAGTAAGAAATACAAGCAAACGTTCGGTCAGTAAGCCTCCCTGGCCTTGTATTTTGAAATAATGTTGGAACCTACCATTAGCCCCCTGGAATGAACTTTCCGGGCCCAGTTTTGTGTCGTCAGTGCCTATTTTCATTAAAGTTAGTGGTAAAATGTTATTTTCTCGGGACTTGACAAAACGCAAAGTCTGCACCTCACAGGCCTGTATAAATTGGGCGATCGATCGTTTCGTTCGCCCATCTCCCGCCTCAAAAGAAATAAGGCAACCAATTTTTCACCCCCCCCCCCCCCCCCCCGATACAATACCTCAGACAGTTGACAAGAAGTAGCGCCCGAGGCTAAATCGCGAACGAACTACAGGTTACGATAAAAAAATACAATATAAACAAAATTCCTAATTTCGCGAGTTTGCCACTCAGAACTGACAATCTTTCTGGACTAACTCGAATCAAAAGTTGCGCATTGCATCGACACATGACTAGAGTAGCATGTCGTTGACATCGTAACAAAATTTCAGCATCAATAAAAAGAAACAACAAACGCGCGATCTCGCTCTGACGAGATCACGCGTTAGTTGTTGCTGTTTATTGAGGCGGAAATTTTGTTAAGATGTAAACAGCAAAGAAAGCTTAGAAAAAACAGAGATGACGGAAACGCACCACATAACCATTTTGCTATGAGTTACCACCATGTTATAAAGCGTAACCTTCTAACGGTTTATGACCCAAGCTATTTACTTCCAGGTTTGATAAGGTATACTCGAGTTGCTCCTGGCATTCGTTTGTTAACTTTTACAGTTACATCATCTCTTACATAATAATAATAATAATAAAACTTTGGCCGGCCGCTGATTTGTCGCGGATCTCAGGTAAGAAGGTCTTGATTAGCCCTGTGTTTCCAACTGCCCCCGTATCCCCGCGCCTCTCCTCTCCTCCCAACACTCTGAGACGAACTGCGTGATGACATCCAGTACTCCATTCTTCACAGTCTCTCCGATAAGCATACTAACTCTCTCCTTTGTATCACCTACCAACCACATGTCCTTCATTCTCCTATCGCACTCCTCCATCATACTCCTGGTACAATGATGACGATGGTGATGATGATGAAACTAACGCTAACAATGCCGCTATGCTGTGATGTTGTGCCCTGTTGGAAAGGGCACATGGAGCCATTTCCAGCAGTATATTACAACTCAGTATAACGAATTGAGGGAAAATAAATCATAAGATAAACTTCTGAAATCTGTGTTTCCCGTCTCAGTTCTTGGACCAACACTGGCAAACAGGATAGATTTCACTAAGCACGCTCTTGTATCATGCCGTTGCAAGATGCTGACTTTGTAACATAGATCTCTGATACACGATGTATTCAGATAATACCAGTACATACTGATTGTAAGATAAAATAAAATAACACATGGACTGGGTTGTAAATGGATCACTGGTATTAAATCCGCGGTACTTATGCGTGACCCCCTCACCCAGTAAAAAGTAGAGCCGTCACGAATATTTGATTAGTCCACTATCGATGATCGTTCACGGCATAATCGATTAGTATTTTCCTTAGTCGAATAATCGGTAACCCTTTACCTAACGTAACGACCAAAACCCGCCAGAGCTATTCTCAAAAACCGACAATTAATTTTCATTTTTTGTCTCAAAAACATAGGTTATGTCCCTCATTGGCATGAGCTCGACGAGCTCGTTCCAACGAGTGGTCATAACCTATGTTTTTGAGACAAAAAATTTAAAAAATTAGTTATTCAAGAATATTTTTTGCAATTGTCGTCTGCTTTTCATGTTTGGTGAAGGGTTAAATATTTAGAAATTGAACGTGCATCTGTATTGAGAAAAATGCACGTTTTGGACTACAACAAATCTGTTGAATATGGAGCCCACAATATGCATTTTCTCCACTTCCTGCTAATTTCCAATAGGATTTCAATAAGCGATTGGTAAAAGATAATGCTCTCTCTCTCTCTCTCTCTCTCTCTCTCTCTCTCTCTCTCTCTCTCTCTCTCTCTCTCGCACGTTAGTACATCTCTCTGGGATCCTCACTTTATCCCAGAGATTCTAGGATTTGTGTCTTTCAGGGTTCAAATTTTAAACCGTAATTTGCCACGCCTTGAGGGACCATGGTTTGGTCTGGTTTGAGAAATTTTGGAATTTTAACGACGAAATACTCCGAGACCGTAATATGAGAGCCCCTCTTGACATGTTTCCTGTAAAATTTTTTCGGGCAAGTCCTAGATTTTGAAAACTTATAACGCAGTGTTCGAGCAATTTGAAATTTCTCTGTTGACAAGTTAGTTATTCGCTTGGAATCATTTCACAAGGCCATCACCATTAAACTTCTCCTTTATTCCATGTATTCATTTTGATTTAAATATTTTTAAGCTTGTTTGCATATCTTTAATATTCTAATCGTATATATGGGATATCGAGTGTCTTGCAACCCATTATCAGCATTTCGTACACCACTTCATTAACACTTAGATTTACTCTTCCGTGTCCGTGATCTTATGCAACAGGTACTGTGGCTTGATGGTCCGGATAACAGTCAGGACGGAGGGTCCTGAAAAATGGAAGCCTATGAAAAAAGATCAGGCAAAAACTTCACCTATTGGATCGCCGCTTTAACTGTTAACCTGCTGAATATTTCCCCGATATTTTTTTTATTAAATGTAGTCATGGCTGCTATGAAGCAGGTCATGGCCGCTATGAACAAGTCATGTCTAGATTTGATGAAAAATTAATTTAGATTTAACTCAGAAATAATTGGTGAAAAAATTCACGCAATTTACAGAGGGAAAATTTGATTAAATTTGCCCAAGTTACATTATTTCAGTGGCTATGGTAATCCATGTCCTGGCAGGAATATCCGCCACTAGCATGTAAGGAGATGAACAAGAACTGATCATTTCGGGGGATATTTGGGATTGCGATATTATTTATCCTATATCCTTTTGGTGTTTAGAAGTGACTTGTGGTCTGGGCCTGAATGATGGAGAAGCAGAAAGGGGCCATTTGTGAAGTGGGTTGCATTATTGAAGTGTTTGCGTGTCCCTTTGCCACACAGGAAGTGAGTAAGGGGCGAACAAATGTACAAATGAGCTGGGAAATCTCTCTCTCTCTCTCTCTCTCTCTCTCTCTCTCTCTCTCTCTCTCTCGTTTGTAGTTTCATTAATATTTGCTTTATTTTGTAAATTTGCAGGTGATTTCCCTTTTCTCGCCCGTGCAACGACTCCACGACTCCTTCATCTGCCATAAATAATCCTGAAGCAAGGTCATATAAAATGAAAATGCCAGCCTTAACACGACATCATCTTGCCAGCAGACTTCGATCGAATTGGATGGCGAAGCACCCAATGGATTGCAACAGCAATGGTGGGACAACACTGGACGATAGTTTAACCAGCTTAAACTGGTTACAGAATTTGAATATCATGAAAATAACCTCACCGACAGCCACAGTGAACCACGTTACAAACCATGAAAATCACAAAAACATCAAAGTGAACCCTAATACTGTTTTGAACATTGCGAATGTGCCAATCAAACAAGAACCAACGTTCAATCTCGGCGATACCCCTCCGAGTACCCCGACGTCATTCGGTAATGAGGTCGATTATTCAACGAACCCTTATGTAAAACCGCCGTACTCCTATGCAACTTTGATATGTATGGCAATGAAAGAAACCAAGAAAAGTAAAATTACACTCTCGGCAATTTACAACTGGATTACAGAAAACTTTATGTATTACAGAATTGCTGATCCTAGTTGGCAGGTAATACTCTATTTTTGTTTTCTATTGTTCTTGAGAGAATTTCGTTTTTTGGTAGAAAACGACGGCTTACGGCGACATGGTGAGCTTTTCTCACTGTTGGCAGCGACCAAGTACTCAGACCACCAGTTGGATTCTGGATTCGACGGTGTTACGGTCGTTATGTCTACCCACTTTTCATGAATATTTTGCCACAGTACAGTACAGTCGTCGTGGACTGGGCAATATTTCCACGGTCGATATAACCCGGTGCTTCATTAATTAAAATTTTTCTGATCATATTTTGTATTACCTGATAAACGTATGCGTGGACATCCCTGCCTACGCGCGGATTACGACCAGTCCACGGCGAATGAACTGTCCCTTTGGTGTAATGTGATGTCCTTTCACTCACGAAAATATACAGATAATCTTTCGTGCTCCAATTAAAAATATTTAATTCACCTTGCAAACATCAAGATATTAACACCATTAGTGGAATCATAAAACAGTTGCCGTGGTCAGTCTTCATTCGTTGCCTAATAGTATTGTAATATCATTAGAGGTTCAGTCAAATTAGTTCTCGACTGAGAAATCATTTTTGCGTTGATTTAAAGAAAATGAATGTTTTTAGATTCAATTGTCTAAAATGGTCAGGACGATTGAATCTAAAAGATGGGCGATGGTCCATTTAAGAGCTAAATTGGGCAGTGGTTTGACCACGCGGGGATTGGGCATGCCCCACAGTTTTCCGAAGAATGTCAACTCATGTCTGAAATGTTGAGTGAAATTCCGGACGCCAGTTGATGTATTGTCATCTTGCTATTTCGTGGATCATTTTTTTTTTTTGTAGTCATGCAAACACTTAATCTTGGAACTTATTTTCACACTTCACACGAGGTAAAATGAAGTGTGGGGATATTTTCTGCAGCCATCGAGAAGAGGGAAGTCGAAACCATAAACTTTCTAACAAAAAAGTGGCTTTGCTATTTTTTTGGCAGAAATGTTATGGTCTCTTGCACAGTCCAAATACAATGATGGGTATCCACATTCGTAACTTGTAAATTTTTTTTAAAATGTTTCTCAAACAGCGCACTCTTCCTCCAGGCAGTTGCTTTCTTCAGATATTGTCTTGAGACTGGCTTGAGTGGTTACCCTTATTGTAAATGAGGAATAAAATATAGAAATATGTAGTACTGTTTCCAGTGTTGCATCCTGGTGGGACGCACACGGCGTACAAAAAAAAGAAATTCATGAAAAGCGTAATTTTTTATCAGGAAGCTGCGTAAATCACATTCAGGGGTGGCGTCTGGGGGTCGGGGAGGGGTCGGGGGATGCACACCCACACCCGTCGGAGAAATGTGCCAAATTCGTCTGGGAGATAATAAAATTATGCGGACACCATAATGATAGAGATAATACTCCCGAAGACCCGATACACGTGCACAATAGAAGTAACCCGATTGACATAAAATCACTGTGGCAAAGGGAAAGTTAATTACATTACGAGAGTTCTATTTTAGTCTGACACCAACCTTTCTCCACAATAACTGGTCGACACACATCTGATCTCTGTTGCGAGTTATACCGTGCTTACAAATTAATTACCAAGTACAAGTCATAGCAACTTCTCGTAGCATGGCCCCAGCTGTTCGCTATGGGCAGCCATATTAACATAAACTTAAATATTTGCAAAAATCTTCAGATATTTGAGTTTATGTTAACTTGGCTGCTCGTAGTTACAGGATTTCTTGACATAACTTTTCATTTTGATATAATAAATATAGCGATATTTTGCGTTTCGTTTTGACTTTCTCAAGGCCTCAAGAGTCCCGGACATTGCGATTTTTTCCGTACTAACTTCAAACATTTCTCACACCTGGCCCACCTTTTTGGCTCGATGGGTCAGTGACTCTCTAACCCCCTCCTCCTCCACCCCATGTCGGAGATCATAGCCATCCGCGTCGGGGAATTGGCGACACCCCTGAACACATTATATGTTTATATTTTTTATTACAAACAAATTGTAATTCTCAATATCTCTCGATAACATATATAAGAAATATATTTTCCTTGAATGCACGGCGGCGGGGAAGTACTTCATGTTACGTGATCGACGTTTTCTATTTAATATTATTAGTTACCCCGTGTCTGATCACGTGGTACGGGTTTTTACCTACCCAAAGCCAGCCGTATCCCATGAGGCCATTTCCGTTTTAGAAGTACAATCTATTTCATGTGTGAACACACACAGCATGAGATCTTTTATCTTCCATTGTTGAGCCATACAGGTTTCTGTATAAATATAATAAATTGATTTCGACGAACGCGTCTTCTACGGGGTATGGACAATTTGTAGATTTCGGAACGAGGCTTCCACTGGATATGTGAAATTTGTCAGTGGCTGGGCGGACGTATCGTGGGTTTCAATGAATATTGTCTCATACCACTTATCTATCAACCAATCAAATCAAAAAATTCACTTTAGTCAATAGATAATGTTACTTAACCCTTGGAGGACTGGCGATTTTTAGACATTCTACAGACCACATCCTGGTTTCTGCGTTTGTTCTAGGCAAGTATTGGCTTTCTATACAAGAAGTCAAGACTTACTTCGAACTAACTGTCAAGGTATACTTAGAATGTAACTTTTGAGTTTACCCAGAGACTCGATGTTTTGGTTTGGCACCAGTTCTGTTGCAGTAAAGTCAGAGGCGACAGAACCAGGGGGCACAGAGGGCACGTGCCCCTCCACTTTTTTCCACAGATGTGTTTCGCTGTTACACAATGAGTTAAAATGGGCGTTTGCAAGCGTGTCAATATACAGGCATTTCTGTAACATTATTTGCAAATCCAAACAATATTCAGACAAAGAATCCCACTTTCGGTTGCTGCGGTCAGTTTCTTCTTCGGGTTGGAAGATGGTTAAAGTAGAAGAAACGGAAAAAGACAGTGACCACACAGCGGCATATTCATCTAAACGAGAGACTATAGCGAGACATGGTACAGTTACCCATATATAATTATAACCTTTCTCACACTTGGTTGAACGATGGTAGCATTGTAAATTTGTGCCCCTCCACTTTTACCGATGTTCCGCCGCCACTGAGTAAAGTAATCAAAGACAAAATAAGGCCATTTGGAGTTCGGTCATTTCCCAGCGCAGTGGCCATACCCAGCCAACGCTATTCAAAAAATTTTGATTTTAATATTTTTGTCCTTTTGGCCCCAATCAAAGCTTATGAAGTGTCATTGATTTTTTTTTCTTTTTTTTGCCTCAAAAATATAGTTTATGAACAAAATGAGTAATTCAAGAAAATTTTGTGCAAGTGTCATTCGCTGACCGTTTTCGTTGAAAGGTTAAAAAGGTGGAAAATTGTTATTGAGTTTTTGCTCGATCTGTGACAATGGGGTGTAAATCTTAATCCGATAATCTAATCTCAAGCCTGAATTCATCTTATTGTTCGGGAGATCCCACCCAGTTAAATGAATACCGTGAAATGACTTGTTGACTCGAGTCGATTAAGGATTTTAAGTTGATATCCCATGTCAACTCATATACTGTCAGATTTGATTCAATATCAATGGACGGGGCGAATAAATTATGATAAACCGTGATACGATCAACGGAACATTACCTGGAAGTTTTGAGTGGTCATTGAATCGCACCGACGTGTTGAAACAAGAACGATCCCCCGCTAAATAAAACTATCGTCGTTATATCACTCAGATTGCCTAACAAAATCTATAAAAGTTTAATCAAACAATCTTACAAACCCTAATGGACTTGCAAAGACGTCGCTATGTTGTTATAAATAAATAATGGCTCCTTTGGCAATATTGAATATGTACGCGAGAATCAGGTGTCACCTCATAAAACAATATCAGTTTTAACTGTTTAATTGCCACGGCGTATCTTGGAACGATGAAAATCATAGAAATACATAAAATCACTAAGATGGTGTTCCCACAAAGCTGTCATATTCAGTTGCAGGTTAACCACAATTGAAGTGGGAACCCCAAGAAGGGAAACAGTGCTTGTTTACTGTGGTAACCAATCTCTGTGTTACTGGTAAAATAGGACCCGGTCACCAATGTCTGGATGAAAGTCCTCTAAAATGGGCAACATCAGTGTAAACGATTGCCTGGACTTTGTATCCATGTTGATGTCACTATTAGCCTTCGTGTAGAAATATGTGACCTTAAACATCAATAAATAAATAAATAAATAAATGATTAACCGCAAGAATATTTCTGCTCTATAATTTACCAGTAGCATTGGTCTTTTTGGTAGGGGTATTGGAAGAGTTTTGTGGCTATACATCCTTCAGTACGAACATTTAGGAGGGGAATGACGATGGGCCCTAAATCCCACAAATCATCAGGATTTTGTCCGTAATTTCGAGTTCAGTCGGGTTCTCTTTCCTCATACGAAGGCCCGTTCACGTGAAGTAAATTTCCCTGTTGTCAGTGGAAATTTAAAGATTTTGACTTTCATTGGAAAATTTTTCAAAATGTATTGTGAATGATGAAGAGACACCTTCTCTTATTAAGGAGTGGAGACTAAAGTTCCGATAGAAATTAGTGATGCAATTCTCCGCCCCCATGCCAAGCGATGACGCTTTGCATATAGGGGCGTAAATCGTGGGGGGGGGGGGGGTATGTGGCGTGATGACTGCCTCCACCCCACCCTATCCTCCTCCAAAAAACTTTTTGTTCCATCAGGTGTTTCCGGACAGACTATTGCTGCTCAATAGCCGGAATATTCAAAAACTCCAATGTAGGCATAAATGTCTCACAGGTGATTGCTAGTTTGGTTATATACGAACCGAACCAGTCCTGGTCATTAGCTACGAAAATCGGCAATGACATGGTGAAAGTTGTGGTGAACTGCCACAAGATTCACCACGACATACCCGATGTCCGTGGCCAAGTGCGGTGATAATAGACTCCTTGTCCTAGCTCAATAACATTAAACCACAAATTTCGCCAAATTAATTGAAATTTGGACGTTTATGAAATTTGGCGAATATTCAACGACTCCAAAGATCTATAAAAACACAAATATAAATTAGTTTGGCGAAGTCTGAGTTTCATTTTATTGAACTATCCTGGTCCGTGTGAGCCGTTGCGCAAATTCCTGTCATGGTCGTATAAACATGGATCCTACCGCCCCACCCCAATCCCAATGTCTGAACATTGTAACGGATGTGTTTGTATTGCAGATTTCTTGTATAAGTTCTATGATCTGTCACCATAAAAATATATATAATCCACCGCAATCCTTTTTTTTCTTTATTCTTCTGGTATTTAGCAGGCAAAATCGAGTCTTTGACTTTTCATTTCAAGTACTGATAGATATGGTTCTTTTATTTCTACGATACTGCATTCGATATCACAAAACTATCTTAAATCCTAGAAGTGATTGTCTCATTCCGTCCACTACAGTACAACTGCACCTAGATGACCACTGTCACGGGGCACTGTACCCCGCAAAATGGTTTTACAACAAGATCATACAAGTTAGTGCTTTCCCATCTGCTTCCCTCTTCGGGTGCAGTCATAGATCGGTCTCCCAGTGTGGTGCCCAAAGTTTTGCAGTGTGTGGGTGGGTGTATTCCCCCTCACCCGTTTGGAAGTCCGAGAATAGATTAGTAGTCGCCCTTAATTAGGAAAACTAGCCCATATGTTGGTATCTCTGGCGTTACCCAAATAGTAGCTGAACGGATGTAGAGGGAAGAGCAAATTATCAAAATTAGAAAGCTGTAGGTTGAAACTATACATTTCTCATCCCTCCATCCTTCACTCCATGTACAGTGTAGCAAGGTTCACTCGTACCAATTCAAATCTCTAATTACAGTCTTTGCATATGGTATCGCCCGTGTCAAAAGATGTCTTGTTTTAGAAGAATCAATTTTTAAGGTAGGTTAATTCATTTCCTTAACCTGCCGCCATATGACTGCAGGTTAAAGATATTAATTGGTCTTCGCAGTATGACAATCAAAAACCTTCTCCTGCAATGCATAAAAACCAAACAAAAAAAAAACGGTTTTTGTTGCAAGATTGAAAAAGGTCAGAGCTGCCACAAGTTGTTTAAACGATGCTTTCAACGTTATATCTTTGCCGGTTCCCAGTACAGTTACCGTTTTATAACGGTACATTTTTGACAGTGTATCGTGATACACGAGTTATCATTTTTACTCAACCTGAATTTGAAAACACTTTGGTTCAACGATTTTCAGGGTAGAGATGCTAAGTGGAGTTGGTAACAATAGTGACGCCAGATTATTGTATTTTTGTTTATGGAAAGGCAGGGGTAGGGGGCAGGTTTTCCATGAAGAGGAAGAAGCGGGTTTATAATTTATTTCAACCATTTGCAAAACACAAATAGAAGAATACACTTGCAAACAAATTTCGCAAATAACTCAAAATTTTCATTTTTTGCCTCAACAACACATCTTTGACCCCTCATTGGAACTAGCCTGACGACGTCGTACCAAAGTGACGCCATAAGCTATATTTTCGAGACATGATAACATTTGAGAGGCGATTTTTGTGACTACTGTTCACCGGCTATGGCGGCTACGTCAGGTAAATGGTTGAGAATAAATACGGCGATTTATGGAGTGTGTTGTGAGTGTTGGGGTGGGGTGGGGTGGGTGGGGTGGGGTGGGGTGGGGTGGGGGAGGGGGCTAAGACAAGAAAGCCACTTCCATTGATTGACCCCCCCTCCCTTCCACGCCAGTGTGAAAGTCAGATTTACTTCAAAGTCACTCTCCAAGTTCTGTTGATTTGATGACCATGATACAGTTCATAAAATGGCATTTTGACATTTTATATCCCACAATTAGTGTGACAGTGGCAGGCGAGGCGCAACAAAATAAAATGATTGGAGTGAGCTGTATTTTGTACTACCGGGTAAGTCGATAGTTGTGAGCGCCGGCATTGTTGCGTCTGACCAGACGGACGAGTATATAATTAAAATATTGGACGCCCTGGAGAATAAGAATGGTTTAATGTTCATTGTCGTGTTATGATACTGCAAAGGTCATTGAAGTTATCTGACTCCAACGGTGTGTTTACTGCCGAGATATATAATACACATCTTTATATTACAACAGTGTTCTATTTACTGCAATCGTCTGCGTATTGAGACTGGCATAAGAAGAACGAATTGTAGAAGAATGGTTTCGCGCGCCGAAGGCGCGCAGGGACGCTGTGGGGCAAGCCCCTTTCGACCCTCAGTGTTTGTATAATATTTGGTAGCAGCATGTCAGGGCGTGGTAGAGGAGGAAAAGGATTGGAGAACTCGGCAGATGTCCCAGGCTGGACGGTCAGTGGTGTTGGGTTGACTTTTCCGGGTAGTTGACTGAACCCGCGGGTGAGTACCAGAGCGAGAGTGGGTCCTCTCACAAAGGTGCTACCTCTCCCCGAGGGGGCTGTAGCGTTTTTCGGGCAAGTATAATCTGCCACTTCTAAATGAGTCGGTCACGGAGCGATGGTTAGTCGGTAAGCCATCATTGGCAAATAGAGTCTGCCTCAGGCTCTTTGATTAGTTCTGGTTGTTCAGTTGGATGCGTTCTGGAGGACGACAGCAACAACGGCCCCTTTCGTGGACCACCCAAAGAAAGAGAGACCCGAACTTCCCTGGTTCGAGGGCAGGCCTGCATTGTAACCTATTTGGATGGGTCAAAGGTGCGCTCTACAGACGCTTCCAAAAAAGGGGGCATAGGCGGGGCGCAGGACCAACGCTCGCCTCCCTTGAAGTGTGTGACCACTTCTAGGGATGGAGCGGAGGATGTTCAGACTCCATAGCGGTTACTGTTTTCCATAACTGTTATAGTTTCCATAGCGGTCGTAGGGGTGCTGGTCATTAAACGGATTGGTCCAACAAATTAGGATTTGTACGATTTTCTAGAATGATTAATAAAGTTTCATATTAACAAACACAGTAGAATACTGATAATTGAATAGCCCAATGGATAGCCAATTCACCAGTGAAAACTACTCAATTAACAGCAGTGTTCAATGAATAGGAATTTGGTCACCTTCCTGTAATCCGGTGATAAACTGAGCATTTATTCCGTTACATCTTGTTTGGCAGCGCTCGCGAAGCTCTGTTAATCCTTTACTTAACACGAAAAGAAGACGACACTTGCAAATTGCAAAACAATTTCTTGAACAACAATTTTTTTCATTTTTTGTCTCAAAACCTATGTTTTTGAGACAAAAAATGAAAAAAATAATGAAAATTAACTGACGATTTTTGAGAATAGCGCTGGCCGGTTTTGGCCGTTACGTTATTTATTTATTGGTGCTTAAGGTCACATACTTATGCACAATTGCTAATCGTGACCGTGACAGTTTTACGGGTGGAGGAAGCCGGAGTACCCGGAGAGAACTACCGAGCATCGACGAGCAACTGTCAGCTCATCAACATTCTAACTCTGTTAAAGTTCCGTGCAAGCAGGGTTACAGCGGTTGAAGACATGTGCACCATCCACGTGCAGTTCGTCTTAGTACACGGCGTCATCTCCCCCCCCCCCCCCCCCCCCCCCCCCATGTAGGCAACCGGAATAAAATGCTTTGCCCAAGGACACAACGCGGGTCGTCCCGGACAGGGATCGAACTCGGGACCTCCAGCATAGAAGTCCAACTGTCTAGCACTGAGCCACCGCCCTCCCAGCTGTTACGATGGATAAAAGGTTAAACAAGATATAAACAAGATATAATATATTAAATGCCTTATTTAATATCATGGTGCCAAATAAATAGGTCTATAAACACATGGAATTCAGTGTTTGTCAGAGTAAATCTTCGACAGATCACAGGAAATTTTTAATCAGTTTTCAGGAGTTCACTCCATCAACTATATGCAATTAACAAGTCAAATTTGTACGGAGCGTATGACAAATGGTTTGATGTGTGGAGGTTATATTCAATTAATAAGGTTATTTAATGAAGAGATATCCAATTAAGTGAGTTTTATGGTAATACATAAACATTAATGTGTAAATTTCTGAATTACCCCCAAAATTGGTTGTTTAAAATGCAATACAATTTCTCCGCCCGAGTTTACTTTGCTGGTAACAGACGAAACAATCCCTGCGAATCACTTAACTCGAAGAAGTTTGGGAAACAAGAAAGCCTGGGGAATAAGTATAAACGGACTGATCACCACATACTGTTCAAGATTTATGGCGCAGCAGGTGTTTCTCGTCAAGTGTTTGCTTCTCAGTGTCCTATATATTCGCTATGCTGTCAGCTTCTGTTATTCTGGACTGCACGGATGAAAATAAGCGAAGAGGTTCAATCATGTTCTTCAACATCAGGGGCGTAAATTTTGGGTGTGTGGAGGTGTTACACATCTCCCTACCCTAAAAATATTCAGATCTTCTGTTCGCAGGACAGCGAGTGGGGCCTCTGCCTCTGCCCGTTTACCACGGTCCGCGGCCCACGCAACTACTGCCCTGCTAAGGAATTATTTGCCAGAATGTTGCCCTGCTTGACAAACTAAAGCTGAACAGCTAGTGCACGCCGAACACCTGATATATTATGGTCTTGTACAACTTTCATCTCAGGTGATATGTCCTGCTGCCCGTGCAAAAGGAGGTCATGGTGTCCTTGTAAATTCAACAATTCTATTTAGAATATATTCATTTATCTTCTTGCGTGGAGTGCCCTGCCCAACAAGGCACCTGGTATCATATGATGATATGTACTTTATGGTGATATATATGCAGGGCAATATGCGCTGACAGTGGGGCAGAATGATGATACCCCCTCCCCCAATATTTGTCGGTAGTTACGGGCCTGTCCAACATTCCCTCATTTAAATAAAGTTGGGACAGTACGGAGTGCAACTATCTTGTATTAAATCGGATATTATAACAACAAACACATCTTTTTTTAAAGGTACACATGGGATACTATACTACCAGAGTAGCCTCGCAGTCCACTTAAAATAATAGATTACTCGAATTGTGACTGGTATTCCGAAATTTTAAGTTTCAAACCAAACAATTTTGTAAGATTTTTCTTATCTCGGTGGGATTAACTCTTAACCCGCTGAGTATTTTCTGTATATTTTTCATCAAATCTAGTCATGGCTGCTTTATAGCAGCCATGATTAGATTTGATGAAAAAGTAATCTGAATGTAACACAAGAAATCACTGGTGAAAAATCCATTACATTCACTTGGAGACAATATGATTAAATATGCACAAATTATACTTGTATCAGAGACAAGAGAAACCCTGTGCTGGGCAGGAATATCCGCCAGCAGCATGCAAAAAGTTAATACGTTTGTCACGTTCAGAGTTTTAGTATTATTTTTTAAATATTTTTGCTGTTGGTTCACGCAAAAACCCGGTGACACCAAATTTTGGCAACAAAAGTCTTTACTGATATTCATTAATTTTCGTGCGAAATTCAGGACAAAGTTCGAACGTCACTCTTGGAAACTGACTTTTAATTTCCCCTTTTGACATTATCTATATTAAAAACTGCAGTATGTCTATTCCGATCTATCATGGAGAAAGTGGAGCGCGGTGGCTAAGTATTTAGAGCTTTGAACTTTAAACCAAAAGGTCTACAGTTAGATCCTGGCCATCGGTAACTGTGTTGTGTCCTTCGGAAAGGTACTTAATCCCAAATGCTCACGAGGGGCACGGTCGTGCTGTGTACTAAGGCGTACTATACGTCGGTGATGCACTTGCATTCAAACAATGCTAACCCTGCTTGCGTGTAGTTAGTACGCTGCAGAGTCTGACAGTTGCTCGTCACTGCTTGATGGTTCTCCTCGGGTACTCCGGCTTCCACCACCCATAAAACTGTTCGACACGATGTGACCCTATCTGTCGATAGTGTTGTTAAACGCAAGTAAATAAATATGATGCTGGAAGGATTCTGATTTGATAGCTCATGTCGGGTCAAATGTTTCCAGCTTTAAGAAACAGACATGCAATTTTGAAGTGACAGTTCATTAATATTTCATGGACATAGTTTATGAATAAGGTAAGTACGGTGAAACACAGTCACTTCAAAATCAATGCTGGGTTTGTTAGCGCGCGCGTACTAAAGAAAAACAAAATCAATGACTTGCATGGTTCATTAGGTGACCTAACTCGTGTTAAAAGGCTTGCTTGAGTTGATTAAAACGCGTCACTTTGTCAATAATGCATAGAATACAAGAAAGGCAAATTCGTATTACTCAACTTGGCTAAGCTTCGAAATTCTATTCAATGGAAATCGTCCCGTCGACTCGAATGGATGCGAGTCGTGCTGATTCGGAAGTAATATAAAATCGCTGTCGACTTGTTCTTAAAAGACTTCAAGTGTCTCATTTTAAACACTTCTCATATCATCATTTCTCTCATACAGGAGACCTGATGATAGAAGGAGTTCAAGAAGGCTTCGCTTCCGAAACTACTTTAATCCGTTTTGGAATATTCCGCTTTTTATTATTAATTTTCCCAAGCAGACGTGTCACATTCACCGTTGTATACAATACGTGAGTGAGGACAGGCAGAATTTAGCGTCGCGAGAGTTGCAATATTTGCAACTTAAAATACGGTGAGATTCGATTTGTGATTCCATTCGATTCGCAGTGCTCTCCCTGATTCGATTCAGGATCCGAATTGCTCCGAAATTTGAGATTCGCAGGGCCCTACTTGCTGTTGAAAACATTCTAGCTGACGCGCTTTATTACCTGGAAGCACTTCGGTTTTGTGTACAAGTGAAATTTGGCCATCTTTCGTATTTTCACATAAAAGTTGAATACAGCGATTGTCACTCAGCGATGATGTCTTGTCATTGGTCTTTGCTGTGAAGTCTGCTGGTGTTGGTCGGCATTAAGAATGCTCAGACTTTAACAGAGTAGCCCTATGTGACCTTAAACACCAATAAATAAATAAATATAACAGTGTTGTTGCCATGTAGCCATTGCAACTGAAATACTTTGAGAGGTTGATGACAGCAGTGTAGCCAGAGGCATAGAATACCGTGTCACTGTCTTGAGTCCAGTGACAACTGCCAGGAAGCTAAAATCAATTGCAACAGTCTACCGTAGAGTGCAAATATTCATTCTTGCGATTTCGATTGTCAATGTTAGAAGGGAAGGATCTGCAGTCGACAGTATGTCAATATCGAATCTGCAGTTGACAATATGTGAAATACACAGAACGACACAAGCGTGTGAACGGGTTAATCGATCTAGCACTTGTGCCATCGCGAAAGGAAAGGATAAAACTCGACGCCTGCGGCCTCTCGTTCTATCTGTCCACGCTGGCACTCGTGTCATATCGATTAACCCGTTCACACGCTTGTGTCGTTCTGTGTTTATTACACGCCTTCACGTCTCTAAAAGCAATTATTAGAAGGACACTCAGGAATTCATTTGACAACTATCAACAAAAAGAACACATTTTATCGCCAACAAAATCTGTGAGGGGAACCCGTGTTACTATTTCGTCCCCTGAGTTGCAATGTGCTCTATGTGCCTACCGGCACATAGAACACATTGGAACTCAGGGGAAGATTTTCAGCTATCGCTAGCGATTCAAATTGTAATTGCATTGCACGGTTTCTAGAAAATTCCAGTGAAACTTCGCTTCTATTTAAAAATAACCCTTCAACGATTTCCGTTCCGTACATATGTGCGGAACAGATTTTTATTTTCCGCATGGTTTAAAGTTGCCGTAGATTGGGATTTCATAAAACAGGCGTGTAATAATATCCATTCCAGCATAACGTTTTAGGAGTCGATGAGAGGAATTTCGTGCCTCAAGGTGAATTCTGTTTCAGAGCAAAGCCCACTGATAGTCTCTAGCTCATGGTATCGGGCATATGGTCCGAGTCTTGAAACGCCGAGAAGGAGAATATAAGTGGAGGTAACTGGAGACATGACGAACATTCGCGACTTTTGCAGTTTCTGAAATTTGGACTGCAAAAATCACCATTTTTTCGAATCCCTGTGGGAAATGACGGAACTTGTATAGTTTGTAAATAGCTGGCCGCTTTTATTCCAGTTCAGTGGGCAACAGGTGTTACTTGTCCTGGACCAGGCCCCGGACCCTGAATATCCGGATCCCCCGGATGGCCCACCATCTCACCTGCCTAATAATTGTGAGAATTTGAAGCGTTTCACAAATACTTTTTAGAATTTTTTTAAAGAAAAATCAACTGAACATGAACACAACCTTGCTGGTGAAAAATACCTGATTTTGAGAATTTGTTGCGTTTGACATTGCTTTAAAGAAATAAAATTTAAGAAAAATCACCAAAACGGGAGCATTACCTTGCCGGTGAAAACGCTGTTAAGAAAAATCAACTGAACGTGAACACACCCTTGCCGTTGAAAAATCACCTAACTACGTTCATTGTTGCCTGAGAGCACTTCCGCTTTTGAGAACATGCAAAAAAAAATTCGTTTCTATTTTGAGTAGAAAATTATCCGCCAAACATATTTTGTCCCCTTCTGCCTCATATCAACAACAACAGAAAATAGTTATTCCCTCCACTTCATTGTGGGTCAATAGTGTGTATTCCAACAAGTGAAGGGCCTTCCCTGGAGACTAAAATAACCCAAGAAGTACTGGGGGAGAGTACATGGACCAGTTTGTGGATTTCAGGCATATATGTATATAAGGTTGGCATTTTCCAGAAAATGTGAGGGGGAGTGCTTTTTATTATTATAGATCTCTCGAGTGGTCTTGCATAGTGATAGACTTTAGTTAAAGTAATAGTTTTAATCCTTTATCTCACGAATCGGCCGCATCCGCTCGCGCAATACGCAAATTCAGCAGTCGAAAGAATATTTATTTTCAGAAAATTACAACAAAACTATATCATGTGACCCCTCATTGGAACGAGCTCGTTCCAATGAGGGGTCACATGATATGGTTTTGTTAAACTATTTTGAAAATTTTGGAAACATAATATTTAAAATCATAAATTTTGATATCCTTTTCGTTGGGTAAAGGGTTAAATGCCAGCTTGTATGGAAGATCTCTTAATATACCAGTATAGTAAACTGTAGCCTATGCCTGTTTTTCCCCTTTAAACCAAGGATTGAGTCTTCGGCTGTTGTCGTTGTAGTAACAAAAACAGCGAAAACAACATAAAACAGAAGCAGCAGTAACAGAGAAGCATCGTCAACAATAAGAGCAAAAACAGCATAACAGTTTCAAAAATAACAACCCGTGTTCTCTTTGCGATACATGTAACAACAGCTATATTTGCTATGTTTATCACCCGCGCTGACTTGTCCCAGAAGCTTAGTGATTTACGCCACCGGATTAACAAAATTCTTAATCATTTCGATCCTTTTGATACTGTATTCATAACTTCAATGCCGATCAATATGGCTACCATTGTGCCGAAGCCGTTTAGTTTCTGATCGATGAGACTGTCATTGTGTCACAGAATGTGGCTCGATAAATTCTTAGTACACGGACACCGAAGAACGTAGCGAGGATACGCATCAGTGGATACGATTGTTTATAGTCTATTTTAGCCTGCTGAAATGCACTCGAAATGAAATTATCATTTGAAAGAATTCATGTTACCCCTTCAAAGCTGTGACCCAGTGACGTGAATCAATCTTGTTTGTCACAATATCTGTTATTGTGAATGTCAGAACAACCCCCCGCCTCATGACCCACCCCCGCAGTTGGGGAGGGAGCTGAGGGGTTGTAATCCTCGCACTTTTTAGAATGTACCAATTTGTTTTACGAGTAATACAATAAAACTGTTACTGAAGTTTCATAAAATGGCCACTTCATGGTCGTAATGGGTAGAAGCAAAGCAAAATGTCTTGAACGTCCAACTTAGGCCCTATATACAAAATTGTGGTGATCCGTTGATCTGCATCTCATACTCACGACTTCGCTTTGCATCGCCATGCAGAGCGAAATCGTCCCCTTCAATTAACGTATGAGTGAAATGTTTAAAACGGTGGTGTACTGACATTGCTACTTACGTACAACGATAGTGAACCGTTGTTTTAAACATTTTACTTGCATGTTACTTCATGTAAACTATTTGAACAAATTATCACCCTTAAACTTATCCACAGTATTCCACTCTTACTCCCTCTTCAACAACACACGCTCTAAAGAAATCGAATCTTAGACTCAGCCCCACCACTTACAAACTCATTCCGCCCCTCATGCAACACAAGAAATTATCATTTCTAGGATTTAGAAATATCAAGAGGGATACGCGCTCCCAGTCATCTACCTTTGCGTGTTTGCTCAATGAAGCGTCGACCTGCCTTCTTCGGGAGGACCCTCGAGGAGTGGGTTAAATAGTTTATGCTAATGCTTCGAGGGAGGTAAAAAAATATATTGACATACTATAGGTCTGTGAAGCTAGCTTGATGTTAAGCTTTGGGTGTTCGTTTGGCATTCGCCTGAAGTTAGTTTGACGTTCGGCGTTTGGCATTTGCCTTTAGTCAGTTTGTCGTTGGTCGCTGAATATTCGTTTAACATTCTCCTGTAGTCGGTTTCACGTTCGGTGTTGACATTCGTCTGCAGTCAGTTTCAAGTTCGGCATTTGGCATTCGTCTGTAATTTGTTTCACATTCAGCGTTTGATATTCGTTTGACATTCGCCTGTAGTCATTTTCACGCCGAACGTCACTCTAACTTCAGGTGAATGTCAAATGAATGTCCTACGTCCAACGTCAAACTGGGTAAATATGAATGTCGAACAATGGTTCAACGGCCAACGTCAATCTAACTTCACGGACCTGACTATTATATGTTTATTTATGTATCTCATAATGAGAAGGCATTTCTCCCATTGAGATATTATTCTTTTCCAAATCGTGTTACTTCTGATGTGCAACACTTTGAAAGGTTGTAATCGTATATTGAAAGCATGTAATGTTTATTCACCGTGCTGGAACTTATTTTTTTACTAATACCAAGTTTGACATTTTCACTCATTCGAGCTGGTAATTATGATCCTGCGAAGCTTTGGAATTTTCGTCCTTTTCATTCGATTCGAGCCGTCGAGATATTTTCAAAATCCTATAACCTCCCTCCGGCACTCTTCTTCCGTCATCAGGTCTCCTATACAGGAATCCGACGATAGAAGAGTTGAAAGGGGTTCCGCTTCCGAAACTATCTTTGACTCCGTTTTCAGATATTCCGTTTTTTATTAGTTTGCCCAATCAGACGAGCAATCGCTGTATAGAATACAGTTAAAACTAGAAGTCCTGTCATAAAATGCGCACAAATAGCACGTCGTTCTGTGCGTTACTCTACGCGTTATTACCATAGTAAAGCTATCAAATTCTGAACATATGACATGTGTACAAGCAATGTTTCAGCCAATGGACCTCCGGGTAACCCGGAGGTCCATTGGCAGAAACATTACCTGTGTTTGCTATGAGTAACCAGAAGAACCTGCCGTTTTGTTGCCGCTTTGGATGCCATTCAATATGGCAATTGTGCGCAATTCCTACGTACAATTAAGCCTAGATAAGCGCACAGTTCGTAACAGGACTTCTAGTTTTAACTGTACTTGATTGAAGACTGAAAATATTTATACGGCTGTAAGAAGGTGCAATATCTACAACTTGAAGAACTGTGAGATTCGATTCGAGATCCGATTCGATTCGAAATCTTTTTTCTGATTTGATTTGACCCGAAATTTGGAATTCGTGGTCTTCTTCTTATAATACATTGTAGTTTAACAAGGTTTTGTAAGATTTAACTATTCCCTTCAACAACTGTAAGGTAGTCGACATTAGGATAGAACATAATAAGGGTGGAGTCCGGAGGGGTGGATAGAATCGAGAAAACGAGGCTGAGTTCTTCCTGTATTTGATGTACTCCGAAATATATATCAAGAAATACAACAGTCATTCCTTAAATACATTATTGGATGGGCTTCGGTGTTTCGCTTGGTGCACGATTGGTCTCCTTCCTAACACCGCGAGAAAAATGCTCCATCGCGCACAACCGGAAATATGTACATTTGTTTTTATTTCAGACTATAAATTATGACCTCCTCAAAAGCTGAGGTTTGGAACAAAAACATACATTTTCTAGTTAGTTGGGAGAAAATTCTTGTGTTGCTTACAACTTTGTGTAAGGTCATGGGTTAACCCTTTACCTAACACGAAAGGCAGACGACACTTGCAAAAAAAATTCTTGAATAACTAATTTTTTACATTTTTAGTCTCAAAAATATATGTTATGCCTCTCTTTGGAACGAGCTCGACGAGCCCGTTCCAAAGAGTGGTCATAACCTATGTTTTTGAGACAAAAACTGAAAAAAACATTGTAAATTAATTGGCGATTTTTGTGAATAGCGCCTGCCGGTTTTTGCCGTTACGTTAGGTAAAGGGTTAAGCACCTTATACGCGTTCTCCGTAGAAAATACAATTCTCAACCATTCTCTTCCAATAAACCAGTGGCGTAGATAAAGGGGGGCCGGGGGCGGAGGCCCCCCCCCCCCCACCAGACGTTTTGTCGGAAATTTTTTGGGACCATTTTTAGGCGAATTTATGCCTAATAACATTAAAATGCTGGCTTTGGGGATAAAAACATGCCATTTTGGGTAAATTTTGGGTAAAAAAGACCAATTTTCAGTACATTTGCAGTAAACAACATTTTATTTCTGTTTGTTTGGGTTTTTGTTGTTGTTACACTGTCGGAAAACTTTCGGTCTGTCGGAAAATTTTGGGCTTGCCCCTCCGCAAGCTATCTACGCCACTGCAATAAACTGTGTTTTAATTACAATTATTCTCTTTTCCAGAATTCCATTAGACACAATCTATCTCTCAACAAGTGCTTCCAAAAAGTTCCACGGAGAAAAGATGAACCCGGCAAAGGTGGTTTCTGGAGAATAAATCCTGATCATGGGGACCTTCTCGAAAACGGTGTGTTCAAAAAGAGGAGGAATAGCAGAGACGTTTGTTTGACACCTTCTAAACGGATGAAGAGTGTCGATGACGATGAATTTGACTACTGTGATCAATATAGTGACAACAAATTAACACAAGAGGGTTCAGATCCCAGTTTAGTTCCCGTCGGCACTTCGGATCTCGATGACACTCACTTGCCTGATTTTAACTGGGCGTCTATATTAAATCAGGATATAGAAATAGGAGGTGTTACTGTTAAGACAGAACAACTGCTTGATAAAGACAATGATGCTAGTCCTTTAATAGAAATGAGTCCACCGTCGTCTGAAACAAATTCCGACGACATCGGATTCGATGACTTTCTTGTGCATGCAGATTTCTCCTCTGATCTTTCAAACGACGCAGGCGCCGTTGATTACACATCAAATAGCCCATTGGACTTGACCGTGAGCGGACAGGGCATCAAAGCGCCGGATTGGTGGGAAGAAACTTTGGGAGGAAGTGAAGAGAACAGGGATCCCAATGTCAATAATGGGCGGAACGGTCTACACACGCCTGTTACAGTAGAAGAGAATCCTTGGGTAGAACAGTGTCGCGATTACACAGGACTAGATGATATAGCGGCCGCATTTGATATAGACAATTTATTTGATGTGGAAAATATTCCCAGCCCCAAAATAGGTTGATGCTCAAATATCATAGATGGTTTACTATTTTTGTACCAGGGTATAGCCGTAAAGTGCCTGTGTGATTCAGTCACACATTGACCGATCACATGTGATTTGTCTTTGAGAAGTTCCAATTTTAACAAAATGCAATGGTTTATCTTTACAGTTGCAAAGGATCAGTACAATGCTTTCCAAAGAATTTGAAATACGCGCGTGAGACATAGTGTCGTGTTACACTATTTCAAATTTTTTTAACCAAAGATTGAAGGTAATTTATACTTCTGCAAGGAATTGTTGTGAAGAGTGCAGTGAAGGTTTATTTATTTATTTATTTATTTATTTATTTATTTATTTATCTGGAGTTGTTCCAGTCTTTTGCAACTAAGATCATGCACGACGTTGCGACTGATATTTTTGTTTTCTTTAAAATGTAGCTAATGATTTCTCTTTAGTACTTGTCCTCGAACTTGTTCTGATGAGATTCGTAAGATACGTTTCGAAACAGAAAATTCTAAGTTTTTAAATCATTCAAATACAGCTCTTGATCCTGTCGCATGTCATCCGTGTTAAAGTAATCATTTATTCAAAGTCAATAACAAATTAGCCTTTACAGTAGTACAGTGCTTGGAGGAGTGAATATCGTAAAACATCCATGGAGTGGAGCTTCCACCTGCAGTAATTGATACGGAATAAATGAATCGTGTTCCAAGATAAATATTTTATACCACGAGTATTGGATTCATTATTTAACAGGTGATTGGGTTAAATAATTAATGCTACGAGGATAAAAAATGTAATGTTTTCCTATCTTATACCATTTTCCTAAAAGCACAATCGCAAACAGCAGTATTTTAGCCCTGCCGATTGCGGCGGGACAAGCTATCAAAGGTTTGAACGTTTTTCAGTCTCAAACCTACAGAGACAATTTATTACCGTTGAACGGGGGGCTCGGTGGCTCAGTAGGTACAGGTCAGGCTGCAAGCCGAGAGGTTCTCGGTTCGAATCCCACCTGCGGCAACCGCGTTGTGTCCTTGGGCAAGACACTTCACCCCCATTGCCCATTTGGGGGCACGATGACGCCGTGTACTAAGGCGTACTGCACGTCGATGGTACGCATGTCTTCAACCAATCTTACCCTGCCTGTGCTGCAGTGCGGAGTTACGATGTTGGAGAGCTGGCAGCTGCTCGTCGTTGCTCGGTGGTTCTCTCCGGGTACTCCGGCTTCCTCCACCCGTAAAACTGTCACGGTCATGATTAGCCATTGTGCATAAATATGTGACCTTAAAACATCAATAAATCAGTAAATCATTTTACCGTTGAACAGATTTTGTTTTGGGGCAGGGGGCTTAACGGCACTTTTGGCAGCCAGTGTCATCTCGTGTCGACCAATTTTGCTGGTGGAGGAAGCCGGAGTACCCAAAGCGAACCACCGAGCAACGACAAACGACAGTCAGACTCCTTAACGGAACTTCGCACAAGCATGGTTGGCATTGGTTAAAGGCAACTGTACAATCGACGTGCAGTACGCCTTTGTATATAGCGCCACCGTGCCCCGCGTGGACAATCGGTATTAAGTGCCTTGCCCAAGGACATAACCCAGTTGTTTGACCCTGGCGTGATCGAACCGTAAACGTTTTGATTTGAAGTCCAGTGCCGTAACCACTGACCATCTGGGCTCTCTGCTGAAACAGAATTAAAGCCCCTAAAATATCCCAGGCTTGATTGCTTTCCATATCGTAGACGCCTGTTGATAGGACTTTTTTTCAAAAAGGTAAAGAAAAGGCGTATAAGAAGAGTTTCAGTAGAAGAACCTACGAGATGACCTCAATTGTCTATGAGCCGAAACTTCACGCTGGCTTGCCTTTACCACATAATATTGTGTGTGTGGACACTCCACGTCGCGGCTGGCTTTGTTATAAACCACTCTCCATGCATTGCATGTCACATGTAGCATCCGATGAGCAAGGACAGAATTAATTCTAACACGACATTACCAGCATAGAATTTATATAAATTTGTTAGTGTGGATACGAGCTACTAGCACCAATAAAACCATTTGAAAGAGTGCTTTTTAGGTCCATGGTTATGATACGACGTAATTGCTTAAAGTGTAACACTGGTCTGTGCATTTGCGAGGTAGATCAATTAATATTTTTAACGTGCAGCTGTGGAGCTGCACGTTGAAAATATTAATTGGTCTACCCCAAATAATGCATATGGCTCTTCCAATTGACTCCATTTAATTGACACGGAAGGTACCATAATGGTTCAAAGGGTTGTAAGACTCTAAGTGTGGGGAGGACAGATCCCCCGACATGCTTCACAACTAATGACTAATATGAATAACATTCTGTTCGATTACTTGCGCTGACTTCTTGTTGTTTCGAGTTGATCTGAATTAACATATTTGGTGTCATTTGGTATATTTTCTGTTTAACTTTGCGATGGGATTTGTCTGTCACGAAACATGCATAGTTACCGGAAGCCAGTTTTCATTTGAAGATCTCGATCTATTTTCACCAACTGGAAAAGGTTCCAATCCCTGATCGATTATTCAAACTGTTGAAACCAATAGACTTCAAAAGCCGGTGACATGGACGGTCGCGATGATCCGAGAAACTGGGCACTGGTTGCTGCTGTTTTTTCAATAACCTATCAAATGTTCAGGGAAAACACCCCAAGTTTGCGATCGTATTGAGTTTAGCACGATAGAGGCATAACTTACAAACGTCCCATTCCATCAGTCCCAAGATTTAAAATCATCAGCGTAGCTACTGTTTGGAGTAAACAATAGGACTGGTGAACAGGGACATGGCTAGAGGGTATTGGTTTGGGGGTGTCGCATCTGAATTTCTAACTGCAACCCCATCCCTTTGCTGCCAAATATCTAACTTTTTATACAATCGTTTTCACCCCCCACCTTGAGTGAGAATTTTCCAAATGACTGAATTTCAGACTGCTGAAAAAATCCGAATGCACCCATGCCCTTGTGTTCAAAATATATTACTTATGCGTTCTAGAGTTGGAAATCACCTGTTGGGTGTAACAATGCGCCACCTGCAATGCTTTAGCATTGCACATGGCGCCTTGTTGCACTCACGGGGCGAAATATGGACTCCAGTAAGAAACTCCAATGAAATATGATTTAAAAAATCATTAAATATCCATTACAGGTGGTCAGATATACAGATACAATGCTATAATAGGACATGATATTTCCAGCTGTTGGTGGTTTGAGGCTTAAAATTTCTAACTTTCGAAACATTTGGCCGGGATTGGGGAATGCGACACCCCTAACCTCTCTATCGTTGCGTCTCTGCTGGTGACAGGGCATTGGAACCAGAGTGGTAAGTAATTTACAGACTTATTTATGTGTCCTACGGAAACGCTCAATGGATCATCTGAATCATTTCATTAATTTCACGCCAGAACTCGAGGACGTGGCGAATTTTGCCGTCCAAATTCGGAACAACTTCAGAGATGTGACCTCAATGGGAATGTGTTGAAAGAATTAACCCTTTACCTAACCTGAAAAGCAGACGACACTTGCAAAAATAATTCTTGAATAACTAATTTTTTTCATTTTTTGTCTCAAAAACATAGGTTATGACCCCTCGTTGGAACGAGCTCGACGAGCTCGTTCCAACGAGGGGTCATAACCTATGTTTTTGAGACAAAAAATGAAAAAAATAATGAAAATTAATTGGCGATTTTTGAGAATAGCGTTTAATTGATAGTCAGACTTCTTGTACTAACGCTAGTTAAATAAAAGAAAATTATTCATGAATGTAGATAATGTTTGATTAATTGGTAGGTCTTTCACATAATATCTAATCTCTGAGCTTCGGAAACAATTCGCTTGAGAACGTAGTTCTATGCCATAAAATTGCTCGTGTAGTTATTGTCACGTGGAAATTAACAGGGATATGGCGAAGGAGTTTAATTAATAATTAAAACAACTATTGTTAAATAAATTCTTCTTAAATAAATTTAGTCCCTTCCGGTCCTTTAGCTACAGGCTTTGCAGCATATAAAGATTGGTATGACAAAAACAGGGGCACAGAGAGAATTTGCGCCAACTCTCTCAATCACTTGGATTTCGTCTTAAAACCTTTATAGCGTCAAAAGATATAGCCTGCTCTTTTTTATCAGCTCATCAACATGAAAATGACTTTTCTATCTAGTGACGGAGTACTGGGAGCCTTTTAAATCAGATAAAATGTTTATTGAAAACCCTATATGCTTTAAAGACGCTCGTTTGATTAGTTAATTATTTTTATTACGGGCAGCATGAACTTGGAGGCCCGTGAATTCTCGTATCTTTAGCATTGAGATCTAAGGACGCAGAAAGGTCTCAGGTGAAATTTCAAGATGAGGTGCAGTTTGTATACCATATGGAATGACTTGCATATATTGTCCATTTGCCGGCCATTGTTAACAATTCTTATGAACGATAAACTTGTGAAGTCAGTATTATTTATTGTTAGATAATTATGTTATGAAGATATATGATCGATAATAAACCTGTAATTACCCTTTACCTACAACATGGTGGTATATGCAACAAGCAGTATTCACAAAATCCGTCACTCGATTTTTATTGTTTCTTTTCAATCTTCCCCTCCAAAACATAGCTTATGACCTCTTATAGAACGAACTCGTCGTAGAGCTCGTTTTATGAGGGTCATAAGCTATGCTTTGGGGACCAAAATATGAAATTTTTCAGTTACTAAAGAACTTTGTTGCTAACCTGGTCATTTTGTCGTGTTAGGTAAAGGGTTAGCCATCTTTTTTCTGCTTAATACATGTAGGTTTTCGTTTAAATTTCCGTCGCCTTCTCAGGTGAAGAAACGTGAATTTTAAATAGAAAATTATTATCGTAATCTACTCATCACTTTTTCGTGTTGTTCATAATCTGATTTCTCATTGCAAAAATGGGAGCTTCATTTTCTGCGAATGTATGACAGAAGACTAATTTCCGAGATCACCTGTAAAGTTAATGAATAACTCATATATCGATGCGATTGCCCATGGGGCTACAGGTCAGGTATCCAGTGTTTGGGGATTCAACACCTTTGGACCACTTCACTCTTGTGGCAAAAAATAGAGTGGAGGGGGGGGGGGGTGGGGATTTCCCCGAAATGAATCAGGTATCCCTGCATGAATGACATGAAAACAGTATCTCGATCAGACATGGCCGCTATGCAGGAATTTATACAAGACAGTCCGTGTAATCACCTCGATAGCGATGCTTGGAGGCGCTAAACTTTGATATATTTTACTTTAGTGGTTTTGGAACCATCTTATTTATCAAAGAAAGCTTGAAGATTATCCTCGCTATTACATTGAAATAATTTAATCTTGCTTAGCAAAGTTAATTACCTGTTATAAGGCGTCAGATAACATTCTTTGTGTTTCTTTGCAAGGGGAACATAGGATTGATTTGTTAACTGCATGATCTATTTTAAAGATTAACTCATTCACCTACCTCAAGAATATTCTAGCTTTGTATTTCAGTATTCATTGCAAACTTTATATTTCGGACAAATGTCGAAGATTAATTTGAAATTCTTTCTAAAGTACATACATATATTTTTCTTTATTATACAGTTTGATCCGCATTTTACAAACAGATTAGCTCTCTTGGAGATTTCACATTCACAACAAGCTTAACTCTTTGCTCAGCTCGAATAGCAGACGACACTTGCAAAAATGTTCTTGGATGACTGAAACTTTTAATATTTTTCCTCAAAACACAGTTTATGGCCCCTCACGGGTAAGAGCTCAATGGGTATGTTCCAATGAGGTACCATAAGCTATGTTTTGTGACAAAAATGGAAAATGCGAATTTTCTTAATATAGTTCTGTCCGGGATAGTCAAGTCCGCTTGGTGAAGGCTTAACCCTTTACCACATGAACCTGCCGCATCCGTCTACGTAATTTATAAAACGATCGGCTGGAAAAATAACTTTCAATAAACCAGATCATGTGAACCCTCATTATTACCACTCAATCTATAAGTTACTAGTCGATTAACATGATTTTGGAGGGCCGTTAAAACTCCATAATTTCAGTGACGTCATTCGACGGAGCCGGGCCGCGGGCGATAATGGTATAAGTAGCCATTAGCGGTCCGCGGCCCGGCTATTTTTAGATTCCACGGTCTAATGAATTACTCCCATTCGGATGACGTCCCTTTGTATTTCTGAACTGAAGTCGAACGCACGATGGAAACAGAAATATCGAACCGACTTCAGTGATTATTTCTTCCAACAATTCCCACGTGCGGTTAGCTGTAACAGGGAGTGGTGGTAATAATAGTAATAACATGATTGTTGTCAGGCATCATGATTCATTAGCGGCCATGCAGCAATGATGAACAGCCCTTGGGCTTATTAACGGCCCTCGACTTCGTCTCGGGCCTTTAATAAACCCTCGGGCTGTTCATCATTGCTGCAGGGCCGTTAATGAACCATAATGCCCTCCAAAATCATGTTATTGTTATATTGGAACGAACTCGTCGAGATTGTTCCAAAGAAGGTCACACGATATAGTTGTGGCAAAAAAATAATTTGCATAACAAACGTTGATATTGTGTGCCCTGGGTAAAGGGTTAACTGCATTTCTGTTAACTCTACACGACTTTACAACGACACTTGCGCATATATTTCTTAAATAACTGTTAATTTTCATTTTTGCCCCGAAAATAGCTCACGGCGCCTCACTGGGACGCGCATGTCGTCCCAGACCATAAGCTGTTCTTTGGAAGCAAACATTGAAAAAATAATCAATTTTAACTGTATATTTTTGTGAAGTGTGTTTGGTCGCGTATTTCCGTTACGTTGGTAAATGTTAAGTCTAAACTTAATGCAGAATTCGAGTGGAGTTTAGTTGTCACGAATTTTCCGATACATAACTCAATGTAATGCTTCACATGGAGAGGTGCTGTGTGTGTTCGGAAATTCAGGGCGATCAGAGTACATGAAAGATCCAATGGGGCGTTCTCACTTTGGCAACAGGTATTGTTCTCATAAAAAAAGTTAATAACTTAGACAATATGGATTTGAAATATAGTCTGTACTCTATTTCTGGGTTGATTTATTATAAAATATATTAACAGACACAGCTTTTGTTTTGTATTATTGATTATTATTGTCTGTGACAATTAAAGAGTTGGATTAACCCTTTGAACTCTAGTGGTATCTTCCATGCCAGTTCAATAGCAACAATTAGAAGAGTCCATATTCATTATTTGGGGCAGACCAATCAATATTTTCAACGTGCAGCCTCGGAGCTGCACGTTGAAAATATTGATTGGTCTACCCCACACATTTACTTTAATGACGTTATGATGTATCAGGTTCCTGGTCGGAAAAGCGACCGCTAGGGTTCAAAGGGTTAAATACATTACATTGTATACATTTTAAACATTAATAAGAGTGTTTATGGTAATATTTTTTTAAATACATTTTCTGTGGTCATGTACATTAAATATAAATTAATATATTTATACGTTTCTATATATTCATCTGTATGTATCGCCCCTTGAGTGCAACAACGCGCAATCTGCACTGCTCGGGCATTGCGTATGGCGTCTTGTTGCGCCAAAGGGACGATATATCGTTGAATTAAATAAACTTCAATATTTCCCCACAATTGGGAAGTTAACGAATTCATTCCATTCCATCCTCGACTGGCGGGAGTAATATTGAATTGGCTGTTTGCTTCAGCATTATCTATTTTGCATTGTTATGTTGAATTTTAAATTCTTGCCTTTGCACAGACATATCTTCATGATAGCTGTTCTGATCTGTGCTTTGAAGGTGATGACTGCTGATTAAGGTATTGCATTTGGGATTGTAACCTCATTACCAGTAATCGTCGATTCGGTTAAACACACCCGACTCCCGGAGGACCAGCGATTGTGAATTTCTGTCACTAATACTAATACAGACTATAGCAGGGGCGTGACAATTTCTCACTTCTGCCTGCTGGCAAAGTGAGAACACACTGATCCAATATGTCACCATTGCAATATGCGAATTCTAAAGCAGCAATAGCCTTATTTTAACTTTTTACCTAGTAAAGGACACTTTGTGTGAGATCTTTGCAAGATTGAAGACAGGCTCACATCATATCATAACATGTTTGTATCCATGGTCGTAGGACTATGTGGTACGGCCCATTTCTGACATGCCCATGTCCCATTACATTATCGTAGAAAGTGGTGAAGTACAGATTATAGCAGAGGCTTGACAATTTCTCACTTGTGCCTGCTGGCAAAGCGAAAATACACTGATCCAATGTGTCACCATGTCACTGTTGCAATATGCGAATTCTGAAGCAGCAATATACGCATTTTAACTTTTTACCTAGCAAAGGACACTTTGTGAGATCTTTGCAAGATTGAAGACAGATTCACATCATATCATAACAAGTCTGTATCCATGGTCGTAGGACTATGTGGTACGGCCCATTTCTCACATGCCCATGTCCCATCACATTATCGTAGAAAGTGGTGACTAAGTAAGTCTGAGCGACGTAGACATCACTACTTCACTGGCTTAGTCTACGACACACCTACGTATCCATTAACAAGTTTGTGTGACTCAAATATTTTCCATTAGCTCAGCTCGTGGGCATCAATAACCGATACATCTCACGATTCATAACACTTAGCCACGTCATGAGGACAGAATCACAGGCCACGATACAATTACTGAAGTTGGCTGTTACGTTTTATTTATTATTAATTTATTATTTATATTTTTAATTTGTTCCATTTGCATTGGTTTTGCCGTACCATAGCTGCACTTTGGTAAGAAATAGCAGCTCTACGAGAAGCTTGAAAGACTTCTGCCTACATATATTTTTATTCTGCATAAAGAAGCTGAATTTCGCCATTCGTGAAGCATTCGGCATTGATCAAAGTAAGCAAGCTTTTGGGGAAACTCTTATATTTTGGGAAAAACACAAATTATAGAAGGCAAAACGTTTTCCGCGCGTGACGAGAGGCTTTAGAAAAAAACACGTGTTTTGGAAAAGACTCGGCAAAGCGGGATTCTAAATTGTTTACACCGGTGGATCGAGTGCCTGACTGCTTGAGGTCACCACATAATTTAGGGTTACATTAAAAATATTCTGGGAGCATCTATTATGTCCTTAGTCTTGTTGCGAATGCTTCATATTTATTCAATAGGGGAAGAAATTTCATTCATATTTGGTTTTGTTTCATTGTACCTGAAATTGTTTCGGGATATATCGTTGGCTGAGTGCTAGAATGTTCTATGTCCCATATGGGACATAGAACATTCTAGCACTCAGGCGACGATATTTAAAATTAATTTGGCGACATTTTTCTGAACTGTGTTGATACAGAAAGCTTTTACCTGGGCTTCATTGAAATGTACTGGAACTCCGATGTAGGCTTTATAATCTTTCAATGCGCGTTATAGTCAGTCAAAATGATTGATATTTCGTGTATGAAATTTGTTTTGTTACAATTTAATTCAGAGTAGTACATGTAGTTACTCTTCAAAAAATTGTAAAAAAGATTTTTATCCATAAACAAATTATTTATAGAAAAAATCAATCTAGCTCTCTGCCACCTGAAGTAGAAAGTATAATACATTCCGTTTGGCCCTCAATGTTTCTTGCAATCTACAATCACAAGTGCAAACGTGTGGAAGTGAAACCTATGTATTTATTGAATCAGTATTGAACATTCATGATCATATCATCCGTCCATTAAACCGGTTTTAACACAGTGAGCAGGTCTACTCGATTATTGACTTTGGTGTCTCACGGTTTGAGTTGGTTGAAAGGCATATTTGTATAGCGTTATTTTTATGAAAGAAAAGGGGCTTCTTGTTCCGTGGAGTATTCAATTTATTCATCGATTCAGACATTTTGGTGCATTGTATTTGTCTGTTTGTTATTTCAAAGGTTTATAATATATTCTTTCGGTGACGAGGGGTTTGTTGGCTTGTCCGTTAGATTTATTGAAAATGCTGTGTTATTTTTCTATGAAAGTGCATTCTGTGAATATATATTACCATTACTATATAGATTATTTATTGATACATAATGCTGAAGTGTACATACGGGTTCGATCACCACTATTTATTTGTAAATAACTTCAATTATATGCCTGGCAGTATAAATCACATATATTTAAGTGTCGCCCACTTTCATGCATACACAGTGGTATATTTAATAACTTAAGACGAGTAAATTACGATTTAACCCTTTTTACCAACACAAATAGAAGACGACACCTTAAAAAATAACAATAACGAAACCATTTCAATTTTGCCTCCAAAACATCACGTATGACCTTCTTTGGAACGAGCTCGAAGAGCTCGTTCCAATAGGGGTCAGAAGCTATGTTTTTGAGACAAAGAATGGAAAAATAATACAATTTGAATGGCGAGTTTTGTGAGTAGCGCCTGTCGGGATTTTTTTCGGGTTTTTTTGTCGTTGCACTTTGTAAAGAGTTAACTATAGCGTCTCTGTAGATTAAAGTTTTGTTTTCTAACCGTCCATTATTTACAACTTCTAGCGATTATTACTTTGTCACCATGGTAGCAGATAAGCAATATCTGCATTGCTGAAGAGGCGTAAATAACATTTCAGAAATCAGGCGGAAATATTCTCCTGAGTGACCCAAAACAAATGCTTTGATTACCAAGATATCAATACCGAGTGTAATCCGGACATTACGGAATAAATTCTTAAATTATCACGTTCCCTTTTTATACACTGAACAATTAAACAAATTCGTTGTTAAGAAATAATTTAGTGTCATAACCAAACGTTGCTGTAAAAAATATTTTTCGAATTCCGGAGTCTGAACCTAAATTTATGTTGCAACGCGTCGATTCCTTAGCGAAGACGTCGTTTTATCCCGACACACGACGCGTTTTCTGTCCAAGACGCGACCTAAATACATTAAGTGGTCTCAAGTATTATCACCAGAAAACAGAGTAAAACTTCACCCAAACAGTTACTCCAAGTCCATGTCAAGACATTGTTGTTCAGGGGAGCCCAATTAATTGTATATTTCTTAATTGATTTGCCCGATTAATTCCTTACACTATCCAAACACCAACCCATTCACCGCACTTCCAGAGCAAATATACCCCGTAAATTGTGTATAGATTATTGAGTAAACTCCTGTTAATTAAATAAAAATGTCGTGATATATCGGAGAATTAATTAACAACCACTTGAATTCTCCGTGTTTATAGACCCCCCACAGCCACGGCACACCCATTATAAACATTTACTCTGTCGTATATTGTTTGACAAAGCTTCATGGCATGCCCTTATACGGTCGCTTATTAAAACAGAACACAACGAGGGTGGGGTACGGGGATCTGGAATCAATGACCCGAGTTGTTTTCTATATTTATACCACGATTAAACTTGAATTGAGTGAATAAAGCAGATATGTTTAAAGAAAAATACTCCTTCAACGGATTAATAACTTTCATGCTTGACAATGTTTTGTGTCGACAAATTTCATTCACGTCATAACGTCAGTCAGACGCGTAACGTACATACACAGAACGACACACGTGTGTGAATGGGTTAATCGATTTGGCACGAGTGCCAGCGCGGAAGGATAGAACGAGAGGCCACAGTCCTCGAGTTTTATCCTTCCGCGATGGCACAAGTGACAACGAGAGGCCACAGGCCCCGAGTTTTATCCTTCCGGGATGGCACAAGTGACATATCGATTAACCCATTTACACACGCGTGTCGTTCTGTGTTTATTACACGCCTTCACGTTTATAAAAAAAATATTAGAAGGACACCCAGCAATTCATTTGACAACTATCAACAAAAAGAACACATTTTGTCGCCTTCCAAATTTGCGAGGGGAACCCATGTTACTATTTCGTCCCCGAGTTTTTTGCCTTGGGCACATACAACACATTGGAACTCAGGGGACGATTTTCAGCTATCGCTAGCGATTCAAATTGTAATTGGGTTGCACGATTTTTTGAAAATTTCAGTGACTGCATTTAAAAGTAGTCTATCAACGATTTCCGTTCCGCATATATGTGCGGAACATATTTTCATTTTCCGCACGATTCAGTGTTGCTGAAGATTGGGATTACATAGAACAGGCGTGTATTAAAATGAGATGCACTCTAACATGATGTTCTTACAAGTAATTCAGATTTCAAGCGTGGTGTATCTGGAATATTTCTCAAGGTCTCCTTTGTATTGAGTAATGTTGAACACGCGCGGCACTCATGGTATGATGAAACGAAATCAGTGGAGCCGGCTCCATCAGTATCTTGCACAATTGTATTTTTCCTGCAAAGTGTTTACACAAGTAAGTCAGTCTTGAGATTTTTTAATTGGTAACTACTGAAACTGGTGTATACGGGGTTAGGTTGCAGTGCTACCAAAAAAACATGTTAACGCCCGTTTCACTTAGAGCTTATTGTTGAATTTCGTATGTTGCTACTGCGTGAAAAATTAGTTAGAAATGCTAACAAATATAACCTTTTTGGAGGTTAAACATGGAGATGGCTTGATCTTAATCAGTACTGTTTTATTCCCTTTCTTTGTGATTACTATCCAATCTTTCTTACATCCTATGAACTGGTTGATTGCTAGAAGCCACTATCAGGGTTTCAAGAAAGTGAGGGTACCAGAGCAAAAGACAAAATTATCTTCACTAATGTCCCATATTCAGTCATACGCAAATAATATAAATCTGGGGTATTTGTATTCCAACTTATTGGAGCGTGTTTGTACCAATGGGCACTCTTCAATAATTTGTAATAGAACAGATTTTGATTAAGAATTTCAGACCGCCAAAAATAATCTAGCCCTCAACCAGTTAACCCTTTACTCAAATAAAATTCTTGAATAATTATTTTTTTTCATTTTTTGTCTCAAAAACATAGGTTATTCCCCCTCTTTGGAACGAGCTCGTCGCGCTGGTTCCAATGAGGGGGTCATAACCTATGTTTTTGAGACAAAAAATGAAAAAAAAAATAGTTATTCAAGAATTTTGTTTGCAAGTGTCGTCTTTTCATGATAAGTAAAGGGTTAACTAGAGACGTCAAGTTCAAATGTATTTTTCAAATGTATCAAACTACCTATTGACCAGTCAGAAAACTAATAGATTGTATCATATGTCCTATTGCTCACGTCTAAGGTGAAAAACGGTTACACGTCTTCTCATTTGCTACTTATTTACAATATGAATAAAAGCGATTGCGGATAAGCAACCAGTTCTCTGTCGAACCCACAGTCATGTTAACCCTTTGAACCATGGTGGTATCTTCCATGTCAGTTCAATGACATCAACTGGGAGAGTCCATATTCATTATTTGGGGTAGACCAATTGATATTTTCAACGTGCAGCCTTGGGGCTGTACGTTGAAAATATTGATTGGTCGCTTTCACACATTCATTTAGTAGCCATCTTACTAAATGAAATTATGACTTATAATGTTCTTGGACCGGAAAACGGTCTCTCAGGTTTAGGAGGTTAATGTCAGCTTTGTATCACACTGGAAAATGTTTGAAAATAAATGTTGTTTAAACGAAAAAGAAACACGAGATAGGCCACCTTTTTTAGAACTCTGCCATAACAGTTACGTTGGTTGTAACCAGTGGCGAAGAGAGCGGTTTTTTGGGTCTCATAAAGTTTTGACAGACATTAGTGATGTACAGTACTGACGTTTGGCGATGTATTGCATTGCTGGTTTTGTTGGGAGTTAATAGCCTTTCCCCTGTATTAAGAAAGGACGCACCCGAACCTAACATGGAACATGTGTGAGAATAGTTGTCAACAAAACCGAATCTCAATGATTCCAATTGACAATTATTTTTAGTGTGAAGGGATACAGTTAAAACTAGAAGTCCTGTCACGAAATGCGCACAAATAGCACGTTGATCTGCGTGTTAATCTACGCATTATGACCATAGTAAGACTATCAAATTCTGTACATGTGGCCTGTGCACCAGCAATGTTTCAGCCAATGGACCTCCGAGTAACCCGGAGGTCCATTGGCAGAACATTGGCTGTGTTTGCTATGTGTAACCAGGAGAACCTGCTGAACTTTGGATGCCATTCGATATGGCCATTGCGCGCAATTCGTACGCGCAATTAAGCCTAGATAAGCACACAGTTCGTGACAGAACTTCTAGTTTTAACTGTAGTTTGTAATAAACACATGGGATAAAATCTTTGGGGACGCCCCTCACCTGTATATTAACACGCCTCTGACTGTGGCATTTTATTGAGTAAATATACTTCTAGCGACAATAAATCTGTGATAATACTGAAATATTATTGAATAATTTAAACATCCAACTACTGCGTGTTATCACATCAACGATACAGGTCCTGCTAACTCGATTTTCAGTCGAAATGTTTTCAACCGCCTGGGTATACATATCTTCTCGAATTAAATATTACCACTGCTTCAACGCGCTTTGAAATGAAGGTGGGCGTTTGAAAGCACTTCTCGCCGAATAGAATTATATAATGTTTGGTTCTGGATGTGTCATCGACATGAAGATCACCAGTGATAGCGTCCTTTCGTGCGTCACTTCTGATCTTGCGTCTCCCGAAATGAATCTATACATCAGTATTATATAATCATTTTGAATTATTTTATCATACATGCTTTGTTGATTTGAGTTTTCATTAGAAATGTTGGATGCTGAAAATAAAAGTGATAAAACCCACATTGATTTTATTTCTTTTTTCGTTGGGTAAACATTTTCCCGGGGGCGCGGTGCTTCAGTAGGTAGAGGTGCAGGCTGCAATATGAGAGGTCCTCGGTTCGAATCGTAGCTGCGGCAACCACCTTGTGTCCTTGGGCAAGACACTTCACCCCCATTGCCCACGTTGGGGCACGGTGGCGTTGTTTATTTATCGGTGTTTAAGGTCAGATACTAATGCACAATGGCTAATCCTGACCGTGACAGTTTTACGGGTGGAGGAAGCCGGAGTACCCGGAGAGAACCACCGAGCAACGACGAGCAGCTGCCAGCTCCCCAACATCGTAACTCCGCACTGCAGCACAGGCAGGGTTAGACTGGTTGAAGACATGCGCACTATCGACGTGCAGTACGCCTTAGTACACGGCGTCATCGTGCCCCCATGTGGACAATCGTGGTTAAGTGCCTTGCCCGAGGACACAACGCGGGAGTCCGAATCGATCGCTCAGACGGCCACCCATCCGAGGACAAACCGGCTCGACGTTGCTTAACTTCGGTGATCTGACGAGAACCGGTTACCACAACGCCACCGCGCCCCCACGGTGGCGTTGTGTTCTAAGGCGTACTGCACGTCGATGAATCAATTGTCTTTGACCCTGCTTGTGTGGTGTTAATATGTTGGGGAGCTGACAGTCGCTCGCCATTGCTCGGTTGTTCTCTCCGGGTTATCCAGCTTCCTCCACCACTAAAACTGTCTTGGTCATGATTAACCATTGTGTAGAAATATGTGACCTTAAACACCAATAAATAAATAAATAAATATTTTCCCTTTGCGTTTTGTTCGAGTCGACCATTGCCTTCAATTTTCCGAAACTTATACAGCCATCTCTAACTGCTCACGTTTGCATTTGGCAACTAACCAGGGGCGTCGCGAAGATGACCGATCAGGGGATGGACGTAAACCCAGTTTGTCCCGACTGTCATGACTCGCGTGCGACTGATAAAATATTCCATCTACATCATCAAGGCATGCCTTCTTTGAAGTCATTCCTTGGTGATGCAGTTGGAATATTCCGTCACCTGAGTGCTAGAATGTCCTATGCCCCATAGGGGACAAAGAAATTCTAGCACTCAGGCGACGATTTGTCAATCGGGACTCTAGTTATAAAACTCGGGAAATTTGTTTGTGGATAAATATCTGTTTTATTCGCGACGCATGGGCTTCTCAATTTCTTATTTCATTAGTATGTTCCGGTTTCAAAATTGGTCATGTTGAGACTGAGTGGGCCACAGACCTCCATTTGTATGAGATGGTCTGTGTGGACGACAATAGTCCAAAGTAGCAAATCTCGTCTCGTCATTACTGACAAGAGCGAATCGATTACTTTGACTCCAAGTGGGACGAAAATAAGCTGACTTGAAGTTTATTATGGTGTGGGTGGGATTTATGGTGTCATACCCTCCTCCCCCCCCCCCCCCCCCCACACACACACACACACACTCACTATCGCATAGTTATGCCCCTGTAACTAGCCTTCACTGTTAATTAACTGGCATTCTCATCGGAGTACCACAAGAAACAATTTGATTGCCAAGTGTGTTTTAATGGTGTGAATGAGAAATCAAGGTAGATTCTGTTTGTCTGTTCACAGTGAGGACTTGAAGACGTGGGCTGCCCTACTAGTCACACACAATTAAATGTTCTGCCTTTAAACACAGTTTCGGGTGCTTTGACTCTGTGGAGAAGCGCGCCTTTCAACCCAGTCACGGGCATTTCGTGTATTTTATGCCAACATGCACTATACAATGCTATTGGTGTAAAGACATAATGAAACAACATTCAGGGAGGATCACCTGATCGTCAACAGAATATTGATTCCCCATGAAGTTATCATCTAATAATAGGATATTTACAATCCGATGGCATGCAAAATTGTCCATAATGGACGTAACTGTTCACAAGTCTTATTACAAATCATTAGACACGCAAACGACCGGAACTGCTGCTATCGATTTCTGTTGTGGTTTGTTGATGTTTACTGAGAAAGAACAATGTCTTTCATGGCAGTATTGACATTCTTGGTAACAAAAAAATGTACTTAGTTGTTACCAGTGTACATAACCTGTCATACTACAAAAGCGATCTGGTTCAACGTGGAAACCAGATGGGCAAATCCGTGGAGCCTTTTAAGATTTATTTAAAACTTTATTGGAACCTTGCGTCCGTGATACTTGTAACCTTGGGAATGGAATATGGACAAAATGGGCATGCCATATGATTACTCTAAAACGCTATCGAAGTAAACGTTTTAAAACAAACCAGTTTTTCTATGCTTCAATAACACTTTTTCTGAATTAAATCAAATAATAATGAATACATTGAACATTGTAGCCAGGATATGAACCTCTGCAAAGAGAGTCTCTCCCGGCGCATGCCTGTAAATAACCCCCGATCGTTTAGGGGTTACTCCAGTTGTAAAGTACGCGAACGAAGTATAGATGTAAACGATATGGCACTGTATTCATATGTGGATGCAACGTATGAGTCACATTAGTGCCGAAATGTTGTCAGTTCTGACAGGATATGAACCTCTGCAAAGAGTCTCTCTCGGCCATGCCTGTAAGTAACCCCCGATCGTTTAGGGGTTACTCCAGTTGTAAAGTACGCGAACGATGTATAGATGTACACGACATGGCACTCTCACACTGAGATTTCTGAACAGATTTATTATAAAACTTCTCAGACATGTCCAGAAATGCCATCATATTCCACAGAATCACATTCAGACGCGCATTCTGGACAACCAGAAGTTGGGGTATTAATCACCTTCAGTGATACCTCCGGTTCGTTTTGTTTCTCAACTATATTGATGAATGACTTACTGCTTTCTGGAGTTTCTGGAGAAACATAGAAGGGCTTCGAAACGCAGCTGGTCACAATCGACATTTCATACCGTCTTCAAACATAGTCCGTGATATTTCTCTGTTTTGCGGTTGATAGTTTTTCTGAACAGTTGCCACCCATTGGGTGCAACAATGCCCCATATGCATTGCAAAAGTTTGAAGCTAGGGCCTTGTTGCCCTTAAAGAGACGATGTATTTCTCAAGGCTTATAGCCTATCGGGTGTTCTAGTCAAGTGCCATCTGCCTGTTTGGGCAGACAGCACTTCACTAGAAATAACTGTTCAGATTTTACGACTTTCCCTGCCGAATATTATCCAGACATTCAGTGCAAGAGCAACTGCTGTTTTACATCAGGGTGAAAAAACGCGGATTTAGGTTTCTTAGTTTTACCCAAGGCCTAAGTTGATGAGTTTTTTCACAACTATTTGGAGTGGGGAATTGGGTGGGATATAAAAGCAAGGATTCTATACTACAACACCATCCATTCGAGGTCCATAAACCTAAAGCATATAATTTAACATTGCTTTATGTCACGGGGAATGCAAAAAGCGAACACAGAATGTTGATCGGGTCGCGAAATTCTCTGTCAGCTGTCCTGTCCATAGCACTAGAATATTACCTATTGAAAAAGAAATGCAAGATACAGAATTTTAGATTCTAATTTCATTTGTTTCTCTTGATTTCGTCATGATTTTACAATATTTTGTTCCTGAATTTTCCAGCCACTGGTGTATTGGTATTGCGACTAGATCGCAATCTGATCGAGAACGAGAAGTTTTTGCGATCACGGTACAGGATGACCCTCGTCTTTAACCGGCATACAGTACGGACTAGTCACTTTCCACGGGTATAACCCGGTGCTTCATTAATTAAAATTTTGTTGATGATAATTTTTATTACCCGGCAGACGCATGCGTGGACATCACTGCTCATACGTGGATTACATCCAGTCCACGGCAACTGTACTGTACTTCCTCTAGAAAGGGAAGAGACTTTTTTGCGTTCATAGTATGGTATTACCCTTATTTTAGCGGGATACTTCTGGTAGAAATAATAATACCAAACCTTACGGTTTACAAATGAATAAACACAAAGTATAAATTTCTCTCTGAACTAGAATCACGATCCCAGTAACCAGTTATGGTGTATTGGTGGTTATTGCAAAGGTCTCAATACTGTAGGTTGAAAACATATCGTGCATATGTACCCAAAGGAGGTATTTTGTTTTTACTCTACAAAAAGGACATACCAACCCACCATATAATTATTAGAATAATAAACAACAAACGTGACATGCCGTGACAATTTTGTTACAAAATAACTGAATAGCGGTTATCGTTTGAGACTTTGAAAATATCAATAACCTTTGAAAGCGAAATTTAAGGCAATAGGGATAGTTTACTAGAGATAATCATATACATTGAATGAACAAAGTCGATTGTATTGTGTGGGAAAGGTACGTGGCATTCGAAATGAGAATTTGATAAATGAATTAATTAAATGAAATAAAAAGGGTTGAAGTAAATTTATGGCGTCTTGTCCACAATTCATTTTAGGAACGACGCCGTGCTTGTGTATACTCGACAGGGCAGGCCCAACCTGCACGCCATGGCCGATCATAGGCGACCCAAAGTGCTTTCGGCAAGATCCACTTCTCAAAACTCAAATAAGTTTTCCTTTAAATGTGCTCAAGACCTCATTAGCAAACTCTCGACAACAGCACCTGTATGTGACGCTCACTTTAATCAGAATTCATTAATTAGTCCATAATTGTGAAGATAGACCTTCAGAAACAATTTATGAAAAGTGGAGCGCCTAAACTTGCTTCTGAGTTCAGTTACCCAGAGAAGTAGTTTATTGTTGAAAGACCTTACCCCCTGTTAAAAACTAAATTGTTTTACTGCTATGGCTTTGGAAGTAGCCAATCCATGGATGAGTTTCTCCAGCCAACAAGACAATTCCTGAATGTTAGAAGTGATTATGAGGGCCATTTTCAAAATGTGCTGGTACCTTGACGAAGTTCATGTGTTTTTAGAAGTGTTTCGTATAAAGTTAAAATGCTCACTTTGTGTTCATTATGATTTGCGTTCATTATGATTTGTTTGTTTCAGTATATTGGTCTTCTTAAGTAGTATGTAATGTGGTTTTGAGGTACAGGTTGGGGGACCTCGGTGGATGACCCCGCAGAGGACCGTTGAAGGGAGAGCCAGAGGGGAAGTGAAGTAGTAGGAGATGTGGAGATCCTGTTGTAGAAACCACAGGTTTTCACGACAATTAGCCTCTAGTCCCCACCAGCCGCAAATAGTCTCCACCAGACCCCACTACTTCCCACCAGTCCTCAAATTACCAAAAAACAAACAAACCCGTCTATATGTGATATGGATTCTTCAAGAATATTTTGCAGCACGTCGTGCAATAGGACCGCCATACCTTTCACATAGCCTTCATGGCCTCATACGACTAAAAAAGCCCTACTTACGGAATCCTTTTTTTAAGAATCCCTTTTGGAATCCCTTTTTTCTGAAATGAGTCTAAGAGTCGTTCGATGAGTCACTCGAACGAGCAATTGCTCGTTGGCTCATTTGTTCGATGGGATTCGAGTCGTTCGAGCAATATATGCGAGTCACTCTAGGTAAGACGGAATCCCACTTATGGAATCCCATTTGTGGAATCCCTTTTTCGAAAACGCCTGTGGCTATGGAATCTCTTTTTTATGAAATGAGTCTAAGAGTCGTTCGAGGAGTCACTCGTACGAGCAATTGCTCGTTGGCTCATTTGCTCGATGGGATTCGAGTCGTTCGAGCAATATATGCGAGTCACTCGAGGTAAGACGGAATCCCAATTATGGAATCCCTTTTGTGGAATCCCATTTGTGGAATCCCTTTTTCGAAAACGGCTGTGGCTATGGAATCACTTTTTTCTGAAATGAGTCTAAGAGTCGTTCGAGGAGTCACTCGAACGAGCAATTGCTCGTTGGCTCATTTGCTCGATGGGATTCGAGTCGTTCGAGCAATATATGCGAGTCACTCGAGGTAAGACGGAATCCCAATTATGGAATCCCTTTTGTGGAATCCCATTTTTGGAATCCCTTTTTCGAAAACGCCTGTGGCTACGGAATCCCTTTTTTCTAAAATGAGTCTAAGAGTCGTTCGAGGAGTCACTTGAACGAGCAATTACTCGATAGCTCATTTGCTCGATGGGATTCGAGTCGTTCGAGCAATATGCGGAGTCACTCGATCGAGCAATTACTCTAAAGCTCATTTGCTCGATGAGATTCGAGTCATTCGAGCAATGACTTATCAGTAACTGCTCGATAGCTTATTGGCTGCCTTCAACGGTCCCCTGCACCGGGGTCCCCCAACCTGTACCTCAAAACCACATTACATACTACTTTCTTAATTTAACCTAAGGGAACTCTCATATAAACTTTAACAGAGCAATTATCGACGAATACTCTTTTAACCAGTTTCACTATAATACTCTGTTAATAAATTGAGTCCCAGTAACACGTAGGTCGGACCAATATAAAAACGCTTCCGTCGCTCGTGGTTTGCAATTTAACCCTTTACCCAACGTAACGGGAAAGCCGCCAACGCAATTCACAAAATTCACCATTCAATTTCAGTTACTTTTTCATTTTTTGCCACAAAAACATAGCTTATGAGTTCATTCCAATGAGGGGTCATAAGATATGTTTTTGCCACCAAAAAATGAAAAAAAAACTAGTTATTCAAGAATTTTCTTTACAAGTGTCGTCTGCTTTCGTGTTAGATAAAGGGTAAAATCGATTGCAACTCGGTGTGCATTTGTGTTATAGTTCTTAGTCTCTCCACTGACCACTTTACATTTCTCTTCGGGTTTCTGCAGAAGAGAGCTCACTTAAATACTTACTTTGTCTGTAAAAGGTTTTTGTGGGAGCGCGTTGGCTCAGTGGTAGACTGTTGGACTTCCATGCTAGAGGTCCCGAGTTCGATCCCCGTTCGGGATGACCCGCACTTTATCCCGATTGACTACATGGGGCACGATGACGCCATGTACTAAGGCGTACTGCACGTCGATGGTGCACATGTCTTCAACCGCTGTAACCCTGCTTACGTGGAGCTTGAACAGAGTTAGAATGTTGAGGAGCTCAGCGATGCTCGGTGGTTCTCTCCGGGTAGTCCGGCTTCCTCCACCCATAAAACTGTCACGGTCACGATTAGCCATTGTGCATAAGTGTGTGACCTTAAACACCAATAAATAAATAAATAAAAGGTTTTGTTGATTGATATGATTTTATGAAATGTCTTTCGCCTTCTCTCGCTGGAATTGGAAGCTTTGGTCGTCGAAAATTAAATTGTAGAACATTTTAAAATGGGGAAATCCGAAAGCTCGTCATAATCATACTGAGGGTCCCAGGGTATGTTTTTTGAACCAAGAAAAGTGAAAATATTTAGTTATTCAAGAATATATTTTAGAACTTGTGGTCTACTTCGCCTCTTGGATACAGAGGTGTAGGTGTTTGATGGTGGATACCGAGCACCTCAAGCAACATTATTTTATGTATAGATAAACTGAGCTCATGAGGTTATCTTGGCTCACCCCCATCAGATTTTTATTGACATAAAACAATGAGGAAATACTTCATAATTGTTTATGTACCATTCGCATAAAAGCGTCCGATAAGATTAAATAAATTAAATTGAAGGCGAGAATTTATCGGATAGCTGAAAAGGCTGCCAGCCTTATTCAACATTCTGATAAATTTTCACCTTTAAGTTAATTTATTTAATCGAAACCAACGCTTTCATGTGAATGATATTTTAAAAGGGGGGTACATTTGCATAACGGAAATTGTGATTTTGTTAAATGGTCAACTTAATCTTTTCAAAAGCGCTGGTTATTGTCCCTTGAAAAGTTAATGTGGGTATTTTTATTGGGTATGAAAGTGCTATTAAGTAAGTCAGAAGGCAAGTTTGATCAAAACATATACTTAGGTACCTGAATTGTAACGACCCCGAAGGCACAAGGTAAAAATAACATTTGGACTACATTGAGTAAATCGTGTTTTGACTAGAGATAACCTACGATCACATTGACTTTGTTCAAAAAATAATTTATTTCAGACTGTAGATGAACGGTATCACAATTCACACATTAGTTTCCAAAATTATGGAAAAGGACTCAGCATCAAGCCCATGATTTATGTAAGCTATTTCCTTCAAACAAATTACACTGTACAAAGTAATGCGAAATATTCAATTGGTTCGTGAGATTATTCAAAATCATAGTAGATTAATAGATCAGAAGAAGAGTAGAAAAGTAAAGACAATCATGGAGAATCAGTAACCAGGGACAGTTAATGTGATGAAATGGTTAAATAACCATTAGAGTCGAGACAGTACGCTCACGGGGGTTTTATCAACTGATAAGTTGTGATAGTTAAGGCGTGTTTACAGCTCGAGCTTAATCAACTCCCAACTGACGACATGAATAGCCCTAGCACCTCCACTTACTTAACCCTTTAACTAACATGAAAAGCAGACGACGCTTGCAAACAAAATTCTTGAATAACTATTTTTTTTTCATTTTTTGTCTGAAAAACATAGGTTATGACCCCTCATTGGAACGAGTTCGTTCCAAAGAGGGGTCTTAACCTATGTTTTTCAGACAAAAAATGAAAAAAATAATGAAAATTAATTGCCGCTTTTTGTGAATAGGTTGGCCGCTTTTGGCCGTTACGTTGGAAAAGGGTTAAATCAACGAGAAAGGGAGACTGAAGAGTTTGCAATTTGTTGTGCACTTTCGTGATAACAATAATAGTGGGGATTTATGCCGAGTTCAATATTAAAACGTTTACTAAAAATAATAAAACCGAGATATTTTTAGAAAAATAGGTTGTTAGAGCGTTGATTGTACCCAACACAAGTTGTGTCCTTGGGCAAGGCACTTCATCCCGATTGCCCGCGTGGGAGTACGCTTGTGTTGTGTACTGATGCGTACTCCAATGCGATGGCGCACATGTCTTCAACCAATGCTAATCTTGCTTCTGTGGAGTTAGTACGTTGTGGATTCTGGCAGTTGCTCGCTGTTGCTCAGTGGTTCTCTGTGGATACGTACTCAGGCTTCCTCCACCCGTATAACTGTCCGACACGAGGTGTCGAAAGCGTCGTTAAACCCCAATAAATGAATGAATAAATGTACCCAACACATTCGTTTAGAAGTATATCTGTCTCAATAAAGTAAGTTATCTGACCCAATGTGTCGGTTCTCGCTCGGCTAAAAAGTGTGCAGTGGGAAAAACATTGGCCAGTTCTTTCCCGAGCACCACACACACAAAGGGGGATCAACGAAGATGGCTTTTGAAGAGGTGATCGTTGAGGCAACTGCATGATCGTCAGTGGAGTATTTGTGACTGACGCGATTTGTCGTAGAAAAGGAAACTGGGAGCAAATATTTTCTTTCCATTTAGGCAGCTCGAGAACTCCGATAACGAGTTGTTGTTTCGAGCGTGTTGGGTTATTCCCCAGGTGGGTTGTGCTAGGCAAGAATGATACCAGGGGCTGATACTATAAAACGTTTACAATTGTATTTTCTAGAACTGTATTTTGTAGTTATGACTTTAAATGAGTTGAAATGATCCATTATCATTTTCAAAGATGTGACAATTTGCCAGTTGGCAGATTGCCATATCTTTTAAAATGATAATGATTCATTTTAGTCAGTTATATTAATAGGTAGAAAATACAGTTGTACAAAATACAATTGTAAAAGTTTTATAGTATTGGTTCCTGGTGTGACTGGGTTCGAAAGAAGGGTACTGTCAAAGTCATTTGGACGGGGCTCAAATCTATGAGATACCGTCAGTGATGGGGAGATTAGACAGTAAAAATATACTGCGGTTAGTTTATGACACATCTTTTAAAAACAGTTTCAATTTGTATTTCTCTCTCCGGTTTTTCGGGGTTTCCCATTCAGTTTCAGCGGAGAGCAGAGTTCTGCTGACTCTTCGAGTTGCCCCGGTTACAATCCGCACGGCCTCAAATTGTATTTGTTCATGATTCTCACTCTCGGCGAAAGGACAGTTATTAATGTTCACGCTGTAGGGTGCCAGATTAGCACTAAAAAAATTAATTTCGCACCAAAAAAATTTCGTCGGCTCATTTGGGTACCAAAAAAGTTTCACTTGAGAGGGAAAACCTTTTCGGCAGTGAAGAGCACGATCGATGACGAAAGAAACCCAAAAACATGCCGTTACTTCCTTTGTCAATAAGGTGTTGGAAATAGTGTTTGGACAAATTTTCAACGTTAATTGTTAGTGAGTGGTAATGAGGCATTTTTTCATCAATAAAACATTGTGAGTTGTCAACTTTCCAGAAGGCTGCATTCAATTACAAAAAATATTTCATACCGTCGCGAGTGACTCGCGACTTTGTGAAGTATTTATCTAATTAAGTACTACTTTTTGAAAAAAACTCGCGACCCGCTCAGCCCAGTAGTTTAACCCTTCCTTTGAGACTTTAATTATCCTGACGTTCAAACGTCACTAGGAATTCAGTTTCTTAATTTTTTTCAAAATGCGACGTCAAACGTCGGAAAGTACAAATAACAAGATATTTTCCACATTGGTGATTATCTGGTTGAGGGCTAGATTATTTTTGGTGGTCTGAATTTGTTATTCAAAACTTGTTTTATTGCAAATTATTGGAGAGTGCCCACAGGCACTCTCCAATAATTTGCAATAACACAAATTTCTATAAACAAAATATTATTTGTGTTTAAAGTATAAGCAATGAAGTGTTCACTTTTGCTCTGTTATCCTCATGTTTTGAAATCCCTGACATTGACTTCTAGCACTCAGCCAGTTAATAAATCTTGACAGCAGGATTATATTAGTATTTTAAGCTGCGATAACATTTGGCTCAACGGTTGTCACTGAGCACTATTCGGGAGAAAATAGGAATTGAGATTAAAACTTAAAAAAATCGTAAAATAATAACAAAACAAATGACCACAAAGTCATAAGACGTACAAAAGTATCAACGCACTGTTTGATTTCGTAGGTAATAAGACGTACAAAAGTATCAAAGGGTTAATAATAATCAATCGATTATTATTATCCAAGTGCAACAACAAGTACATGTACCAACATCATTCAGCCTGACCATAAATTGAATCAGTGACATGGCTGTAACTTATTGTCCTTTCCATAACCCCCCAATGGTAAATAAACTCTGGAATAATGCAAAATCAAGAAAATATCTTTTAGTTTTCAGCTCCCGATTACGTGTAATATATTTAACCCTTTACCCAACGTAACGGGAAAAACCGGCCAGCGCTATTCTCAAAAATCGTCAATTAATTTTCAAAATATTTTCATTTTTTGTCTCAGAAATATAGGTTATGACCCCTCGTTGGAACGAGCTCGACGAGCTCGTTCCAACGAGGGGTCATAACCTATGTTTTTGAGACAAAAAAATGAAAAAAATTAGTTATTCAAGAATTTTTTTTTGCAAGTGTCGTCTGCTTTTTATGTTAGGTAAAGGGTTAACTTCGCCGTCGTTACGTTCCTGTGATTTTAGCTTGCTCGAAAATTATATGAACGAATTTTTTAATTCTCTATGGGAATTTGTGTGTATTTTCGGAAGAGCGTCCATTTTGCAACAATGCACAAGTGACGTAACTGGGACCGTCCATTTGAGAACAGGTAAAATTTGAATTTTCACGGCTTGCCTTTGCAGAAGGCGTGTTTTGGCGAAGTTGGAATACCAGTTAGTCGTGATGATGGTTCAAAATAAAACTCAAGTCTTGTTCAAAACGCGTTAGTGAATTAGTGAATAAATAAAATATACATGTATTGTAGTTGTGACGTAAATTATTTTATTAATACGTGCCGTACCAGTTTTCCAAATTTGTCATGTCTTGCCGACAACTGCCCTCAGTATGTTGCTACAGACCTCCATTTAAGCTTTGATTGTTTGTGTGACAGTGACACGGGCACAGGCGAAAACAGCACCGTGTGAAATCGGGGGCCCGTTACTTTCGGTTTGGCACAGGAGTCCGGATTTCTTGGGTTTGGACTGCCCCCATCCAAATATGGCCTAAAAGACCTTGTTTTAATTTTTTACCTTGGCACGTCCTTTGAATTCGAACTCCCCCCCCCCCCCCCCCCCCACACACACACACATACACAAGATTCTGATTTCTGAGTCAAATAATAAAGAAGGAGGTGTATCGTGAATCCAGGTTGGATAGATTCCAGGGCCAAGGAAAGGGTGAGGGAGGGGTGTTATTGCTTTTAATGTTTAGAAGTCACTGCTAAACAACAAGAAAACCATGAGATAGTTGGGAAGGGAGATGTATCCTCTCATTTTTAACTGCTCAATTTTCCACAAATTTATTAGAGAACCCTGCCCCCCCCCCCCCCCCCGCCATTTCTCAGCAAGCACCTGATAAATCTTCTGAGGGAGAAATCACTAGGCAAAGTTGATCAGAGAATTTATATAATATCAATCATATTTCGACTTCACTGATTATATATACCCAGCACAGGCGTATATAGACCAACGGGCCAACATTTTTTCCATGGCTGCGGGTGGGGGAGGGGGGGGGGGATTTTGCCCGAAAAGTAACTACGTGCGTAGCCCTGGTGTGGATGTTCGTGAGCGTGTCTTCTCCTACTGGTGGGATTAAGGGAACCCTCCCCGAGAACATTTTTAAAAATCTGATCCGCTTGAGGGTTTCTAGAGAACCCAGACTACCTTTCGAACCTTGTAATTGGAAGAAAAGACGATCGCTTTTGTAGAGGTGCCTGGCTGAATGTGTTCGAGCGGTCTCGTCTGGTATCAGTCAACTGCAATAAAACATTCGATATGCTTCTTGGGAATCAGCTGGAGTAAATACGTGTAATGTAAGGCCTGTGTGCCCATAGCATTACAGGATCGAACCCTACATATGGATGAGGCTTTAACACTATTCACGTGGGTCGATATACTATTAATAACAGTTTGGCTGGCCGCTGATTTGCCGTGGTTCTCAGTTGAGAAGGTTTTGGTTACTCGTGTGCTTCCAACTGCCTCCCGATTCCCACGCATCTTTCCTCCCAATACTGAGACGAACTGCTTCAAGACACTCTGTACCCCCATTCTTCACAATCCCTCCAATAACAGTAGCGTCCTGCGTGATGAAGTTTATATTTTTTATAATCGTTGATAAAGACGAAGTGACCGAACACCCAAGATATCAAACACTTCTATTACACGTGGAACGACAGTCCCCCACCTTCCCAGCACTTAATTATAAATTTGATAATTTTTGTCCCACGGGGCGCATGAAGCTTAAGCGCGCACACTGATAATATGGTAAATTTTCTGGATACGATCCCGTCAGACATGCATTCACTGTCATAGCATGAAACATCAGTGATGCAACAAATCCCGAAACCCAAACTAAATGCCAAATGACACTTCACTATTAATTCTATTATCATATGATACTTGTTAAACATATATTGGCCTGTACAACAGAACCAATTGTCGCAAATGTGAGTAGAGTTTTACGTTGTAATACCATCACGCTGATTGTATCATCAAAATTATTGTGATGTGTATCGTAAAAATTACGACAGATTTGATGGCCGGCGAAAAGACTGGGCATGATCAGTCATTGATGGTTGACTTTTTGTGCGATATCTTCCTTGCCTTTAGCGCTGCAAAATCTTCAGTCTGCAGTGTCCACGTCAAGTCGTTTAATTACCGATGACTCAATAGCTGTCATCGCGCGGCCGCCTAATCTGTCGCGGCACACAGTGGATCTGACATCGGTTTTTATAAGAATGAGGACCTCTATTATTAAATATAGATACTCTCAACAGGTATCAGGGAACTAAAATTTTGAATTAGAGTTACCCGCCTTGAAAGGTTGTACTCGGAAATGATGCAATTGTTACGGAATTTAGTAAAAAGTCTATCGATCTGCGATCGTAAATTCTGACTCCAAGCGTTGTGATTACTGAGAGAACTACGGAGCCCCACCAACCGCGAAGTCCCATCAGCCCGTGGCGTTTTGTGATTCCTTACCAGACGATACCAGACACAGGCTCCAGATTCAAGGTTCAGGTTGGTTACCTCACGAGCTAGTCGTGTTCAGCACAACGAAGACCAGTTTACCAGTTATCTACGATTTTTATTAACAAATAAAACTTAACTGTCAATCGTTTTCTCTGGTATAAAGTAAAATTCACAATGTTCAGTCAAAGTTCATACCTTATAGCAACAGTGGCGGCATCCATCTTACTTCTTGTAGGTAGGTACTTGCTCGTCGGGAGCCCAGAGACAACTTCCCAAACATCCAGGAATCGGTTCTTATATCCACTAGATTTTTGATGCCAAACCTGACCACGCGACTACCAGTCAGCGGAATAGTTAGGGAAAGTTCCCGTGACGTGGCAGTCACCATTGTTGTACTGCTATGCAGACTGTCGGCAATCTGCATGCAATCTATTGAGTGGTTGTTCCACAACCACATTCCACCGGGGTTCTGTTGACAGGGGGAATTGTGTGATAGAATTTACAGTTCTGCAACTTTAGCATTATGTGATGCCCGTTTGTTCTGGGAGTGTGATTTATGGGTTGATGACAATTATGACAGTTCAAATAGTACCAATTCGGAGATTTCCGCCCGTGATATTTATCAACTAAAACTCGACTACCGGCGTTATCTTTGATCAGCTCTTCCACCGAGTGTAGGTCAGTCGGTCGAGTGTAAGTCGGGGTATTTCTTATTAGTTTATCCAATTCTACGAATATCGGCTCTGAGGAAAATTAACAGCAATAATATGAGTCCCATTCAAACTAATAGAAAACTGTCCTGTTATTTCTATAATTTCCATGGAAGAACTATAGCTCTTCTTTCGAGCTTGCTTAACTTCTGTGGGCCAACTTCGCAACACAATCTCTAAAAATAAACAGCCTTTGGAAAATATATTGTTTCAATAAAGGTTTGAAACATTCTATTGACATCTTGCACTATTGTTGAATATGCCTGATAAAAAGAGGGTGATTTGATGACTCTAAGACCTAAAAAATACAATTTACTTTTTGTGTGTTTTTGTAGGGAATTGCCTGAAAAATGCACGTGACCGGTACTTCCTTTCGTGTCAGTTTTTCTCTCTTATTTGTTGCATGACCCTTGTTCTCGGGTGAGAAAAAATTGTCTGAAGGTCTGTTCTTGACAAAGATATTTGAATGGCAAAATTAAAGTGGTTCGATCATATTTTTGCGCCTGAACGTTACTATTGTCGCATGTGGGAAAATATTTAGTTCCGTGATACCTGTAACTTTGTTTCACTCTCGAATTCAAATTCAAAACCTTGGCATATTGGTCTGCGTCACGCAGCGCGTTCCATGTGGCTTGTAAGTGAAGCTACGCGCACATGTTTGCAGTTGCGGAAACAGATCTGGGGTCCGATGTGTTATTTTTACCGGAAGCGTTTGTCAGAGAGAAAACTGATTTAGGAACTCATTGACATTGGCACATGTGTGCGGTTGCGTACGAAACTGAATTTGCTGCCGCGAATCTAATCGGCATCGGACAGAAAATGTCGGTGTTCGGCGTCCGAACGATGAGGCTCGTAAGCCCATATAAAAACAGTCCGCTTTCTTTTTTGGCATACTTCCTTTTCTTCTCTCAATTGTTTTACCGTTTCACCTTTTTTTTTGGGGGGGGGGGGGGGAGGTAGCCTCTGGTCGCCCCCTGAACCCACTCAAACAGACCACTCCCAATGAGTGGAGCAAAATATTCTCCGCCTCGCGAGTTCCAACTTTCGGTTTCTGTATTTTCCACTTATGACGACTTATCCACTGTGAGTTGATGGTACCAGTGAAATAGATTAGAATATTTGCCTCCTCATCTGCTCGTTTCAGGCATAGTGGATGAAATTTGGCGCAGATTGAACAAATTTGAGAAAGACTGGTGCTCAATTTGAAATAACTTTTAAAACTCAGCTTAGACTAGAGAAGGAGTTGGGATTGCAAATAAAAAATATAGATACCAGGCTGAAAAAAGAGTTGTTTTAGACAACCCCTACCTCCGATCCAAACTTTGCCCCTCTTGAATTTACTTCCCACCTCCTGCACAGGATATAATTTTGTCTGTTTGCGTTGCATTCCAAGAGGTATTTCACGATTTCTACCATAGTATGTGAAGGTTCCAGCTGTTAGTCAAATAGTCATTCGAAATTCGAAATTTTCTAGACGGTGATTTTTTTTTGGGGGGGGGGGGAGCCCCACTGCCGCGACAACGAACGCGCACGTCATCGAGAAACGTGACGATTTTATAACATACATGTAACAATGATTATAGCTGAATTCCCTGTGACCAAGAGGGGTGGCAACCGCCCCCCCCCCCTCCCCTCGTCTCATGCGCGCATGGTTTTTGGAACAAATTCAAATGACCTCCCGTTAATTAATGATATGTGTTAGTTCTGGTGTAGCCGTTTAACGTTCTCCCTACATTTCACCCCCACCCGATAGGATAAAATTTCGTGTGTTTCCCCTCTCTAAATATAAAAAAAAAACATTTGCTTTTAAAAAGCTTATTTCTGGCTCCCAAGATTGGTGGAAGATGAAAAGATACACGCAGGCCATGACGGAATATCTCACCCCCTGCCTCCGCTATGTGACTTTGCATTCGATTTATATATTCTTTTTTTCTTCATATTTGAAGATTTTGTTTTTAAAGTTAAAACTTTCAGCTATAACTGAGACGTTGTAACTTTTCCTCTTAGTAATGTGGAAGAGAGATAATCCACGCACACTGAAAACTACTTACGGTAAGTTTTACAAGCCTAAAATTAACCTACCCTCGCGAAGTATGTTACAAATTTTTTTCTAACGATTATTTGAATGGTATTAAAGGCCGACGACCCAAAACATATGTAAAAAACGAACGCGAATTACTTTGGCGAAGTCCAAGTTCAATGTTATTGAACTGGTTCGGACGGGTGGCGGAGACGAGGGGGTCGAAACATGACACGTCCTGAATAGCCATGTTAATCTTTTAAAATTTAGTTCAAGTTATATGCTCTGCCCAGACTTCAAAGAGTATGGGCTATAAATTCACTGGCAGAGAAAAATTGGAACGTGTGTCTATATGTCACTTGGAGAGGTGGAGTGCATTTTTGTGAGCATCGTGTACACAGTCAGCCGCCAGCTATCTCAACCCCATACTGTCTTGAATCTGTTTCCTTGCAAGACACATATATGCAATAAACCAAAGATGGTTAGCCCATTTCCCCAAACTTGATTTCAATGCGATTCGCTTGACTTAATTATATTCTACGCAGTTCAAGGGCAGGACAGTGCCGGAGTGGACTTCAGGTGGTGGAGGTGGGGAGGGGGGGGGGTTGTTTTAGGTTCCATGTTGGTAAATTTGGCGAAATGGAAGTAAAAGCCGGTACTCTGACAGCAACATACTTTAGAGCTTGATTTTTCGATAAGTAATCCGCGTTGGATGCAAAAAACGTTACATCTGGGCGCGGTGGCTCAGTTGGTAGGGGTGCAGGCAGCAAGCCGAGAGGTACTCTGTTCGAACCCCACCTGTGGCAACCGGGTTGTGTCCTTGGGCAAGACACTTCACCCCATTGCCCACGTTGGGGCATGGTGGCGTTGTGTACTAAGGCCTACTGCTCCTTGTGGATGGAGCACCTGTCTTCAACCAATGTTGTAACCCTGCTTGTGTGGAGTTACCATGTTGTGGAGCTGAGAGTTGCTTGCCATTGTTCGATGGTTCTCTCCGGGTAATCCGGCTTCCTCCATCCGTAAAAATGTCGTGGTCTTGATTAGCCATTGTGCATAAATATGTGGCTTTAAACACCAATAACTAACTAACTAACTAACTAAAAACGGTACATAATTTGGTTCTTCAATCAGAAATCTGTTGAAATCAGTGTTTTGGTCTTCAATCAGAAACCTGTTGAAATCGGTGTTTTATCGCCGAATGGGGTGGGGATAAACCCCATATATTGAAAAATATGGGGTTTATCCCCACCCCAATCGGCGATAAACTTCGACTCTACTAAAGAATTTTCATCGAAAAGGAATTTTCGGCAGAAAAACATTATTAAATCACAAGTCTGCTTTCGTGCACAATGTTTCTGAAGCTGTTACAAAATTTATCAGTGTGAACTTCAAAATTTTATTTAGAAAGCCTCAACAGTTATTTTCCGACGTATTTTATTTATTTTACAGAAACGGTCATCACTTTGTGATCGTAAGTTTCACTTGGGCCCGAATTTCGCAACAAACGTACCGATGTTGTGGAAAGGGTCAGATTTATGTTTTGATCTGTATCCAAATCCATCAAAACACAACTCCTTGCAACAACCTCGAAACCCTCAGGTAAAAATAGATTATGCTATTCGTTACGTCATTGGTAAACAAACATGTCGGCTGCTGGCGTAAAATGACAACAACGGCGAGCTTTTGAGTGAAATCAAGGGAAAATGAAGACCCACCGATAAGGTAGTAATGCGAAAATTTTCTCCTTCATCTATTCTTTAATTTGAGTGGTTGATTATAATTGAATAACAAACAGAACAGGAGATACGCGATATAGTCTTACGCCAAGTATGTTTTGGAAAATACTTTAAATAACTTCCCTTTTCGCTTGTCGAGGATTTCGTCAGAACTTTCGTTTTTCCCGAACCAATTGTCCGTTCACTCTTGAAATAACTGCAGTTCTCTTTTCAAAACTAGAACAATTTATTTGGATCAGATAGCGAAGAACATCCCTCCCACCCCCACTTCTCCTCCTATTAGTATTCTGGCACCAAATCACCTTAAAATATCCAAAATGGCTGAAAATGTGGCAACTTCTGTCCATCGTGACTGTTATTGAAAACTGGGTTAGATTAGTCAAGCAAGGAATGAAGAAAAGTAAATTTATTTTTTTCAACATTTTGCTATCAAGGGTAAACTTGTGTTGTCCTAACCCTTTGGACCCCGATGGAATATTTCATTCCATTTTAGAGCCAGAAACTGGTAGAATCTACATTCGTTACTTGGGGAAGGCCAAACAATATTTTCAACGTACAGCATCGAATCTGCGACGCAAATTCACTGAGCAACTGTCTACTTTATGAATTCAGGCTGTATCACGATCCTGGGCCGGAAAAGAAGCCTTTCGTATTTAAAGTGTTAAGAGGTCAATTCTCTTCCATGCTTTTGTTGTTATTTCCAGAGACGTGCTCTCTAGGAACCGCGGTTGTTGAATGTAATACCTAAGTGTTTGTGGGAGTTTTCAACGGTGATGTCTGTGTCACACAGCCGGACAGGGCTTGGGGTATATTTTGGTTTTTTTTTTCATTTATAACATTCAATGTTTGTGTGTTATGAAATACTGTCCGGCTCGGTTTTTACACTGACTGCACATATAATAATTTCCCTTTAAGAAGCCCCAGTAAGCCGTTTTAAACATTTAGAATTGAGTTGTACACGAAGAAAAGGAAGAAGAGTGCTAAACTTCAAAGCAAAATGGGAGTTCAACAACATCAAACCAGCGTTTAAATCATACACCATTGGAAAGCATATGTCATGAACTTCACGAATTGATGTTCGACTATTCCAAATATAATCATTGGTTTTTTTTAAATCGTAGAGTTCTATAGTAAATTTTGAGCGTCGCGTTACTCAGATTTTCGTGCATGCGTTCCAAGCAGGTAAACATAATCGTTCATCGGTTCTCTCCGGTACCCCAGCTTCCCCCACCCGTAAAACTGTCTGACATGATACGACCCTCGTCGTTTAAAGTGTCGGTAAACCCAATAAACAAACAAACAATCTTACTGAGACGTTTCCCGATCACTTTCCTGGGGAAAGCGAGGTCTCTTGTCGACCAAATGAAGGACAGTACAGTTCACTCCTTATACAGTAATCATAGTTAAGAATCAATAAGCATGTGGCGACAATTGCCCTACTAAAGGCTAGGGCATCGGAAATGTTGCACTGGTTATATACTGAGTCAAAAAAGTAAGTATAATAGAAACAAATGTGAAAAATAGCATAAAGGATGAAATATAATAGTTCTAATGGGGCATGTTTGTGGACAAGAAGCCGTGCAAAGAGTTTAATGACATGTTGTTGTCCACCCAATTGTATACAATTTTGCTACGGATTTCAAAATAGCACGTGCTACCCGAGAATGTCATATTGAATGGGTAACCGACAATTTTCTTTGTGTTATGTTGTGCTAGAGAGCCTGGGTTATTGAGAAAACACGCTAGTTTTTGTCTTCCGACATTTAAAAAAATGCCAAGGTTAACCGAAAATCATAGGTTGCGTGGCATTGGTATGCATGAGGTTGGGATACCTCCAGATGAGCTCGCTATTGAGTTCGAAGTCACTGTGGCCACTATTTACCGTCTCATTGGAAGGTATAGAACCGCTGGATCTACTGCCGACCGACCGCGTTCAGGTCGACCAAGAGTTACGACCCCTGCACAAGACCTACACATCAGGATGTCATACTTGCGGGATCGCATCCTTCCGACGACAAGGACAGCGTCAATTACTCCAGGCAGAACTAACAATAGAATCAGTGCACAAACTGTCTGCAACAGCCTCGCTAAACACGGCATCCGAAGTAGGCATCCATACCAAGGACGAATCCTTACCCAACGTCATTGTACCGTCAGAATGGAATGGGTACGTCAGCGTGTTCGCTGGACTCAGCAGCATTGGAGCACAGTTCTTTTTAGTGATGAATCACGATTTTGTCTACGGCGCGCTGATGGTAGGGCAAGAGTGAATCGCCGACGAGGAGAACGGTTTTCTGATGTTTGCGTGCGGGAATGCGACCGTTTCGGCGGGGGTAGTGTAATGGTTTGGGCAGGAATTTCCTTGCACCATCGAACGAAGTTGATCTTCATCGATGGTAATCTGAATGGACAGCGATAAAGGTTCGAAATTCGTAACGCCGTTGTTGTCCCGTTGTTCAATGCTAACGTCGGATTGCAGTTATTCCAGCAAGACAATGCCCGACGTCACGTGACGCGCATCTGTCGTGACTTTCTTGAGGAGCAGAGCATCGAACTTCTTCCCTTGTCGCCAATCGAGCATCTTTGGGATCAATTGGACAGTCGGATACGACTTCATGATCTTCAGACGATAGGCGATTTACGGACGCAATACCACAGGGTGACATCCAGAGACTTCTCAGGTCCATGCGCCGTCGATGTCTTGCCATCCAAGAAGAAAACGGTGGACATACACGCTATTGACTGCATGTGTGAACTTTTCGTTTCACCCCATGTCTCAATTGCGACGTCCTGACGTGACGCTGGCAACAGCAAGAACATGCAATTATGCAAATTCATACAGCTAGACTCGAAATATGAACTTATAATAATTTGTTTGGGATAAAAGTCGATAATACTAAAACTATTGACCCTCAAAGTTTATTATACTTTCTTGTTTGGCTCAGTAGATTAATGCATGTCAGACACATGAGTCGGTTTGAAACCTTTGATCTAAATACAACTACACTGCTGGGACGCTAATTGATCACAGACAGAAAAAGTGTTGATTTTAAGGAGGTGGGGATTTGTTCCTATAAATAGACAATGTTCAGCATAAACCTTCTTTCTTCTCTCTTTAGACTTCAAAACTTACTAAGGGTGCTCTTGTAGGTAGGAAAAGTTAATTTTCTTCCCAGCGAAGACCCTTAACCTTCACCTGCGGGGGATAATCACCCTTAAGCTAGCACGCAGTGAAGTGACAGTGGGGTACCCATCCACCCCACCCCACCCCATTTCATTTAGCCTGGCCACGTCCCTGTGTTGAGTTTATCTAACTGTGTATATATTGTCGGAATACATAGGGAACAAGAGACCGTATACAAGCTCGTCAATCGTACTTATAAATGAATACAAATACTTAACTGTTGTAATTAAATGACAAGTTCCTCTCTAACGAAAAGATACGCGTCGTCCATTTATGGTGAACAGGATTGAAGAAAGAAAGGTAAGCTATGGAAAGTAAATTAGAAGCAAATGGAAAAGTTTCCAGTGTGTAGGTTTAAACAAGTAAGTTTTCACTCTTCTGAATTAAATTATGGGCCTTTTCAAGAAAGGATAAGTTCATTTTAATCCTTTCAAACAATCCATTCCGAGTGGGATAGATGCATGGTTGCATTGGCGAGAGTATTCACAGGTACAAGGAGGTTCTATAGCAATTCAATCACACAAACCTGTAGGGGAGCATGATTGAACTGTAGCAGATCATCCCACCAGTTAATTCATTATGTCAAAATGCATTTACCCATCATTTTATGCATGACGTTATGAATGTGTTCGTAATAAATACATTGAAGATCGCGATGTGTGAATTCGTTCGTCAATACGGCGTGAGTGCCAGCGTGTAAGAATAGATCGTATTCTATGCTTCGCCTCCTCGATGGCATGAGTGCCGTATTGACGAACGCATTCACACATCTGGGCATTCAGAACAACGCTATTACAACACTACCTTGGCCTTCAATGACCCCCGATTTGAATCCCTTAAAACACATCTGGAACTTTCTTGGACGTCGTGTGCAAGCAAGGGATCCGCCTGTACAGAATTCGGCCGATTTGGAAGCTGCATTGCATGAGGAGTGGCAGCAGTTGCCTCTGGGCCGTATCAGAAGGATCACTGGTAGCATTAGGAGGATGGTTCAGGCTGTCATCCGGGCACGTGGTGAATGCACTCGCTACTGACGTTAGATACTGCTATTGTGTTCAGGAGATCACAAGTTACATTTTTTGTCAGTAATTACTGGCATTGTTTCACCATGGACCGTTCCAGCACCATACTTGTCGAGAGAACATTTTTCCATCCAAAACATTAGTGACAGATATGTATAATTAGCGCCATTTATATATTGCATATTTTCATCATTATGTTGTCTTTCATTTGTCAATAGACCATTCTATCCTCAAGCAATCACTTTTGGCCATCTTAAAGATAGCATGAAACTAATGACAGTTTCTATTAACACCACTGCGAAAAAACAGAAGGTGCTTAATTAAGTTTCAAGTGTTTATATACAGTACGTGTAGAGTGTATTATCACTAAATCACCCGCGGAGTGGAGATACCACCCAAGCAATAATTGCAAATTTGTTGCAAAGCGTAACAAGCAGAAGCAAAGTTCCAGGTCCATTGGCTGAAACATTGCTTGTGTATTTTGTCCATATGTGCAGAATTTGATAGTAATACGTTGGGTGATAATACACTCCGCGGGTGAATTTGTTACAATCCACTCTCCACGTACTGTATATATGTACGTAGCATTGTGTGAAAATAAGTACAACATCTTGCTTTTTCTAAACATTTCTAAGATCAAGCTAAATGTTTGGTGCATGCTTCTCGGAAAATGTCACAATTATGTGATTTGGATCCGTCTTTTCATCATTTATTTATTACCCAATAAAAGAGATGCTTGTTAATTGTTACATCGATATTACAACTGGAACTACTTCAGACTAATGCCATCTGTAAATCCCTTGTCAACAAATTAGACATATTTTGAACTTTTTTGTCCAGAAGACATATACAATGGTCCTGATATGGTGGCAGAAATAGGAAGTTCTAAATCATAAAAAGAGTAACATTATAACCAGCATAGCAACAATTACCATAAACAGGTAATCAGTTCCATAACTGTACTAAGAGCACACAGCCATCTTTTTGCATTTTAGGATGTTACCTCTTGTAATACTAGATCATCCAACGTGTAACATAAAGCTTGAAACTAAAGCTGCTGTTTGTACTTCGCTATTTGATTTTCTCATAAAAACCATGCGCTTGTTCTACTAAATAAATTAAACAAAAGCCGAGTGAATGAGATTAATTTTATCTGTTAAAAATATCAGACAAATCAAACGATGCATTAACCTCACTAAACCAAGACCAGTCTTCGGATGCCTCAGTATATGAGCTGTCATTAGTTTGTTTTGTTTTTCAGTCATTTTGAATTCGCAATTAAGAGTTGAATGGAAAGCAGGATTTTCGTTTTCACTGTCTATGAACACATCGTTCCATGATGTTGGGTTTATTTCTGTATCACAACTGTCCGCTAATGAATCACCGAATGAAGTTTCAGATTAGTTCAACGAAGTATCCACGGAGTCATCATGATGGAAACCAGAAGTAAAACTTGCAAATACTCGTCAATTCCTGTCTCTTCAGATGGCACAGGTGGACTTGGTACTGAAGGAAAATCAGCATCATCATCTGAACTATCAATCACTTCTTCAGTTTTTATCTGCATTCCGTCTATTTCAGTGTCTTGGTTTTAGAATGACCCGAGACTACTAAAGAGTATTGCATTATTGACCACGTGACTCGTTGATGAAGTTAAACATTGATTGTTTCCACCCAGTTTGAGTTGCTTTATGTTTCAAGTGTTCTCACAGCGACGAAACCATTCTGCCGAAGGAGAAAGATTATCGCTGTGGAGTTTACGCTTCGAACTTCCAGTTTCAGCAAGTGACTGTACGTGAGGTTTATTCTCTCAAAACGTCCCTTTCCTGGATCGTCGTTCTCCCGTGGGACCTTAACAAAACATTTGTTCATACTTAAGGTGTGCCGTGTTGAGTTCCGAAACAGAAAGATATTATACCATTAAAATGCTATTTATATATGCTAAAAAAATTCTGTATTTATATTCAAAAGTCCGGCAAATTCTCATCCCCCCCAAAACTTCGATTCTGGCATGCAATCCTCATGTCAAAAGTATAACCTCAGCATGGGCCGAAATTCCATTATAACACGTAGGCTTAACCCTTTATAACATGAAAAGCAGACGACAATTGCAAAAACAAAATTCTTGAACAACTAATTTTTTTCATTTTTTGTCTCAAAAACATAGGTTATTACCCCTCATTGGAACGAGCTCGACGAGCTCGTTCCAATGGGGGGTCATAACCTATGTTTTTGAGACAAAAAATGAAAAAATAATGAAAATTAACTGACGATTTTTTAGAATAGCGCTAGCCGGTTTTGGCCGTCCCGTTGGGTAAAGGGTTAATACGATGCATTCACCTACTTAGAGATAAATTCCTGAGAATTAAGTAGAAGAAAAACTCTCAGGAATTCTCCTTATGAACCTCCTGGTTGCTCCCGGCGGCTTTGGGATGAAAGATTGCAAATGGCTTTAGTAGATTTATTGTGAAGTGAACATAATTGTTGGGTCTTCCGCAGTGATTCAACGGTACCGTACTTACCCATACTGTACTGGCACTTCCGGCCGTCGCATATAAGAGCTAGAGAAACTAACAGTATTTAATTGCAACAGAAGAGTTGTATATATTGATAAACAAGACAAGCATTTTTCGTTGTAGATCAAACAAACTTCCAAGATTCTTTTTAAAAATAGATCAAGTCAGTATGATATTTGGTGCTTATGCAGATCTACCCAACCCCTCCAACCATTCCAACCCCAAACCCCACCCCTCCACACACACACTTTCTTCTTTCATTTAACAAACCTCTCAGGAGTCTGCTTTATACACTGCATGCTCACAGACAGCAAAAAGTGAGTTGAATAGCTGTCTGGTAACATGGCAGGATCTTCTCTGCTGTAAATTCATATTTAATTGGAAATCTGAAACAGACTCTAGATCGAATGTTACTTCTGTGTTGACCAGATTATCGACCAGCCATCAGAATAATGCATATGTTTCATTGTATCAAAACAACACGATCGTTAACTATTTGGCTACCGAGACCCGTGTTCATGGAAATGAATACCCCACCTCATCCTTTAATTAGCCCTCACAGCATTGATGTCAAACCAAATTTCAAGCAGCACATTTCCCCGTAAAACAACTAGGAATTGAACCAATTTAATCTGGTCTGACAGAGCTCGGTGAGCTCTGTCAAACAAAACTGAATTTGTTTTATTTCTAATTGCATTATTGGGAAACATTTGCAGTTTGAATTTTTTACAGTTTGACAACGGTGTGCAGAGGGATAAGCTCGATGTTTGTAGTTATACACAACTCAAAGTTTGCTAAGCACCAAATATTTGACACATCATTGTGAAATTTGCTTGCGACATATTTGCGATATTTTTGGTGGATATGATTGAGGAATGTATTGAGATGGTCCCCAGTGTTTACATTAGTTCTCTTGACAGGCAGACTTTTCGTGACAGTCATGGAAAGCATGTACCCCTTGATTTTTATGATGTTTTCGTGTACTTTCTACATGTACATGACACGTGTAGGATATTCAATCTTCCGTTCAACACAAACCCTTGTGATTTGATGATTGAATATGGCAAATGCAAATGTAAGAAGACATTTGTCTGAAGCAGAAATGTGGCGGGCGGCAGGGATGGTGGAGCAACGGGTTACCCATCGTTAGGTTGGTGACCTTGGTGTGCACCATACGGTGATCACCAGAGCCTGGGCAAGATTTCAGCAGTATGACACATCAGTAAGACGGCATGGTGGTGGCAGAGACAGGGCAACATCTGCAGCTGAAGACTGGTTTTGATCATTCAGGCCCGTAGGAACCGCTTTGCCACAGCAACCCAGCTTCGCAGTGACCTTCAGAATGCAACCGGGATAAATATTTCGACGCAGACTATCCGGACAAGGTTGCATGAAAGGTCTCCGATCGAGAAGACTATGTATTCGCATTCCGCTGTCCCAGAACCACCGCCAGGCACGATATGAATGGGCCATGGACCACGTTAGATGGACCAGAGAAGATTGGCGACGACCTGTCCTTTTTACAGATGAGTCAAGGTATTGCCCAGACTACACAGATAGGCGTTCTAGGGTATGGAGAAGACCAGGAGAGTGAATCCATGCAGCCAACATTGTTGAGCATGACCGCTATGGTGGGGGGTTAATCATGGTCTGGGGCGGCATCAGCAGGGATGGACGTACAGAGCTCTGTTTCCTTGAACGTGGTACATTGAATACACAGCGGTATATTGATGAGATCCTGGATGCCCATGTCATATTGTATGCAGGTGCAGTGGATGATAGATTCATTCTGATGGACGATAATGCCCGTCTTCATGTTGCCCATGCTGTCGGGGAGTACCGACAGCTGGCGGGGATTGAGCGTATGGACTGGCCAGCAAGATCCTCTGACCTCAGTCCAATCGAACATGTCTGGGTTGAGTTGCAGCTTGCAATTTCAGCCCGTCCAGTCCACCCTAGAAGTGTCCAGGAGCTTGGTGCCATGCTGGTCCAAGAATGGAACAACATCCCACAAAGGACTACCAGGAACCTGATTGAGAGCATGAGAAGGCGTTGTCAAGCAGTAATTAACAGTAATAGGTCTCATACTCGATATTGAACCCATACCAGTTCGGTCCGTCAACTTTTTGTCACATTTGAAAAATTTCTTCTTTTACCAATAATATCCATTTTCAATGGTTATTGTATTCAAAAGCTATAAAATAATGTCAAACACAAATAAAATCTTAATTTCTGTACTTAAATCATTAAAGGTATAATTAAATAACAAATATATACACTTTTCATTACAATTTTTCAACTAAAACGTAAAACAGGTAGTTGGATATATTTGGTGCTCAGCAAACTTTGAGTAGTATATGAAACTTTTCTTTGAGTAGTCTGTCTTGTGAGCTTCGAATTTACACAGAAAGCGTTCAAATATGTATATGAAAACTTGTATAGCTACCACCCCCCCCCCCCCCCCCCAAGTCTTCTGGCATCACATGTATTCTGGCATATTCTATTCGACCAGTCCACCAGTTGTCCTTGATAGACCCCCTCTTTCAAATAACATACGCAACAGAATAAATATAGGAACCGGGGGAACTGTTACTTCAGAACTACGGATTTTGTTGTAAATTTAGAAATATAATATTGAAGGTTTATTTTTGTTCAGTTTAGACATGTTTAATTTGCCAACCAAAACATGCAAAATGGATTGGAGAAGAGGTATTTCAGCTTATTTAACCCTTTGAACCCTAGCGGCCGCTTTTTCGGCCAGCAGGGGGCGCGGTGACTCAGTGGTAGACTGTTGGACTTCAATGCTAGAGGTCCCGAGTTCGATCCCCGTCCGGGACGAACCGGGTTGTGTCCTTGTGCAAGGCATTTTATCCCGGTTGCCTATATGGAGCAGGATGACGCCGTGTACTGAGACGTACTACACGTCGATGGTGCACATGTCTTCAACCGCTGTAACGCTGTTTGAGCGGAGCTTGAACAGAGTTAGAATGTTGAGGAGCTGACAGTTGCTCGTCGATGCTCGATGGTTCTCTCCGGGTACTCCGGCTTCCTCCACCCGTAAAACTGTCACGGTCACCATTAGCCATTGTGCATAAGTAGGTGACCTTAAACACCAAAAAATAAATAAATAAATAAATTCCGGCCAGGAACATGATTCGTCATAACGTCATTATATTGGGTGGCTGTTCAGTAAATGTGTGGAGTAGACCAATCAATATTTTCAACGTGCAGCCTCGTTGAAAATATTGATCGGTCTACCCCAAATAATGAATATGGTCTCTTCTAATTGCAGCCATTGAAATGGCATGGAAGATACCACTAGAGTTCAAAGGGTTAAATTTCTCTCCCGGTAAATGAATTATAAAATGTGTATAGCGACAGAACTGGTTTTCAACAAAAAATTAAACTAGAGAAACAGAATTTACTGCACCCAGTAAATTCAAGTCTGTGTGAAAAGGCTTAAGGTATCAGGAATGAACTATAGAGAAAGAGAATTTATGGAGGCTTATTTTCAGGAGTGAAATATTTTTAAACAAATCAGAAATGGATTTTCGTTAATAGTATTTACAGATATTCATACTGGAATCAGAACAATTATTTATAAGAAACCAGAAAAGGCATATATGTGACCAGCATTCAAAGGGTTCGATACACGAATCAGAAATGGACATTTTTGGCTCTGCCCACTAATTTGAATGATAAAATACGTTCATAAACTTTAGAAATGCATTAAGGTGTAACAAAATACATTTTCCAGTCTTTCTGAATAATATGCACTTGATGATTTTTGTGACCTCTTTCAGGCAGACACCTAGGTGACCTCCGTGACCTTGACCCATATTTTGTATCTCCATCAAGTGTCGACTCTTTGGTGTTAGTCCCAGGTCCATTCATCATACCACGATTGAGATATGAGCGTGACCCATCTTCAAAATTTTTGGCCACGCCCACTTTTTTAACGTAAAAATGCATGTATGGACCTCAGGAATGCTTTGGGGCTCAAAAAATGTGATTTCCAGCAATTATGAAAAATGCACTCAATGACCCCTAGGTGACCTCCATGACCTTGACCCATATTTTGAATCTCCATCAAGTGTCGACTCATTTGGTGTTGGTCCGAGGTCCATTCATCATAGCACGCCTTAGATATGGGCGTGACCCACTTTCAGAAATTTTGACCATGCCCACTTTTTTAACGTGAAAATGCATGTGTTTTTGTCAGGAATGCTTTGGGGGTGTCAAAAGATGTGATTTCCAGAAATTATGAAAAATGCACTCAATGACCACTAGGTGACCTCCATGACCTTGACCCATATTTTGAATCTCAATTAAGTGTCGACTCATTTGGTGTTGGTCCCAGGTCCATACGTCATACCACGCCTGAGATATGGGCGTGACCCACTTTCAAAAATGTTGGCCACGCTCACTTTTTTACGTCAAAATGCATGTGTGTACGTCAGGAATACTTTAGGGGGTCAAAAAATGTGATTTCCAGCAATTATGAAAAATGCTCTTAATGACCCCCTAGGTGACCTCCGTGACCTTGACCCATATTTTGAATCTCCACTGAGTGTCGACTCATTTGGTGTTAATCCCAGGTTCATACGTCATACCACGACTGAGATATGGTCGTGACCCACTTTCAAAAATTTTGGCCACGCCCACTTCTTTAATGTAAAAAATGCATGTGTGTACATCAGGAATTCTTTAGGGGGTTAAAAAATGTGATTTCGAGCAATTATGAAAAATGCACTCAATGATTCCTAAGTGACCTCCGTGACCTTGACCCATATTTTGAATCTCCATTGATTGTCGACTCATTTGGGGTTGGTCCCAGATCCATACGTCATACCATGCATGAGATATGGGCGTGACCCACTTTCAAAAATTTTGGCCACGCCCACTTTTTTAATGTAAAAATGCATGTGTTTTTATCAGGATTGCTTTGGGGGTGTCAAAAAATGTGATTTCTAGCAATTATGAAAAAGGCACTCAATAACCCCATGAAAAATGCACTCAATGATTCCTAAGTGACCTCCATGACCTTTACCCATATTTTGAATCTCCATCAAGTGTCGACTCATTTGGTGTTGGTCCCAGGTCCATACGTCATACCACACCTGAGATATGGGCGTTACCCACTTTCAAAATAAAAATGCATGTGTGTACGTCAGGAATACATTAGGGGGTCAAAAAATGTGATTTCCAGCAATTATGAAAAATGCACTCAATGACCCCTAAGTGACCTCCGTGACCTAGACCCATATTTTGAATCTCCATCGTGTGTCGACTCATTTGGTGTTGGTCATAGATCCATACCTCGTACCACACATGAGATATGGGCGTGACCCACTTTCAAAAATGTTGGCCACGCCCACTTTTTTAACATAAAAATGCATGTGTGTACGTCAGGAATGCTTTAGGGGGTCAAAAAAATGTGATTTACAGCAATTATGAAAAATGCACTCAATGACCCCTGGGTGACCCCCATGACCTTGATCCATATTTTGAATCTCCATCGAGTGTCGACTCATTTGGTGTTGGTCCCAGGTCCATACGTCATACCACACCAGAGATATGGGCGTGACCCACTTTCAAAACACCCCTACAGACACCCCTGATACCCCAGGAATCTGAAAAATTAGGTGGCCGAGAACTTGTGGCTGTCTATCAGCATGCCAAAAATCAACGAGATAGGGCTATTCGTTTTCGAGTTATCTTGCGGACAAAAAAGTGATGAGAAGAAGAAGAAGAAGAAGAAGAAGAAGAAGAAGAAGAAGAAGAAGAAGAAGAAGAAGAAGGAAAAAAAAAGAAAAAGAAAAAGAAACCGTGCAGACTAAAAATTTAGAAACATTAGAAATCGAGGGAAAGGATACAGAAAATTACAACGTCCCAAGAACATTACCAGATCATCGCTGTCAGAAAACTCCAGTGGTAACAGTTTGCGATAAGGAAAGGGTTGGTGGTCAGATTTTGTTTGCCAGCATAAAATGTCCAAAGATGACACTTTGCTGCGTTCCGTACTTGACCAATTACCACGACTAAACTTTATGTTCAGCTGGCAATCTGTATGCTCGAAATTCGCCTATCTGTTTGTTTATGTTTCTGAAAAGGGTGTTCACAACTTTGTTTTGACTTTATGGAGTACACGTTTCTTTATTTCGTAAGCCAGGGCAAAAATTTATTTTCTCTGTTGTTTTTAATGTTTTATGCAAAAATGAAATTTTATTTTTGACTGTCGTTGATGGTGGATCTCTGGGTCGATTGGAAATCGGGGAAGAGGGGAGATTCTTGCATTAAACATTATTAGAAGTCCATGGAGACGGTCGTTAAGAGGAACAACGAAATATTTTATGCAATAGGCAAGAGCAACTTGTTGTTATCGGTTGAGAGATATTTTCGAGATACAGTGCAGCCCATTTAATTGGATATCTCTTAACCGAATAACCCTGTTCTGTTAATTGAATATAATCTCCCAACACAAAACCATTTTCCATATCTCCAGTACAAATTTGACCTGTTAATTGAATATAGGTTATAGAGTAAACTCCTGTTAATTGAATAAAAAATCTTGTAACCTGTCGAGAAATTACCCTGATACACTCCAGTTTTCCTTTGTTTTTTGCCTTATTTGGCCACCGTACATCCAATACAGGCCTTTAATCTATTATATCTTGTTTGCCAGAGCTCATGGAGCTCTGTCAAACAAGATATAATAGAATAAATTCTAACTTTATATCTAGAATACAGGAAAGTGACCCAATCCCTGTTAATTGAATACTCCTGTTAATTGAATAATTTCCATTGGCAAAGTGGCTATTCAATTAGCAGGTTTCCACTGTACTGTTCATTGCCTTTAAACTTACGTCATAGGCCTCAGAATTGTTCAGTTTGACATTATTAAGAACACACAGTTATGTTCAAGATACTTGTTATTAACAGTTAATGTATTTTACTTAAAGATTTCAAAGCAAAATACTGAGATCAATCAATAGATGTTTCGTTCTTGGAAATGTCGAGAGAAGAGATAATAATGTCAACAGCAATAAAAAATAAAACGTGAAAAAGCCAGTCTCTCTAGTGCAGTTGCATTCTATATCATAAATGTATGCTGAGACCTTTGAAAAATGATTTTATAATTTAAATATTTAATAATCTCATTTCCGAAGAATATTTTTCGCGGCAATTATTCTCATTCTGGAGCAGTCCAACCTCTATAAAAAACCATACTCACAGTTCTGTCTTTTTCTAGTATACGTGAGATGAAAAACCGAATTTTAATACATTGTGTCATAAAATAAATACGAGTAAAATTTCTGTAAATATGTCAGTGAAGCTGGTGTGAACAAAAAACGGTCATCTTGATTATGCTGGGAACTAGGATTTTTTTAAAAACTACGATGGGCAATGGAGGTGAGGGATGTACTCTGGAGAGAGTTTGTCCTATTGAACACTGCAGCTGAAACATATCGTGTGTCATGGATGGCTGTCTCTCTGTTGCTGAGAAACCCCAGTAAGTGTTTCTAGACAATGCTTTACCTGACTGAGTGTGATGCAGATGATACATTTATTATCACATCAGAAAAGAAAGAGGCAGGTTCGGTTCGTCGAGCTTTTCTCTGGGAAGCTAAGAATATTAAATATTTAGTAATATTTCTCCATCAATGCTACTATAACATTCTAAATTGATGGATGTTACTAAACAACGTTGTTTGTCAAATCAAATTATTTATTCTGATCACACCCGAGGATCATATTTGTGTGTCCCTGTGATTTGGCAGTTTCCAGAACAGTGGTAGTTCGACTGGGCAAAAACCTTCCATACCAAACATTATTGACTCAAATGACCCAGCATACTTTCTGGACAATTTGTTTGGTCCACTAACATGGAGGGTGTTTGTTTACATCAGATTCATCGACATATTTTTAAAACATTCACCCTTTATTTCGTTTTGGCCTCAGCTGCTATATACAACAAAACTGAAGACTTGTTGGCTTTGGTTTTGTAGAGGTTGGGCCACGATGAGAATAAGTGCATACAAAAATATTCTTTAAAAATGAGTTCATTATACATTGACATTATAAAACATCACTTCGCAACTCTTCGTATATGTTATTTATGTTTAATCTAGAATGCAACGGAACTGAAAATGATGCACCATAAAATAGAATTAATAACACTTTTCACAGTGTGCTATTTGGACATTATCTTCAGATTCTCTCTGTTTACATTCCCCTTAAGAAAACCTCTTCGGCATTAAAGGTCCGATTAAATCCTCGATTTGTCAAACACTTTGCTTTAATAGAACCTGGCTCCACCCTATACAAAATAAGCTATTAGCAGTTTGTGTGTCTATTTGAAGAACAAAAAAGTGAACTGCAACAGTCTTCGACAAATGTTGTTAATTTCTAACGCGTTAGAACATAAAGTCACTTATCTTGGTTCCTGTGTGTGGGTTATCAGTTTCCAATGTTTCGATGATAGGTCTTAGAAATGCGCAGTGTTTTAATATATATATTAAAACAACGCATGACTGGTGTTTGTTTAAGATTTAATTTGTTGTATTATATTTTCCACAATCTTCCTGAATAGTATTAGCTTGTGCTGCGTTTAATTCGAATACTAATTACTAACTAATTAATACTAATTAAGATCGAACTCTCAGGGGTGTCCGAGTATCATCAAGTTTATCAACAAACTCCATTTAGCCTAAAAACGATTGAAATATTATTCTTTTTAAACCGTGTGCTTTCATGATTGCTTTTGTTACCAAACATTTCTAATGAGAGTAGTCATAATGTTCAATAGAAGCGTAAGCATTTGCCATTTATTCCTAGCAAGCGGAAATGCTCAAAATTGCACTGCATTTTGGGTGTGGGCTAATTAAAAATGCAAACAAAGTAAAAGTTATATCCTTTATTTCCACCCCGTACGGTGAAGTTAGTGGTAGTTCTGTATTTGAATAAGAATCTTAACTCTGTGCACTGTCAATATACCGAAATTCTAAGCTCTGTCCAACAAGATTGACTCGGTTAGAATCCAAGTTGCATTATGGAAATCTTTCTAGTTTGAAATTCTGATAAATTGACATGAATGTGTAGACGGTTAAAAGACGGAACCCTAGAATAAAAAAGAACCCGTTTTTAAGTGAACCTGCTCAATAAAGTTATTCTTTGACTAGCCTTTTAATTAAGTGAAGTACATATGTACAATCTGTCCCCACAGCTGTTGTTAAGTCTTACTTTAGTTTAATTAAAACAGTGTTTTTATTGAAGCCATATCTTGAATACATTTAGCTTGAATATATTTAGCAAAAACAGTGTGCAAGATTTACTTAAGCAACAAACATTACGTGATTTTGAATTTGTGTCTTGAAATACATAATGACGGGATTCGACAGCAAACTGAAAGCTTATGTTAGTCGTCTCCTTAAATTGTGGTGGACATAGCTGCGTTACTTCTGAAAGGGCGAGTTTTCTACAAAAGGTGTTTCTATGAAACAAAATACTCTTTAGACTAAGACTAATAAGTTATAACAATTAAAAATGTTCTTTGGACTGGCGCGGTCAATAATGCGGACATACTTTATTAATGTTAAAGACTGAGCTAAAAAAGAAAGTATAATAGAAACAAATGTGAAAAAATAGCATAAAGGATGAAATATAATTGTTCTAATGTTGTATGTTTGTGGACAAGATGTCGTCCAAGAGTTAAATGACATGTTGTTGTTGTCCGCCCAGCCGTATGCAATTTTGCTGCGGATTTAAAAATAGCACGTGCTACCCGAGAGTGTCAAATGGAATGAGTGACCGACGATTTTCTTTGTGTTATGATGTGCTAGAGCGCCTGGTTTATTGAGAAAATACATTCCAACATTTTAAAAAATGCCAAGGTTAACCGAAAATCAGAGGTTGTGTGCCATTGGTATGCATGAGGCTGGGATACCTCCAGATCAGCTCGCTGCTACGTTCGGAGGCACTGTGGCCACTATTTACCGTCTCATTGGAACGTATAGAACCACTGCCGACCGATCGCGTTCAAGTTGGCCAAGAGTGACGATCCCTGCACAAGACCGACACATCAGGACGTCTCACTTGCGGGGTCGCTTCCTTCCGGCGACGAGGACAGCATCAATTACTCCTGGTAGAACTAACAATAGAATCAGTGCACAAACTGTCCGCAACAGCCTCGCTGAACACGGCATCCGAAGTAGGCGTCCATACCGCGGACCAATCCTTACGCAACGCCATCGTACCGTCAAAATGGAACGGGTACGTCAGCGTCTTTGCTGGACTCAGCAGCGCTGGAGCACAGTTCTTTTTAGTGATGAATCACAATTTCGTCTACGACGCGCTGATAGTAGGGCAAGAGTGTATCGCCGACGAGGAAAATGGTTTTCTGATGCTTGCGTGCGGGATTGCGGCCGTTTCGGCGGGGGTAGTGTAATGGTTTGGGCAGGAATTTCCTTGCACCATCGAACGCAGTTGATCTTCATCGATGGTAATCTGAATGGACAGCGATATAGGGACGAAATTCTTAACGCTGGTTTTGTCCCGTTGTTCGACGCTAACGTCTGATTGCAGTTATTCCAGCAAGACAATGCCCGATGTGACCTGGTGCGTATTTGTTGTGACTTTCTTGAGGACCAGAGCATCGAACTTCTTCCCTGGCCCCCACTTTCGCCAGATTTGTCGCCAATCGAGCATTTTGGGGATCAATTGGACCGTCGGGTACGACTTCATGATCTTCAGACGTTAGACGATTTACGTAATGTTCTAAGGCATGAGTGGAATGCAATATCACAGGGTGACATCCAAAGACTTATCAGGTCCGTCGATGTCTTATCCTAGAGGCAAACGGTGGACATACACGCTATTGACTGCATGTGTGAACTTTTCATTTCACCCCATGTCTCAATTGCGACGTCCTGACGTGGCGCTGGCAACAGTAAAAACATGAAATTATGCAAATTCATACAGCTAGACTCGAAATATGAATTTACAATAATTTGTTTGGGATTAAAGTCGATAATACTAACAAAATTGCTCCTCCGAGTTTATTATACTTTCTTTTTTGACTCAGTATATATAGTAATTTGCATGTTTTGTTTTGCTGGTAATTCACGTTTCACGTCTCATCGAGGGGGGAAGTTAAGATTGAGCTCCTGTTGCTGTCGCTAAATTGTTAACTTCATCAAATTATTTCATAAAGAATAAAACTTTATTTGTGTTTGTTTGGGATCACAGTGGTTCAGTGGTTACGACATTGGACTTCCAACCGAAAGGTCCATGCTTCGATCCCCGTCAGTGGTAACTGCGTTGTGTCCTAGTGTCCTTGGGCAACGCACTTAATCCCGATTGTCCATGTGTGGCCACGGTGGCGCTGTGTACTGTGTACTAAGGCGTACTGCAACGTCGATGGTGCACTTGTCTTCAACCGATGCTAACGTTGCTTGTGCGGAGTTAGTACGCTGGGAAGTCTGACAGTTGCTCGCCGTGGCTCTGTGGTTCTCTCCGGGTACTCCGGTTTTCTCAACCCGTAAACCTGTCCGACACGAGGTGACCCTGGCTGTCGAAAGTGTCGTTAAACCCCAATAAATAAATAAATTTGTGTTCATTTACTTTTATTTCTGCCTCATGAGTCGACAGGTATTAGAATGGCTGCCTGTCGAATGTGTCGAGAAATAAACCGACGTGACAACCGTTACTTATTACCAGTTCCTTATTCGACATTCGTTATCAACCGATAAAATCGGTTGATAACAAATGCCGAATAAGGAACTGGAGATAAATAACGGCTGTCACGTCAAAATCGGTTGATAACGAATGTCGAATAAGGAGCTGGGAATAAGTAACGATTGTCACTTAAACGAGAAATGAAACCTCTGTTTTAATAATTATTTGAAATTAGTCTTCTCGATTAACAAGCACAATTAAACCTGCCGGACTCGAGGGTAATTAAATGACACCTGCCGGCCTCGAAGGTCATTAAATGACATCAAGTCATAACATGGCGTGTCGAATAAAAATATCTTCACGATCAATTTTTGTTCAAAATACGAATCAATTAGTATAATATTCAAAACATGGGGAGGAGATTTCCACTAAACACAATTTAATTATTGGGGTTTAACGACACTTTTGACTGCCAAGGTCTCCTTGTGTCTGTGGAGAGAATCACCGAGCAGCGGTAAGCAACTGTCATGCTCACCAACGTGCTAACCCCACAGCAGCGGGGTTAGCATTGGTTGAAAACAAGCGCACCGTCGACGTGCAGTACGCCTTAATACACAGCTTCATAGTGCCCCTACGTGGGCAATCGGGATTAAGTACCTTGCCCAAAGACATAACGCAGTTACACCTGGCGGGGATTCAATCGTGGTCCTTTCGGTTTCAAGTCCAGTGCCGTAACCACTGAGTAGCGTGCTCCCACTAAGCACCAATGGAAACCCCTACAGTAATTACTTTCATGTCGTGTGTGAAAAAGATACGATTCACAAGCAAAGTTTCAGCTAATGGGGCGTCTGGTTCAACCCAGTGTCCGTTGTCTGAAAGCTCCTTTTTTTCTTTTAACCATTTGCCTTCCGTAACGGTCAGCGCTGATAGCACAAAATGTCATTCAAATTTTTTTTTTCAAGTCTTTTTGATTTTTCCTCAAAAACATAGTTCGCAAGGCCCGTCCCAACGAGAGGTCAAAAGCTAAGTTTTTAGGCAAACAAATGAAAAATGTTATTTATTCGAGAGATTCTATTCGTGCCAGGTAATAATAATAATAATAATAAGGGAGTTTTATATAGCGTAAAATCACAAGCTGTGCTCTAAAACGCTGTACACAAAATAAAAAAATCGAGCTCCGGACCATCAAGCAATTTACGGAGTGAGAAAGAAGGGGGTCAAAAATTACATATAACCAAAAGCCTCTCTAAAAAGATGAGATTTCAATTTTTTTTTGAATTGATCAAGATTTTCTGATGCCTGAACTTGATCAGGTAAAGAATTCCAAAGTGCAGGTCCAGCGAATGAGAAAGCTCTGTTATTCACAAGAGCTGACCTAGAGAAGGGCATCTGAAGCTTAATTTGTTTGGAAGAACGTAACTTTCTTTCAGGTTTTTTAATTGTCAAAAAGTAAAGTGTTAATCTTTCCCTCAAAAGAAAGGATATATGATACTGCCTGGGTGTTGCTGTACTCGAAGGGATCCACCCCTAATCTTTTCATGACGTGCAGCATTTTCGCCCGGGGCGGGTGTGGTGATCGTCGTGGGGCCTGGGACCTGATGAGATGAAAGAGAAGCAAAATGTGTTATTTGAAATGTATTTAACGCAATTGCCTTGAAAATTATTATTTCATGCCGAACTACACATTCAATCATTTGAGTTTTGCGCCATCCAGACTCCAGTAATCAACAAAGATCCTCGAGCAAAGTTTCCGCCTGCAGATCTTCAGATTAATCTAGATAATTGGGTGGTTAAAAGTTAACCCAAAAAACAAAAATGTTGCCCTTGGGATTGCTTAGTGTGAAGTGAAGGGGAGCAAACCTGAATGGAATGACTCATTCTACTCAACACATATGTCGAATCTTATGGAATTAGAAAACAGGAGACTCGGTATAATTCTGTTGGGGGATTTTAATGGACAAAAGGGTGATAAGTAATTCGAATATTTCAGTCGCCATCTGTCAGTTGGGGCTTTGAAGAACCCAGGGCTATTTTTCGTATATGATATAGTACTAGTGTCAGAATGCGAAGAGGGGTTATAGAAAATGCTGGCAATTGTTGGGAGATATGGGAATAAATGGAGACTCGAAATGAATGAAAACAAAAGCAAACGCATACATGTGGGTAGTAAAGTGGAACCAACGCGAAGGTGGAGAGTGGGGGAGTTTTGTATTCCGAAAGGTAGCAAAAACGTTTTAGTGTGAAAGAGACGGGTGACTGCGAGTATTTGGGAGTCAATATAAGCATCACGAGAGGAGGCCAGTACCGAAACCACACGAATAAACTAACTTTGAAGGGGAAGGAAGCAAACTGAAACCTTTAGGGAAGAACAGCTTCAATAAGGTTTCCTGGGGCAAACCATTAGGGAAATATTGGATGTATATTTTGAACATATGGTACGGAAGAGATACCTCTAAACCAAACCGGTATAAGGCACTTAGATACTCTGCAGAACGATGCAGCTCGATGGATAACTGGGTCGAGTAATGCCACAGCAATAGAAGCAATCAAGGGTGAGCTTGGGTGGATGAGGATCAAGAACGGGGGTAGACTTAATAAAACTCTGTTATCTGAACTATTTGGTAAATCCTCCATAACCAATAGTGTAAGCCAATGTACCAGAATAAGTGGAATTCGAATACCAAGACGAGTTGTTGTTCTTATTGTGTCCCTGATCGAGCCTTTCTAGACAAGAATAGTCTTCTCCGACACATTCAGTACATGAAAGGGTCATAAGTGCCAAAATTTGACGCTCCCTGACCCGGTCGATGTTCAACGATGACCTGGAGCTACCGTTGGTTCAGGCTGAGTATCAGATGGAGATTTTTTACTAGACCAGGACAGGACAATCCAAATGGAGAGTCTGGTTGGACTGTAGAGAAGAAAAGAGAAACTCTCTCCCCCCCTCCTCTCTCTCTCTCTCTCTCTCTCTCTCTCTCTCTCTCTCTCTCCCCCCCTCTCTCTCTCTCCCTATCTCTCTCTCCCTCTCTCTCATTCTGCGCCCACCCCCTAAGATTCATATGTCCCTGCTTGACTTGAAACATTGAGGATAGAAGGACGAACTGTGGAAAGTAAAGTAAAATTACAGTGTTCACCTTTGAACAAGTACGAATTCACTGTTCTAAATTAAATACTATCACCATTTTGAGCAGGGATAATAAGGTGATTTAACTCTTTCAACGCGGTCGCCCAGTCTGGGATAGCTGTATCCAATAGCATCATAGACGAAAACACAAGTACAGGGGAAACTAAACAATTAAAGGAACAATAAGCCGCGAATTTGAAAAAAAATAAATCAGGCGGTATTTTTCCATTCCGATCGAGTTAGCCGATCACTCTCAGAAAATTCCGTGCAATGTCACTTTCCATTTTCGTCGAAATTAGCTTTCTTGTGGAGTTTATATAAGTTTAAACTGCATTTATTTCCCAAGTATAATGTATAAATTAAGCAAAATATAAGAGCATACAACTATTGAGGAGGTGGCTTCAAAATCAAGCCAGAAGCTAACACTCAGCTGCCTCCAGTTAAATATTTTGGCAAGTAAATCAACATATGCGACTGATCATTATTAGAAAATATTGCTTATATATTTCATTTTAGTGATATATATAGTTTTTTACACGTGCTTCTATTTATAGCGTATGCGTTCGTGCAATATATTTTGGATTGCCGTTGTCGATCCACCTTCTCTGGTTTTTATTGGAAGCAAAACTGCTCTTTGTTTAAAATAATACAATGTTTTCATCTAATAATGCCAACTTATTACTAAAAGAATGCATAGTTGTTGTCCGTCCAGACATTCTGTACCTAAGTCGGCAGGAGGTGTGGCCTAACATAAAAGATTTCCATTGCCTATAGGTACCGGGTGTTGTGGTAATCCTTTTGTCCTTAAGTGGTAGGGGGATTGGTTTGCAACAAAAGAAAAACCACTTAAGGTTCAATCTTAAGGGTGTCCGTCCGTACGTCCGTCCGTCCGTCCGTCCGCCCGCCCGCCCGAGACCATACGTATGTGCGTATTTCATTTCGGGAGGAAACCATTTAGACGTGGATTCCAACTTGTCTTATCATATCACATTCTCGATTAGCCAGCTCCTCTTGTTTTCCGAGTAGGAGTCAGTGATGCATGTTTTTGTGAAAACAACATTTGTTGGGGAAAATTAAGATTTACTGATAGAGTCTAGTTCTAACAAGAATAATAAATAATTCTTCGTCGACAAGTTTCATTAGCATATATATAGACATAAGGCGCCATAAAAAAGAATACTTACATTATCATCAGATTTTTTTTCAAAATTGGTGCCGAGGGAAGGATTTTATTAGTTATTTTCTGTGAAGCAAACGGTGGGGAAAAGACCCTCCGTGTGTGCATATATGTATGCAATAACGGTCAGAGCACAAAATTATTGTCGGTCGTTAAAATGTGTTCACATGTCTTTGCCTTGTTTCAATTTATGGGAGAATACCTGCAGGTTCTCTTCCATAAATTTTAACAAGGCAAATCCATACAGAGTAAATAACTACATAAATAATATGATGCACATGCATAGACTATGAATCCTTTCAGTTGTGTAACCTGCACTCCAGAATAAAGCGCTAGCATGGGCCTCCAGCACTCAACAAAACTTACTTCACGTGTTAATGAAGTAACATCATTAATAAATAGAAATTATTGATCGTATAACACTGTTCACTTATTTAAAACAGCATTTTGTTACACAGTCTGTGAGCTGCGAGCAAACAGAAAAATAATTCACTGGCAAACCAAAGCATTAATTTTTTTTTTTTTTATTTATTTATTTATTTATTTATTTATTTATTTATTGGGACTTAATGGCACTTCCGACAACCAGAATCACCTCGTGTGGATGAAGCCATATTACCCAGAAAGAACCACTGAATAGCAACGAGCAACTGTTAGCCTCCCACCGTAAAACTCCACACAAGCAAGCTTGAAGGCAAGTGCACCATCCACGTGTAATACGCCTTAAGACACAGCGCCGCCGTGCCCCACGTGGGCAATTGAGATTAAGTTACTCCTGGCGGGGATAGAACCCAAAATCGTGACTTGACCATCTAGTTGTACTTTTCGATTTTTTCATACAGATTTACATGATGGTTAGTTTTGGGCATATCTTAGAAACCGTCACAAATACAGACTCCAAACCAGGCATGTTTCTTTCTTGTTAAGTCATGTTGTGCCATTTGACAGTTTAAATTGGGTTTTTATTTAGGGACATAACTATTATGTGTGTATGGGGGTGTGCCACCCCCCCCCCCCCACAAAAAAAAAATTACACACGGGACATTTTCATCTGGATTGGAGTCTTATACATCAATTCGTTCTTGTTGAAACCATGTACCTTCGTACGGGAGTAGAGCTGCTTCTTGGACTCACGTAACACACACGCAGTCGGTCGCGTGTAAATAGAGGTCTGTGGCTTATTGGGGATGTTGGGCTCCCAGCTACACCAGTTTTGAATCCGGTACGTGCTAATGAAATAAGAAGCTGGGAAGCCCATGCATTACGATTGCTACATGCAAATTTCCGGAGTTTTTTTGAAACTATAATCTCTGTTGATAAATATTACAGTTACATCATCAAGGCATGCAGGCCTTCAAAGAAGGCATGTCTTGATGATCTAGTTGGAGCAGGGGCGGACTGAGCCAAGAAAAGTTACCGTTGCATGCACCAGGAACGAGGGGGGGGGGGGGGGGGAGCAGATCCATACAAAATTTTGATTTTGCGAAGTGAACGAACGCGGCTTCCCAGCATCTGAGCGATCAAAAGCAGTCCAGTGAGATAATTCTTCATGGATGAACAAAGTTCGGCCCAATCGGAGAAATTTTGATTTTTGAATTTGAAGGACCGCTGTTTCCTTGGATCTGAGCGATTAATGGCAGAACAGACTGACGGTATATCGAAATGTCCTCTATGTGGACTGCCAACGGCAGTCTACATAGAGAACATTTCGATATACCAGTAGTCTATGCAGTCAGATCCATTTCGCCTTTTGATCATTTTCACGAAATTTCACGTACCAACAGGTGTTGAGCTACATCAATTTTGGATGGAAGCCCCAGGGGGAATCCAATGGGGGCGCACCGGAAATTTTCCCGATTGACCATACGGCCAGTCCGCTGGAATATTTCTTCAGTGAGGACTTGAGTCATGACCGTCGGGACAAATTGGATTTACACCCCCAATCGGTCATCTTCGCGACGCCCGTTTTCATTCTCTTTCTGGGTCTATTGGAGGGTGGCCAAATTTCGGACTTATTCAATACAAACTTATACGGGGAGTTGGTCTTCACAGCATAACGTAGAAACCGTTGTTGATTTGCATTGTAGAACAAGTCACTTAACCTCTATTGTTACAGTTGGGGAGCGATGGCATAGTTGTCTAAATTCTAAATTCAATCCAATGTGATCTGGATTCAAATGCGGCTTGATAACAAGTTGATAATTGTGGTTCTCTTTTACCCTGGATACCCCCATCTAACAACAAAAATACCACCATCGGAGGCACAAAAGGTTTTCCTCATACATGTTCGCATGGGCCTCCAGTCCGGAAAAAACCCTTTAACCCTTTGAGACATTAATTATCCTGACGTTCAAACGAAACTGGGAATTCAGTTTCTTCAACGTTTTTCAAAATGCGACGTCAAACGTCGGAAAGTACTAATAACAAGATATTTTTCACATTAGTGATTATCTGATTGAGGGCTAAATTATATTTTTCGTGGTCTGAATTTGTAATTCAAAACTTGTTTTATTACAAATTATTGGAGAGTGCCCAAAGGCACTCTCCAATAATTTGTAATAAAACAAATTTATATAAACAAAATATTATTTGTGTTTGACTGAATATGAAATATAAGCAAGGAAAGTGTTGGCTTTTGCTCTGGTATCCTCATTTTTTGAAAACACTGATAGTGGCTTCTAGCACTCAACCAGTTAAGAAGTCTTGACAACAGGATTATATTAGTATTTTAAGCTGGGATAACATTTGTCTCAACGGTTATCACTGAGCACTATTCGGGAGAAAATAGGAATTTGAGGTTAAAACTTTAAAAAATCGAAAAATAATAACAAAACAAATGGCCAGAAGGTATTAACGTGCTGTTTGATTTCATACGTAATAACACGCTCAAAAGTATCGAAGGGTTAATACAAAGCGGATCGTACATGCAAAGCAGTTATCTTGGATATTAGGATTCATCATGCTAAATACTCTTGTGATTCATATTTGTCCCAACCAAGTAGTGATTCTTCACCAAGACGGAGTTTTAGAATATGATATGTAGAGAGAGGATTACCAGTAAAGCATCCGCAGAGTGGTGAATCTGATCTGACAATAACCCATGAATTTCACACAAGAATGAAAAGAGCAAGCAATGTTTTTTGTGATTCTTCAAGAAGGCAGAGTTTTAGAATACGGTACTTAAAGAGCGTATTACCACTAAAACACTCACACAGTGGTGTCTCCGATCTGATTTCGTAAAAGTATGAAAAACACAAGCAAGAATTCAGCCGGAGGATCATCAGTTGAGACTTTGCTTGTGCCTGTTCACAGAATATTAGTTACTGTCTGGGTGGAAACTGCACCCTGTGTTCGCATTGGTGATAATCCACTCCAAACATGCCGTGCCCAACTCGGTAAACAGAAATCTGGTATCATAGCAAGATTACGAGAGTGTGTAGACAAGTCCTATTTGTAGGACATGGCATTTGGAGCAAGGAAGTCGGACGACATTCCACAATGTATGTTGGGTATCAGTCAAAATATTTTCAACCTGCAGATTTTTCTTTTCTACATATACCATTAGAGTATTAAATTAGCCCCTTGGCTAATAAAACAAGTTTCGCTAATCAATACTTTTTCACCAATAAATTCGAAATAACTACATTGATTGCTTCCAAACCCATAGCTTACAATGGGGCCTCACTGAAACGGGCATTTCTGTTCTGTTTTGAAATAAAATATTTAAAAAAAATAAAAGAATTTGAACGTGCGTAGTGCTGGCTATATTTTAGCGTATCTGTAGGTAAATAGTTAATGAGCACGATCGTAATTCATGAGGATGTTTGGGTCCCACCTACCATGCCCCCCCCCCCCCCAAAAAAAAAAAACATCTTTGTATCGTAGGGTGCAACTTGGAACTTGGGCGGAATATTATTGTCTGGTATTTTGGTGTGTCCAAAAACCTCTACATAGGCGTAAAACTGTCAGAGATGGTTGCTAATTCGGTGATATGGGACTCGGACCAGCTCTGGATATTAGTACAGGTAATCGACAATGCTATGGTAAAACCCTTGGTAGTCTACCGAGGTTTTAGCAGCGTATTGTCGATTGTCGTTGGTGGTTACGGTGATTGTAAATTCGCCGAGAAGCATAAATATACACCTGGAATTTAATTAAGCACCCCCTGAAATGTTTCATGACAGTGAAGTTGCTGTTACTGATTATTATGTTTTAACGATTGCTATGTCTTGTAGTACATTTCATCTAGTGATACATAATGTTTCTGGTTGATAGCGTATCCCCAAACATATCCCCTCGTCCACGTGAAGCATGCTTCCCACGAATGTCTCAAAAAACACCATCATCCACATGTAATATCTGGGTATAAAACAAGAAAACTTGTTACTTCTTTTGTCAATAAATGTTGACATGGCAAGGAGGAGACTGTCAGAGGCGCTAAGGTGGCAAATCGTAGGCTTGCATGCTACGCTACAGGCATGTCATTCAAAGCTATTGGGAGTTACCTTGGCTATAGTCATTCTGTCATCAGCAGACTTGTCCGAAAACATCAACAAACCATTGATGTTAAGGACAAACCAAGGCCTGGACAACCCCAAAAGACCTCTCCTCGGGAGGATCGGAGTCTGGCACGCCTCGTTAGGCATGAACCCTTGCTTGAAGTGGGGTTTTGAAACGCCTTTGGCTCCCCAACAGGCGTTTCTGCAAGAGAACTGTCCGAAACCGTCGCAAAGCACTGGGTATGAGGTCCAGAAATGTCATCACGCGTCCAGCTCTGTCCGATCAGCGTCAAGGACGACGTTTGGAGTGGTGTATGGCACAACACTGAAATCTCAGGACGTGAGGGAGAGTCAGACGAGAGCAGATTCCTGCTTCACGTCACAGATGGTCGCATGAGAGTGTGGAGGCATAGAACTCCTGCATATGTGCCCAGGAACATTAGACCTACTGTTCCTTATGGTGGAGAATCAGTAATGATCTGGGGGTGCCTCTCTCAGGATTGTAATCTTGATATGGTGACAGTACGTTGGAATCTCAATGGTCATCAGTTCATCCGGGACATTCTCAATCCGTTTGTCGTGCCTCATTTTGACAACCACCCGTTGGCTACTCGCCGTTGGCGGTGTGGACGACAATGCAAGGTCACATCGTTCCCATGCTGTGCGAGCATTCCTTCAGAACAACGCTATTACAACACTGCCTTGGCCTGCAATGAGCCCTGATGTGAATCCCTTGGAACACATGTGGGACTTTCTTGGACGCCCTGTGCCTGCAGGGGATCCGCCTGTAAAGACTTTGGCCGACTTGGAAACTGCATTGCACGATGAGTAGCAGCAGTTGTCTTTAGACCGTATCCGAAGGCTCACTAGTAGTATTAGGAGAAGAGTTCAGGCTGTCATCCGGGCACGTGGTGGATATACTCGCTACTGACGTCAGACACTGCTATTGTGTTCACGAGATCACAAGTTACATTTTTTGTCAGTAATTACCGGCATTGTTAAATCATGGACAGTTTCAGCACTATATTTAATTTTCAAATAATATCTCAACAAATTCTAACACGGGAATAGTAATAACTGATGTATCTGACCATTTTGGCACATTCTATATTGAACCCGATACCAAAGAAAATATACGTCGACCTGTTGTGTCCAAACGAAAAATAAACAAAGAAAGTGTTGCCCACTTTAACTTACTTTTATCTCAGTGTGACTTCTCTCCTGTAATGGAACTAGATTGCCCAAACATGGCTTATAACACATTCATTGAAATTTATCTAAATGTCTTTGAAACTGCCTTTCAACCATACCAGACACAGGCAAAGACAAATACTATAAGAAAACAACCTTGGATGTCGAAGGGCCTCTTGATCTCGTCATTAAATAAACGAAAATTCTACCTGAAAAAACTGAAGTGTCCGAGCGACCGCAATATTCAAAACTACAAAAATTACTGTAGGATCTTCAACAGAGTGAAAAAACAATGCAAGGCCATGTATTATAAGAACATTCTAGCTCAAAATAAACATGATATGCGTAAAACGTAGCAAATATTAAATGATAGCATAAACAAAGCAAAACGAGAAGCCAAACCGCCCTCCTTTTTTAAGCAAGGTGAAAGAGAAATAACTGATCATAACCAAATTGCCACAGAATTTAACAGTTTTTTTGCGAATATTGGGAAACAAACAACTACTTCAGATTAATACCATCTATAAATTTATTATCAGCAAATGCAGAGGCGGACGGGCTGTATGGTCCACCGGGAAAATTCCCGGTTGAACCCTATTGGATGGCCCCTAGGGCCCTCACAATTGTCGCAGCCCAATACCTGTTGTTGCCTGAGATTTTTGTGAAAACGCCCAACAGGCGAAATGGATATGATTGCATAGAATGCCGGAATATTGAAAAGTTCTCTTTGTGGACTGCCAATGGCAATCCGCATAGAGAACGTTTCGAAATACCAGCAGTCTCGTTTGCCACTGATCACACACATGCATGGAAACGGTGTTCTTTTAATTTGAAAAATCCAAATGTTCTCTCTGGGCCGAACTGTGGTCGACCCGATGGGTCCGCGAACCCCCACTCCCTGTTGATACCATTATTGTCGAATGAGTGGTGAAATATGCCATCAAAATATCCTCTGTGTGGACTGCCATTGATCACTCAGATGCAAGGAAGCAGCGTTCGTTCAGTTCGAAAAATCAAAATTTTCTCCAGGTCCGGTGTCCTCCTTGGTTCACCCCAGTACATTTTTCATGTCCAAGTCCGCCCCGGAACAAATATGACACATTCGGAACCTTTTGGACAGATTACATATATAATAGTGCTAATGCGGTGCCAGAAAAATCGTCTTCTGCATCATCAATATTCAAAGGCAGAAAGATTATAACCAAACTAGCAACAATTACCATCATCATAAACAGAGTATCTCTGATGAGTCGCGGTTTGATATAGAATGTCTGAACCGAGTTCACTAACATCGACTTCAGCTAGCAAATCGTTAGGAATTTGACATTCTTTTTATCACATACTGTGTAATTTAACCTTTTACCTAATGTAACGGTCATAACATGCCAGCGATGTTCACAAAAATAGCAAAACAAATTATATTATTTTTTTCAGTTTTTACTCCCGAAAACATAGCGTATTGCCCCTCATTTGTTCCAGTGAGGTGTCATAAGCTACGTTTTTGGAGGCAAAAAATGAACAAGTTAATCTATTTATAAGCAAAAAGTGTATTCGAATGAATAAACTAAAGTAAAGCCGAGTTAATGAGATTAATTTTATCTGTTAAATATTTCGGACAAATCAAACGATGCGTTAATGCCACTAAACCATGTGAAGTCTTCAGATGACTCATTATATGGGCTGTCATTAGTTTGATTTGCAGTCAATTCGAATTCGCTATTACGAGTTGAATTTGAAGCAGGATTTTCGTTTTCACAGTCTATGGATACATCGTTCCACCACGATGTCAGGATTATTTCAGCATCACAACTGTCCGCTAATGAATCACTGAATGAAGTGTCAGATGAGTTCAACGAAGTATCTACAGAATCATCATGATGTAAACTGGAAGTAAAACTTGCAAAATACTCATCAATTCCTATATTCTCTGTATCTGCAGATGACACGGGTGGACTTGGTACTAATGGAAAGTCAGCATCATCATCTGAACTATCAATCAGTTGTTCAGATTTTATCTTTATTACGTCTGTTTCAATGTCTTGGTTTAGAAATGACCCAAGATCGCTAACGGGTATAGCATTATCGTCCACTTGACTTGTTGGAAAAGTTAAACATGGATCATTTTCTACCAGTTTGAGTTGTTTTATGTCCAGTGTATTCTTATAGTTCTTCCCACAAAATCTCTTAGCTGTCGGAAGATTGTCGCTGTATATTTTACGTTTGAAACTTCCTGTTTTCACCAAATGAGCGTATGTGGCGTTGATTCTCCATAAACTTCCTTTTCCCGGTTCGTGGTTCTCTCTTGGAACTTTAACAAAACATTTGTTCATTGTCAAAGTGTGACGTATTGAGTTCTGAAAACGTAAGTTATCACATCATTAAAATTTGATCCACAGTCTTTAAATTTTATTTATGTTCAAAAGATTTCTCCCCTTCTCTCTCTCTCTCTCTCTCTCTCTCTCTCTCTCTCTCCATGTATATATATATATTTGCAGAGGCATCATTATTGCTACGCAGTCCTTCCAATCTGAGGTATCTAACTAAATTGTATGGCTAAACAAAAAGATAACATAAAAACAAAAGTGTAATTTAGTTTTGCTCTCGGGATTGTGTATTGTGCAGTGGAGGGAAGAAAGCCTGAGTTGAATTGCCCAATGTACGCAAAACTTAGATCTGATATTACAGAACTAGAAAACAGAGGCCTCGGTATAATTCTGAAGGCCGATTTAATGGACACATAGGTTATAGGAAAGAGGACATAGAAGGGTGTAAAAAAATTAACAATAATGAGAGGAAACTATTGGACTTCACAAATGAGTTCGATCTGAAGATTCTTAACATTGATGCAAGGTGAAGGAGGAAATGGACATGGGAGAGGAACAACATAAGAACGATAATTGATTATATACTCACGGATACTTATCTATGGAAGGGTGATACAGGTAAGGGTGGGTGATTAGGGTAAAAGAGAGTTTGATAGTGATCACATCTTAGGGACGACTGGAAGATCACAAAGGATGCCGACTGAGCGCAGTTTGAAGAAAAATTGAAATCAAAGCTTGTGAATGGAAACAGGAAAGTTAGTGTCCGGGAAATGGAAACTGCCGTTGTAACCAACCTCACAGGACACAGGAAAAGGACGTCAACACGGGAACTAGAGTATAGAGTAAATGGCGAAATTAAAACGCTAAAAGGCAGAAAAATCACATGTGATGCGCGCGAGGGGAGTATCACAAAAAGAATACCAACAAGCCCGAAATAAAGTATTTTAGATTAAAGACGATAATCGGAAGGAGCTGGATTGAACTATAAAAGAACGGAGGTCAAGTTGGTATGTGCTTTAGAAATGGGTGAATAAAAGGAACAAAGGAAGTATTGCAATGCACGGAGTGATAAACTAGAGGGTGGAAATGCCAACGATCAAGACCATATTGTATCAGAATTAGTCACGCACTGGGGATGGGTAAACGATGGGGCATCAGGAATCACCCGCAGAGCAAAGAGAGGGAGAGTGAAATTTATCGAATTTCGTAAGAAGCGAAATAAAAAAAGGAAGTATGAAATTTTAAAAAATGGAAAAGCTGGAGGGTGAGATAAACTTCCTAACAAGTTCCTAAAAAGGGGGAGGAACTGCTCTATTCAACTTCGTCATAAAAAACTAATGTTTCCCAATAAGTGGACTGAAAGCAATGTACCATTTGTACAAATAGTGGATAAGGAAATATTGGATAATTATCGAGGACTCTGGCGGTAGCAACGTTGGAGAAGTTTTCGGTTAAATCCTGTATTGGGAGATTAGAGGAGGTAATCGATGAGAATGGATTTTGGGGTGTTAGGTTCAGAATGGCGGGATTCATGGTATCCCAAATGATAGGATCAACGAAAGCCAAAACGAAAGAGATGTTTATGGCGTGTCTGGATGTTAAAAACGTATGATAGTGTAATGGAGGGGGAATGTGACGAACTATTGAGGTCATGGGAGGCGACTTTGTAGGAATTTTGAAAGCACAGTATACATATATACAATGTGAACGTAGTCTGGGTAACATAACAATAGAACGAGTCTCGATGGAAATTGACGTCAAACAGGGATATATCCTCCCACCTATCCTTTTACATTGTATATGAATGATTTAGGAGCCGAACTGCTTTGCGATGAGGATGTACGACTTGGGGCCCGAAGATCCAATGTCTATTTTCGCAGAGCAGATGAAATGGTGTACACGTGTCAGAAAGCGAAGATGGGCAAGAGAAAATGCAGACAATTGTTGGGAGATATGAGAGCAAATGGAGAATCGAAGTGAATGAAAAACATATAAGCACGGTTATACCCGTGGACCATAAATGGATACTACACAGCGGTGGTGGGGGTGAGTGGGGAGTTCCATTCCGAACGGTGACAGCAAATTGCTTACTGTGGAAGAGACAGGTGGCTGTGAGTATATGAGAGACAATATAAACGTCACGGGAAGAGGCATTTACTGAAACCGCACGAATAAACTAACTATTAAAGGGAAACGAATACTCAATCAACTAAACCATTTTGGAAGGAAAAGATTCGACAAGGTTTTTGCGGGGAATACCACTTGGGGAATGGTGGGTGAACCAAGTATAACGTATTGTATGGAACTGATACCTCTAAATCAAACGGTTATGGTCGGACCGCGTACTACAAAGCACATCGAAGGATGGCAGAGAAAGTTGAGTTTGTTTAAAGCTGGCTCTCACACTAATTTACTCGAGATGATAGACTATCATTCCAGGGATCCACAATATTGCAGTTGAGTGCTGGGGGAAAGTTTACAGCCAGGAAAAGAAAATACAGAAAAATACACTATTCAATTGCACATTTCAAAAGAATATGTCTGGCTGGAGAAACTGGACTACTAAACTACTGGATTTTAGTGTATTTATAAAGTAATTTTTAATTAATATGCGGCACCTATGGGTTAATCTGGTCCGTCCCACCTATCCGGTTAGTTGTTGGTTATGAACACGAATTGAGTTTCGCGAACAAACTTACTAGATACTGACTATAATCCTCCTCCCTTTGATCTACCTACCTTTTACACATTTTACCGAAACAACAGCAACCGGGTAAGTGAGACGACCCCGAATAATGCAGTTCGATTGATAATGGGGTCTTGGGTGGATGGGTATCATGGACAGCATAGATTTGATGAAACTTTGTTGTCTTATCTATTTGGTAAATCTCCCCGACAGTAGATGGTGTAAATTAATGTTTCAGAATATTTGGAATTCTGATATTCAAACAGGGTGGCTTTCGCAATGCCAAGAGACAAAACAAAATAATTTTACTTCCAACCTCTGGTAAAAAAATATAAATTCAGATGAAGGTCTTTTACGCAAAGTGGCGTTGTTCTTCATATGAATCACAGAGCACCTTGACAATGTTTCAAAAAAAAAAAAGAATTTCCCCTTTAGGAAGAACATTTTGAAAAATGTGCAATGCAGTTTGGGATGTCTCAGTCGAGATTTTAGCTATATACTTATTGAAATAGAAAATGCTTTGAAATTGTCCCTAAGAACAACCGGTTTGTGCAAACATGTACAAAATATTTTGAACAACGGAAAAACTATATATCTATTTACGCACCTTCCAACCACAGACAGCATCCTTGTAGTAAGGGAAGTTCTGTTTTATCCAGTCATATATTGAAGATAATGTCAACTTTCTTCTGTCAGCAGTTTCTATTGCCATAAATATCAACGCAGCGTATGAATGGGATGGTTTCATGTCTCTGTTTGTTGAGTAATCCCGCTGGTTAATATTTGAAACAGGCGAGCAAGGTGACGAATATTCATATGATGACCTCCCTTGGTCATTGACAATTGTAACGTTCAAAATTTTATTCGGATTGACTTGCATCTTTTTATGTGTATTTGTAGAAGTCCAGCTTTTGTTACCAATATTTTGTAACCAATCCAAATTCGTTAAACTATCATCGATATCATTTATACTTCCATCTGAAGGATCCAACGCTGTCCAATTCTGTCGCAGTTTATTTGCTAGGTAGTTTCTAAATAAACCAGGCATCTCTTCCTTGTGCTTCTTAAATATCTGAAATGTAATAAACACAGTCGTCAGATATAATTCAGTTCATGTTTTGCTCGTGTCTGTGGATTTTTTTCTTACCTGAATGATTTATCCTGGTGTTTAGCCCTTCTCTAAAGTAACCAGAAAACCTTCAAGCGCTATTTAAAATTGTATTAGTTTTTTAATTGCTGCCTCAAAAACACAGCTTAAGGCCTCCCATTGGAACGAGCGTTGCGAATGACGGTCAAGAGCTATGTTTGTGGGGGAAAAGTAATGAAAATCCTTGGTTCAATTTTCTCTTTTTTGACAGATGTTGTCTTTCGTGTTATTCATGTTAAATATATGGCTAATGGCCGCGGTGTACCCATGTGTACGGAGCACACCCACCTACACCAACTGCACTTTTCCTCAAAAATGTTCAACTTTATATGCATTTATGCCTGAAATTCCTAAAACGATTTTATGTACTCTCACCCTGATATTCTTGGGCCATTCTCCTATAGTTATCCCGTCCCTTTCTTGGTGCTTCCGCCTTTAAAATGAAAAGGTAATTTTTCCCCGGGAAGACTTTGGACCTTTGCCTACGGGGGATGCCAATTCTTACCCCAGCACAAGGTGAAATAAAATGGGGTGGCAGTTGAAAACATCCCCCCTCCACTCCATTTATTTAGCTTAACTACCCCTCAGATTAATATGTAAGCTTTCTGTCTCTACAGCTCCTGGTGCGGTTTCAAACTGTAATCGTTTACGCTATGTGTACATGTACGACCCAGGCATATGTACAGTAGATAGAGGGTGGTTTAGTGCTCCCCCATCCCGTGGGTTGAGATCTGCTTCTATACTTACTTGTTTGATTACAATTAACTTGATAACCCAATCAGTCAGCAATCAGTAAACCCATTTTCAGTTCACTGTGCTCTGGGTCGTCTTCCCTGCGGACCACGAACTATAAATGAGTTTCATGGGTGCTGCTTTGCATTTCTACATATCAAGATACCTCATGTTTCTACTAATCTAGCCACTAAGGATATACCCACAGCGAAGCTCTTAGGCCACAAGTCTAATTCTGTAAAGAATTCGACGCTTTTATGGGCTGTTTGTTTACCCACTTTTCGCTCAGACGACCGTTGGTGTAATGTCATGTCCTTTAAAAGAACTTTCAGAGATATACAGATATTATTTCGTTCTCCAGTTATAGATATTTTAATTAATAAGTATTTATCTCACCATAAAACCACCAAGAGATCAACTCAATTAATTGAACTACGCGGCGCAATCATAAAACCACTACTATGGTTAGTCTTCGTTTCTAATGGTAATGTCACAGAAAATTAGGTCAAATGAAGTCTCGATCAAGAAATATTTCTTGTGTTGATTCAAATAAAATGAATGTTTATGGCATTTTGTAGATCAGTCATCTGAGGTTCGCTTTTCCGACCAACTGAAATATTCCAGGCGAAAGTCTCTAAACATAGACACTGAACTATTTAGTTAGACAATTGCGGGTCATAAGAGCGTCGAATTCTTTACAGAATTAGACTGGTGGTCTGAGAGCTTGACACACGGTGTTTGAAGCACGACCACCCACCGGGTAACCCAGTTCCAAACACCGTGTATATTGCCCTTGATAACTATCGTTAAATTTAGGAGACCAGTGGGTTGGTTGGGTTTACCCTGATCAAAACAAAGGGCAGACTATTTTCACAAGAAATCTTTTATAATTAATACACAGTAACGCCGAACGAATTTATTAATAAATGTCTTCGAGAATCTTTTTAGGATATTAGAATATTTCGTCTCTTGAGAGCAACAAGATGCCATCTGCAATGATTTAGCATTGCAGATGGCATCTCTTTGCACTCAAGGGCAAGTTATTCTTCGGCTGAAACTATTTGTAGTTTTGTATGTCTATTTCAAGAACAAGAACTAGAGTTTCAACAGTCTCAGACAATTGTTGTTAAATTCTAACATGTCGGTACCCAAAGTCACTTACTTTAGTTTACAGGTCTGTTATCAGTTCCCTTTATGTTTCGATGACTGGTCCAAATACTGTGTTTGTTAATATTTGAATCGGTGTGGAAAGTGATACAGTTCAATTTTCCCAGTAACATATATAATATATTTTAACAACACGTGACTGATGTTTGTTTAAGATTTAATTTGCTTGTATTGTATTTTCTATAATCTTCATTAATAGCATCAGCGTGTTCAGGAGTGTAATTCGAATACTAATTAAGCTCGAACTCTCTGGGGTGTCCGAGTATCATTAAGTTAAATAAACTACTTTTAGACAAAACACGATTGAAATATTATTCTTTTTAAAGCGTGCTCTTTCATGTTTGCTTTTTTGTTACGAAACATTTCCAATGAGCAGTAGTCATAATGCTCATTACAAGTGTAGCTTAAACGGAAATGCTCAAAACTGTACGGGAGTTTGGATGTGAGCTAATTAAAAATGCAAACAACTTAAAAGTTATAGCTTGTATTTCCACTCTGTGTGGTGAAGTTAGTGGAAGATTTTTTGTTCTTGAATATACATATCTTAAGTGTGAAACGATATTTATTTATTGGGGTTTAACGACACTTTCGACATCGTGTCGGACAGTTTTACGGGTGGAGAAATCCGGAGTACCCGGAGAGAACCACCGAGCAACGGCGTACAACTGTCAGACTCCCCAACATATGGAAAGATGGAACGAAGACAGAACCCCTTTCTAAGTCAACCTGTTCAATATGTATGTATTTATGTATTGATGTTTAAGGCCGCATACTTATACACAATGGCTAATCGTGACCGTGACAGTTTTACGGGTGGAGGAAGCCGAAGTACCCGGAGAGAACCACCGAGCATCGACGAGCAACTGTCAGCTCCTCAACATTCTTACTCTGTTCAAGCTCCACTCAAGCAGGGTTACAGCGGTTGAACACATGTGCACCATCGACGTGCAGTACGCCTGAATACACGGTGTTATCGTGCCCCCATGTAGAAAACTGGGATAAATTGCCTTGACCAAGGACACAACGCGGGTCGTCCCGGACGGGGATCGAACTCGGGACCTCTAGCATAGAATTCCAAGAGTCTATCACTGAGCCACCGCGATCCCAACCCGTTCAATAAAGTTATTATTTCAATTAAGTGACGTACACATGTGCCTCTCCACTGCTGCTGTTAAGTCTTAGCTGCCTTGCTTTTGATACGTATCGAAACGTCTATGTATTTAGACAACTACCATTTTTGTTGCGTGAATATTTCATTTTTTTTTCTTGTTTAAACTCAAGTCAGTTAAAAGAAAAGTGTTTTACACGCAAATGCGATTGTTTGTAATTATTACTAGATAATTATCTCAATGCGCTGGAGTCTGTTTAACGGAATTACATTTCATTAATACTCACTTATATTTCATAGAAAACGGCAAATTGTGATGTTATTTTACCAAAAAGCTTGTAAAATATCCATGTTGTCTGATCAACTTATATTTTATGGCGAGACATCAAATTGTTTTATTTAAACGTCTGCGCTCGCGGTGCACAACTTAGAATCGTGAACATTCCCTTGTTCATCTTCTAAATAATTAATATTTAAATAAATACGATGAATTGTCGGGAGTTCAGTCATGCACTGTTGCCCTCTCTTCGGCGGATATATATCTGAACAACTCTTGTCTAGAGATATATCCTGTGAAAGAAAGATAAGATAAGAGCTCAGTCATTTATTTATGATATGATCATTGAGTTTCATGTTTAAACCACGTAAATATCAGTGTTTTAAAAGTTCTAAAAGGGGAATTTATGTGGGGAAAAATTTGACATTTTAGAAGTGTGTAAAATATAAAATATGACATTTTAGAAGTGTGTAAAATTTGGGACGAAAGGCGGACGGACGGACGGACTATTTCCTAGGGGTCTGCGAATCACACGTTTGTTTTGAATCGAATCGTGTATTTGATGTCGATATCGAATCGAATCTCGAATCAAATCTCAATAGACAAGTTATTTCATATCGCACCAAACGGAAATTACGCTACACTGTGATGACCCTTACAAGACTGACTGACACCTTAAGCACCAATAAATCAATATTCTCTGTAGCACTGTCCATGAAACAGCTAGGCCTGTTATCCATGGTTTTAGTGTTTGAAGGCTTAACTTGTTACTATTCACGTTCTTAAGAACGTGAATAGTAACAAGTTAAGCCTTCAAAAACGAAAACTATGGATAATGTTCTGGACAAAATTCACTACTTATCTAATAATTAACCATTGTCAATTGCTCAATTAAATACAAATGGAGCCTACATGGATGAATTGTCTGATGACATTTTTATCCCTTTTTTGTTGAAACTGTAACAAATTGAAGTTTGTACGAGAGATTCTAAAAAATCGAATCTTGAGACTGATTCGGGATTGATCTCAAAGCAGACGTATGGTATCGATATCGAATCGAATATTCGCAGGACCCTACTATTTCCAGTATGTCAAGTCTTTCTACTTAAATGTTAATATGTATCTATATTATCTATATTTGGTCGTGTATTTCCTTTCTGAGGATGTATGCTATAATAACCTATTCAAATGTGCAATAGTCTATTCTCTGATGGGAGAATGAGGATCTTAATCGCATTTTTGCAAGCAAGAAGTGCAGGAACTTTATTTGGATATATTATTAAGTGCAACTATTGTATATAAGGCTGATAGTTTATCGGATTTTTAGACTGGGTTTCATTGCATTGTTTTTGTGTAGTTATTTGAAGTTTATTATGTGTAATGAACTGTGAGACTTAACCCTTTACCTAACACGAAAAGCAGACGACACTTGCAAACAAAATTCTTTAATAACTATTTTCTTTCACATTGGCATGGCGGGGGTTCGAACCCACGCCGAGAGAGTTTCCTTCGGAACCAACCGCCTAGCGAAACTATACTGAACCACGCACACCACTCGGCCACCGACAGACAGTGGTGTCGGTGGCCGAGTGGTGTGCGTGGTTCAGTATAGTTTCGCTAGGACTGTCTGTCGGTGGCCGAGTGGTGTGCGTGGTTCAGTATAGTTTCGCTAGGCGGTTGGTGCCGAAGGAAACTCTCTCGACGTGGGTTCGAACCCCCGCCATGCCAATGTAAACAAAACCAGCGCCCTTTCTTAAGTCTATGGCATCCGAGAAATTTGAAAAAGACAAGTACTGTCGCTGATTTCTTCTGAGGTGAAGTTCGTAGAATTAAGTGCTTAGATGCAACTATCTGATGAATATTTTCTTTCAGATTTAGGGTCATATGCTATATTTTTTAGACCAAAAAAATGACAAAAATAATAAAAAATTAGTGGTAATTTTTGTGAATAGCTTTAGCTGGTCTTTGCCGTTAGGTTGGGTAAAGGGTTAAATAGAATAGTTACTTTCTTTCTTACTGACTGTATTGTTGTTGCTGTTAATCTTATTCCAAATCTGCTGACAATTCATTGAGGAGGTACTTAAGATTAACCTCCGATTGTTGTTGCAATATTGTTAAATCCACCAAATCATATCATAAATAATTAACTGTTTCCTTTTGTGTTCGTTTACTTTTATTTCTACATTCTGTCATATTCTGTCATATTCAATATTCGTGTCATGTGACTGAGCATTCATTAGAACGTTAATTAATCTTTGTATGATTTGTTTAGAATAAATCGACATGGATTAGAATTATTGCCGGTGTAAAAGGAATGGAAGTCCGTAGGAACGTTAGTCCCTCTGGACTATTATTCCGCGGAATTATAGTCCTAGGTCTAACATTTCTAGGAATAGTAGTCCGGCGGACTACTATTCCTAGAAATGTTAGACCTAGGACTATAATTCCGCGGAATAATAGTCCAGAGGGACTAATTTTCCTACGGACTTCCATCCCTGTTACACCGGTCGAACGTGGTGGCAAATAAAACACCTGTTTTAATAATTATATTTTATTTCAAGTGAGTTGTAATCGATTAACAAGAAAATGAAGGTAGAGGACTCATAAGTGATTAAATGACATCAAGCGGTGACATGACATGTCGAATAAAAATATCTTCAAAATCAATATTTGCTCAAAATGCGAGTCAAATGTTAACTTATCCAATATATGGGGCGGGTAGGGGGGTTGCCTCAAAATATCCATTGGCACCCATACATAACTACGTTCATGTGGTGTGTGAAAAAAACGAAACACACATAAGCAAAGCTTCAGCTAACAGACCCCTGGTTCTACCTGAAGTCCATTGCCTGAAAGTTTAACCCTTTATCAAATACTAATCGTCATTCAATTTTTATTCAAATTTTAGCTATTTTTTTTTTAATTTTTGCCTCAAAAACATACCTTGTAGCATCTAACTGGAACGAGCTGTTGAAGACTTTTCCAATGTAGTGTCATATGCTGTGTTTTGAGGGAAAAGGGAAAATTTCTAGTTATTCGAGCAATGTTTGTATAAGTGTGACGAATAAAAGGTTAATGTTCTCTTTCAAAATAAAGGGTGTGAGGTGCTTCTTGGGCATGGCTCAAATCCACCCCCCCCCCCCCCCCCCCCCTCTGCACACGACTTGTTGACGTACAGCATATTTCATGAAGGAAGAGGCGGGGATGAGATACAGTTTACCAGTTTACTGACTGAGGTTGTCAATTTTGATTTTGATTTCATATCATCAAGTCACTTCAGGTAGAGGGTCTCACTATGTATATCTAAGATAAATTAACGGAATTGAAATAATTAGGTGAAACATAGTAGTAAAATATATTAATTGGAATATATTTAACTGGTAGAGTGCTGATTTATTTTTGGTCCTGAAAATTTCTTCACACATCTTTGCCTTGTTACAATTTATGGTAGAATGTCCGAAGACACTTTCCCATAAACAGTAACAAAGCAAATCCTAACAGAGGAAGTTATTTCACTTTCATGATTATATGAAGCATATCCACAGAATATGATGTCTTTAACCCTTTACTCAACGAATCGACCACATCCGCTCGCGTGATATGCAAATTCAGCAGCTGAAAAAATGTTATTTTTCAAAACATTTCAACAAAACCATTTCACGTGATTCATCTTTGGAACGAGCTCGTCGAGGTCGTTCCAATGAGGAGTCACATGATATGGTTTTGTTGAATTTTTTGAAAAATTTAAAAAAATGTTATTTAAAATAATAAATTTTGATATCGTCTGCGTTTTTAAAGGGTTAAGTTGCCGCACCTACACTTCGGATTCCCAGCACTCAGCCTGTTAACGTAATTGTCCTCAAAACTGTTATTTCATATCCCAATAGATATTCAACTATTTCCGTTTTGTGCCACCCCTTCCGCCTCCAGTTTGATATACACGTACGTTACTCAACATAAACTTACTGCCTTACTGAAATTTTGTTATTTTTGATCCCAAATCACAAATAGATACACGGCAAATAGAAGGGTGAGAAAAAATGAGTTGAAGAGTATCATTTAAAAAGTTAAAGAAGCGAAATATTTTATTTGGAATCTAACGCAATTGCTTTTAAAACCTGTTCGTATCGAAATACAATTCAATCATTTGGGTTTAATACCCCCCACCTCCTCCAAATTGAAAAACACATGGGTTACTCGCCACAGACTTGTTGACCGCCGTCGCGTGGTCTATTGTTCCTCAAGGACACATGTTTTGGCATAGTCAACTCCAAATCAAGCAATATGTATGCTGTCTGTTAAGATGTAGTTTCTGCGGAGAGGAACTCTTGGAAAGCCTAACTGCCCTATTCAATTTAGCCATAGAAAAACAAGAGGTCCCAAAGGAGTGGAGGGAAAGTAAAGTGACATTTATTCACAAAAAGGGGGGAAAAGACGTCTTGGATAACTATCGAGGGATCTCTGTCAGCAGCAACATTGGAAAAGTCTTTTGTAAAGTCCTGTATGGGAGATTAGAGGAGGTGATTGAAGAGAAGGGTTTTTTGGAAGAAATCAAGAATGGCTTCAGGAAGGGAAGGGGAGTCAATGACCATCTTTTCACGCTATCCCAAATGATAGAATCCGCGAAAGGAAAAAAGAAAAAGATGTTTATGGCCTTTTTGGATGTTAAAAAGGCATACAATAGAGTATGGAGGGAGGGTATGTGGCGCAAGCTGGAGGCTCTGGGCTTGGGAGGCGAGTTTGTTGGGATTATGAAAGCACTATATAAAGATGTACAGAGTGAACTTAGCCTGGGAAACATTACAACAAACGTGTGCCTATGGAGATAGGCCTAAAACAGGGGTGTATCCTTTCGCCAATTCTTTTTGCATTGTGCATCAAAGGTTTAGGAGATGAACTCCTGCATAGCGACGAGGGGGTTGCAGTTGGTGACTTGAAGATCCCAGGGCTATTTTTTGCAGACGATATGGTGTTAGGGTCAGAAAGCGAAGAGGGGCTAGCGAAGATGCTGGGACTTGTTGGGAAATATGGGAGCAAATGGAGACTCGAACTTAATGAAAACAAGAGCTAAGTTATACCTGTGGGCCGCAAAGTGGACTCCACTCGAAGGTGGAGAGTGGGGGAGTTCTGCATTCCGGAAGGTAGCAGCAGACTTCTTAGTGTAGGAGAGACTAGTGACTATGAGTACCTGGGGGTAAATATAAACATCACAGGAAGAGGCATCTACCTTAACCAAATGAAACTTATAGGGAGAAACAGTTTCAATAAGGTTTTCGTGGAGAAAACCATTTGGGAAATGGTGGGTCTGCCAAGTATAACATACGGTACGGAAGTTGTACCCCTAAACCAGACGGCTGTTAAGAGCTTGGAAATCCTGCAGAACGATGCAGGCCGATGGATAACAGGGTCGAGTAATGCCGCAGCGCTAGAAGCAATCAGGGGTGAGCTTGGGTGGATGAGGATCAAGGACAGGATAGACCTATTGAAACTCGGTTATCTTAATTATTTGGTAAATCTCCCCGATAGCCGATGGTGTAAAGTAATGTTCCTGAGAACTTTCAACTCAAATATCAAGACGGGGTGGATGGTCCAAGTGAGGGAGCTAGTAGACAACTACTCATTGAAGATCTCGGACCTTGACGTTGGGGCAAACCAGGGTAAAATGATCGGATTGTAACCGTAATTGGCGAGAGGCGGTCAAATCAAAGAGATCTTTGGGTGGCCTGCGTGATAAAGAGAAGCCTGGTTTTGAAGAGTACCTTGATGGCACCTTTGGGTGATCACTGGTGTTTAAGCTGAGGTCGCGGTCCCTGGAGCTGAGGGGAAAAATTGGGAAACACAGTGAAAAGGAGTGCCAGATGTGTAATTTGGGCGTGGTGGAGACCCTGGAACACTTTCTTCTAGAATGCCCAAAATATCAGTCTAAAAGAATAAGATTCACTGGGAGTATAATGGGGGAGTGGGGTGGGAGAATGAAGGACATGTGGTTAGGGGGGCGACTCAAAGGAGAGGGTTAATATGCTAATCGGAGAGATTGGGGTTAATGGGGCAAGGGATGTCATCAAGCAGTTCGTCTCCGAGTGTTGGGAGGAGAGAAGAAGAGTGTGAATAGGGAGGCAGTTGGTAGAACAGGGGTAACCAAGGCCTTCTCATACGAGAACCGCGACAAATCAGCGGCCGGGCAAAGTGTTATTATTATTGCGACAACTTACCGTTGACCTCCGTACTCGTTTTATTGGACAATAAATTTCCTAAAGTTGCTGGTGGTCTCTCTTTGCTTCTGTGATGAACGAAAAGTTTCTGCTAGCCGAAAGCGCACAGGTACGATGTGGGATTGAAATTTCTTGCGACCCGAATAACTTTATTTGCTTTATAGCTTTATTTGCTTTTGAATCCTCGAGAGTCGGAAGCGAGATCCAATAATTTTATTTAGTTTGAGTGTGTGCACTGGCTGTAGGGTAGTGGGTTGAGATCACAGAGAACCTCGACCTGGAAGATGGCTAGGAATTTTGCATAACTACAAGAATTCTACTCCGTGTTTGCTTGGAGAAGTGGGCATATTTATGGTAAGTACTGAAACCGCAGTTTGGTGGTTATTTTAGAATAAGGAAAAGGAAACCCAAACAGTCGCTGCTTCTTTGCTTCTGTGTCTTTATGTTTTTCAGGTGAGAACCGCGTTTCAGTGAACTAGGTATTTATACACATTTGGCACTTTTGCGCTGTCACAATGAAAGTGTGAAAACAACATGTCCTAACGAAGGTGTAAAGTTTCCTCCATAGTCTTTCGTGCTGTCGGGTAAGTGCGAAAAACTACTGTCTGAGCCCCGGAACGAATTGCTTAAGCCTTCCAAGGTTTGATTATTTGGGACGATATAGCTGCCAAGCTAATATCTGAGCTTCACATTATTTTGGAACTTAACACAGAAGATACAGTATAAATTGGTCACACATCTTTGACCACCAATAGGCGCTTTGTCCTTACCTTCGGCTGGACATTAAATCCCAAATCAAGAAAATAAGAATAAAGAGCCCAAAGGGGCTGACTACCGCCGCAAAGCTTTTCTGCGCGCCGAAGGCGCGCAAAAAACATTCCATTGGTCAGTCACCGTTGAATGTCCTGGAAACAACGCTCTATCACTATCTGATTTCGTTAGAACAACGGATTTCAAGTATTATTGGATTTGGGTTTATCATCCAATAAGGTGAACAGATTAGGAAACAAGTTTTGATCATTGAAATAACGATCTCTATTATAATGATATAACAAGGCAAGGGTTCAGGGGCACACCGCTACTCCATCAAAATCCTTTTCTGAAAATTTGCAGGCTTTTCTAAATTTGAAGACTTGTAGTCTTGATATATATATACATAACACTGTAAGAGATAGAGATAAGTTTCGGAAATTTGCAGGCACATGAAGATGGAGTTGATTTTTTAAATTGTGTAGGCAATTCATTGGGCTCTTCCCACCACCAGAAAGAGGTCCATTTTAGTACCACTGGTTTCATTACAACTGGATAGCTTGGACGTCAGCGACAAACCTTGCAACCCACTCTGCACTCTCCCCCAAGATGGCGTCACGCCAATCAACGCGATAACTCATCCGAATCGATGACGTTTGTTAACGTGTCAGTAGTTACGCTGTGACTGTGGTTACAGCGTAACAGCTTTCACAACATCAATCGTCATGGTATTTATCTAGCACCTTGTCCAGTAACGCGATATCAAATTTCCAGTCTGTCTTCTGGTGATAATAACTAAAATATGTTGTAAATATTCAGTTTGTATTGCTGCGAAAAAAATGTGCGCATCATCAACATATTCAGTTTTCACAGATATCAAAGTCTATTCTTTAAAAGGCGAAGGGCAATTGCGAAGCGTCGGAAAATTGAAACCTTCGAAATTTTTTGTTGTTGTTAAGCGTTGTTTATTTATAGCAGCATCCACCGACTCCATAAAATAGCGGCGATGGGGGTCATTTTTCTAGATGTGCCCAATGGGCGTTTCAGCAATTCGTTTGTGTAGAGATGAGTGGTTAAGACTCAACTAATATAGGGGTACACGAACCTTGCTAAAGCAGGCTATTGCACCACAGAGTGCACCGAAAATACTAGTTTATCTGTTTCCTCATCTTTTGATAAAATGTTTGTACTCACCCTGATGTGTAAACGTTTTTTCGTCTTTACCTCTTCTCATATTCTAAGCCCGTCTTATGACCCCGCCAACATTACCTAGGTGGAGTGTGTATGCACGCCTGAAAACGGACATCAAAACAGACCCACTCTGACTGTTTTATGGCATAAACCTTTAACCTGATCAAGCATCATTATTCATATCAACACTTGTAGAATGAGAGTGGGTCTTTCCATCTCGACTGCAAAAAGTGTCAAGTGTCGAGAAAAAACGCTTAAATGCCTGTGATATTTTGTTTATATTGCTCACTAAACATCTAGGTTGGTACGGCATGGCTCTTGCTGTCTTCATTTTCTGCATATGTAAATATGAATCATTCAAGCGGTGCGTGAAACAAAAAACAAAAAGTTTATCCCTACACTCCATTCCTTAAATGTGCGTCACGTGACGACAAACAATGTTCCCAGCTACACGTGTGGGACTCCTGTCCCCTCTTAGACATTATTTCAACACTCCCGGAATTAATATTTAACTGTTTTTCCAAACTACTCTTCCTCTCGGGAGATGTCGAGACCAATCCTGGACCTATGAATAACTCATCAACATCGCCATCGGATACAACTAATACAAACGAAACAATGACCTCCCACGGAATTCGACTCGTTCATCGGAATATCCAGAGTCCAAAACCCCAAATAGATATTGTACGTTGCGAGGCTCCATACCATGATATCTGTGTTTTCACAGAGTTGTGGCTGAACACAACTGTAGTCAAGATATTGAAATCCCTGGGTTTCAATCCCCAATAAAGAGAGATCTCGCACAAGAGGGTGGGAGGGGGTATAGTCATTTACATAAAAAACACACTTGCATATCAGGCACGTACAGATATAGAAATACCGAATGTGGAATGTATCTGACTGGAAATCATTTCAAAAGAAGGTAACAAGCTTTCACTTTGAGCGTTCTATCGACAGCCCAACTCTGACCCAGAAATATGGAACTTAATTTCAATATCGGTAGACCGTGCAATGGATAGCGCCACCAACGTGATAATAACTGGTGATTTTAATAATGATCTGCTGACATCGCCTAATGGGCCGATTAACCAAATCCTTCAGCAGTACTGTCTGTCCCAACTAATAAGCCAACCCACGTATTTCACGGAAACTTCAGTTATCCTTTTAGACCTAATAATGACTAATGAACCCTCATTTGTGGTTGACTATAGTGTTGGCGACCCCTTTTACGGTGATTTGACACGCTATCACTACCCAGTAGTCACTGAACTCCGGCACACCAGAGAACGTGCCCAGACAACAAAACGGAACATTTGGGCATACAATAAAGCTGATTTAACAGGCATGAATAAATCACTCGATGAGATAAACTGGGATGTTGTGCTCTCGTGGTGTTCAAGCACTACTATTGTTGATCAATAAGCCAATTTCGAATCTGACATCTTTGATGTGAAGGTCAAGTTCACGAGGTGCAAACCACGTGACTAGCAGTTTACTTCCGTGTTTACAGTGTTAAGTTCAGTGTCCACCAAACTTAGTTGTTATGTGTAATATTAAGTTTTTATTTATCAGAATCGATGTCATCTTTTGAATTAGCCGACGAGTCAAGCATAGAGGACTTTAAACGGTAGGATATCGCCGGTTTAAAGACGTTTTTACGGAGACTGGGTCTCAATGTGAGTGGCAACAAGGAAACACTTGTTGCACGAAGCTTCTCGGCTTGGGAGATGAAAGTCCCAACACTTCCAACTGCACAGGAAAAAGAAGCCGAATGGCGTGACGTGTACAGAAGTTTACTGAAAACAGACGAAGGCTACCTCCCCGACCCCATCACGGAGCTAAAAGAAGGATGGATAAAGGAAACCAATGGAATAGACAAATGGCCACCAGTCATGATATAGGACATAAGTGTTTTCATTTCAAAACACGACACTAATATCGAAAAAGTTTTCTTAACAAAACGACTTCTTTGTGACTATAAGGAACAAAAAGCGTACAGTTATTTTTCTTCTAACTTTATTATGAATATTGAATTCCACAACATAAAAGAGGAATCAAATTATTGTTATCTAAAGGCACAATGCATGCCTTCATAGAGGATAAACGAACCACCACACCTGGTGTGGGTGTGTGCTTCCAAGGACACAGGAGAAATAATAAATGCATTTTGCAGCTGTGTTGCTGGGTGAGTGTAGTTAAAATTTACCAAACAAGTCCAAATAAGTTGTAATATAACCATTATAAACCATGTGTCCTCCTTCTTCGATAACACCAGGTTCTGGTCATCAGAATTTGTACACATGTCTTTGCCTTGCTACAATTTATGGGAGAGTACCTATAGGCACTCACCCATAAATTGTAACAAGGAAAATGCTTACAGACTAAATAATTTCACTTCAATGATAATATGAAGCAGATGCACCAAGTACGAAGCCTTTGAACTATGGTGCCTGCTCTTCAGAAAAAAACAAATATGGGCTTCCAGCAATCTACCAGTTAAGCGACTTATTTCAAGTAGTACTGAAGCTGTGGTTCAGTGAGGATTCCAAAAAAGCTTATGCTCATGGGTACCCAAAGTCAAGCCAATGGTCCATTAGCTGAAACATTAGGGTTTCTGTTATACTTCACATTACCTTACAGCTTCAAACCTAACGCTTTTGAAGAAGCATTGAAATTGAATATGTTAGCGTTTAAGTGATTTTCCTTTTTTCAAACAGTATATTTTTGACTCAAGAAGGGATAACAGGAGCATTAAAGGGATGTGTATTGGGGTTGGGTCCAGGTTGGCTTATCAAACCTCTTCTGACACTGAGAAAATCCCCCAAATTGTTAGTATTTTCGAATAAATATGCATGTACTGTTACTAACTGTTAGTTGTTTAGCTATTTGTTAACCCTTTATCCCAATGTGTTGAAAAAAAAAACCCAGCCAGCACCATATACAATAATTGGCATTAAAATTTTATATTCTACTCAGTTTTTCTCTCCAAAATATAGCTTTTGACCCCTCATTGGTCGAGCCCATTTAGCTCGTTCAAAATGGGTCATAAACTATGTCTTTGAAACAAAAATTGGAATTTTTTTAGTTATTTAAGTATTTATTACAAGTAGTATCGTCTGCTACCCATGTTAGGAAAGGGGTGGAATTGATAATGCTGTTGACGAAGGATGCGATTATAACTTCTAATCTTATCGTTTTTTCAGATTTTTGCATCACAAATACAGTCTATGACCCCCTTTATTTGACTGGCAAATCCCAATGAGGGTATATGACTCATTCCAATGAGGGCCTACTCGCTGTGTTTTTAGGACAAAAAAATTACATGCTGGGGATATTCTAGGCTTTCCGGGTGAATAAATACCAGATGTCATTTATAGATGATAATATCAAATTATCAATTATTCCTCAGAAATCCCCCAACATATTGTAGGTTTTTCTGTTTCTGCTTTTCCTTCCAAAGAATACATGTAGTTTATCCCCCCCCCCCTCCATCCCTGGACCGATCGCTATGTTTTTTTAATGAAGGGCAACATACTCGACCCCCCCCCCCCGAGTCATCCGATGGTGGGTTCCCCCACTTGAGTCCCCCCCCCCCGCCCCTCCCCTATCGCTGGATCAAGCGCTACCCGGTTTTTTTTAAATGAAGGGCAACATACTCTACCCCCCCCCCCCCCCCCCCCGTTTCATCCGACGGCGGGTGCCCCCACCTGAGCTCCCCCCCCCCCCCCATCGCCCACAGGCCTCCCTACACCCTGCGTAGTTGTGGCCTTAGTCTTAAAAGACATAACTTCATGGGTCACCACTTCTTATTTTTCATCCAAACTGCGGCTGAGATGACATATTGAGTAGGAAACGATTCCTGTTGTTCCTCAGCCTGAAATTTTCGATCAGGTCATACGATGGGCTCAAGATTGTATTTAAACCGGCGATATCCCCGTTTAAAGACCTCTATTCTTTGTGTCGTCGGCTAATTCAAAAGATGACATAGATTCTGAGAAATTAAAACTTAATATTACGCAAAACAACTCTGTTTGGGGGACACTGAACTCAACACTGTAAACACGGAAGTAAACTGCTAGTCACGTGGTTTGCACCTCGTGAACTTGACCTTCACATCAAAGATGTCAGATTCGAAATTGGCTTATTCGAATCGATTTGGACTAAAAAATTCTCTGAATTTATCCCAAGAAAATTGATAATATGTCGACCCGATGTCCCCCACCCCCCACCCCCTGGATGCAAAATGATATTAGGACCGTAATTCGTCAGCGAAAACGAAAACATCGTATTGCTAAAGGTAAAAAAGACACATCACAATCCTGGGAAAGTTATAGGAAAATAAGGAACCGAACAACAAGCAATGATTAGGTTACCCAAAGAAAGGTACCTGATAAAGATACAAACCACTCTCACAAACACGTTGACTTCCTCTCACTTATGGTGGAAAACCCCTGAAGACGCTCTTGAACAATAGTAAAGTTGACATTCCCGCCATACATTACAACAATCGTTTATTAACTACGCCAACTGAAAAGGCCGATGCCTTCAATGACAACTTCTGTCATATCTCGATGGTTGATGATAGCTGCGCTATTCTCCCACCTGGCGACAATTTCGGTTTTCCCCCTACTATAGAAAGCATAACAATAGGCTAGACTGATGTTTCTGAAAGTTTGAAGTCTTTAAAAACATCCAAGGCATGTGGCCCCGATAATATAGGCCCTAGATTATTAAAAGAATGCTCAACAGGCCATTTGAAGCCACTACTGCATACTAAACGATTTTCATTTCGCTACTGAGTGAAAATGCGCAAATGTAACTCCTGTTTTCAAAAAGAACGATCCAAGCATAATCAGTAATTATCGACCGATTGCTCTCCACCGTTGTAGAGCTAAAATTTTTAAAATGTGTATTCAAACATGTCTTCAATTTTCTCGATCCATACACCCTACTGACAAAATTTCAATCTAGATTTACGCCAAACGACTCAACTACTCTCCAATTGACTGAAATATATAACACTATCAGTAGTTCACTCGATAAAGGGAAAGAAATACAATTTGTATTTTGTGACGTTAGCAAAGCCTTTGACAAAGTTTGGCACAAAGGGTTATTACACAAATTAGAGAAAATAGGCATCACGGGTAAACTCCTAAAATGGTTTGAATCGTACTTAAAGAATAGGCAACAGCGTGATGTCATACATTCTGAAACTTCTTCGTTGAAGTGTGGTGGCAGGAGTACCAGAAGGCTCAATGCTTGGTTCCTTGCTGTTTATTATTTATATAAATGATATAACTGACGATGTATTTTGTAATATCCGTCTCTTTGCGGACTATACATCACTGTATTTAATAGCAGAAGACCCGAGCCAGGCAGCTGCTCTTCTAAACAATGATATCCTAAAATTAGAACAATTGTCTGAAAAATGGCTTATCGATTTCGCCCCCCTCAAAAACCGAAAGAATGCTAATCTCCCGTAAAGGAATTAGTGTTACTCATCCCCCTCCACATGTCAAATACACAAATTACCGAAGTCGACCACCACAAACACAAACACCAAAGCGCCCTGGATTCAAATGCGGCTTGATAACATTTAAACAAAAATACCACCACCGGAAGTCACAAAAGGTATATCCCATACATGTTCGCATGCACCCACCCCCCCCCCCCCCCCCCCCCCCCCCCCCCCCCCCCATCTAGTAAAAACCTTCGCCTACAAAGCAGTTCATACATGCAAATCAGTTATCTTGGATTTTGGGATTCAAAATGTTAGATATTTTTGTGGTACATTTGTTTTAGAATACGGTACTTAGAGAGTGGTTTACCACTAAAGCATCCGTGGAGTAGTGACTCTGACTTGACAATAACTCATAAATTTCGTATGTAAAGTATGAAGAGCACAGGTAACGTTTTCGTGATTCTTCAAGAAGGTTGGGTTTTAGAATACGATACTTAGAGAGTGGATGATCACCAAAATACCCGCGGAATGGTGACTCCGACCTGACAATAAGCCATACAATTCGTAAAAGTATGAAAAGCACAAGCAATGTTTTCAGTGAACCTTAAGAATTCAACCGGGGGATCATCAGCTGAGACTTTACTTGTTTCTATTCACCGAATCAGTTACAGTCTGAGTAGAAACTCCACCCTGTGTTCGTATTAGTGATAATCCACTTCATACATACCGTACCCAACTTGGTAAATAGAGACTGGTATCTCCTAGCAAGAGTAGGAGAGTGTGTAAATAAGTTCTATTTGTGGGACCCGGCCTTTGGAGCAAGGAAGTGACGACATTCCACAGTGTATATTGGGAATCAGTCAAAATATTTTCAACCTGCAGCCTTTTCTTTTCAACAAATACCATTAGAGTATTAAATAAGACCCTTGGCTAACAAAATTAGTTACGTTAATTCATCAGTAAATTATGAAATAACTAGACAAAACCATAGCAAAACGGGCTTCTCTGTTCTGTTTTGAAATAAAATATTGAAGACAATAACAACAGAATTTGAACGACAAAGGGCAAATTGCAAAGTACTGGCTAGATTTTAGCATTCCTCTGGGTAAATGGGTAATGAGCAGGATCATAATTCGTGAGGATGTTGGAGTCCCACTTTTCAAGCGCCCCCCCCCCCCCCCCCAAAAAAAAAAAAAACCACATATTTGTATCGTCGTGGAAGTTGGGTAGAAGAGTATTGTCTGATATTTTGGTGTGTTCAAAGACCTCTGCAAAGGCGTAAAACTGTCCCGGGTGGTTGTTAGTTCGGTGATCAGACCAGACCTCGATATCAGTAAAAGCAATCGGCAATCAGTATGCCGCGCTTTTCCCACTGCTTTGTCGATTGTCGTTGCTGATTGGAGTATACTTATCTGATCAGCTCGCGGAGAAGCATAGGTATGTGTACATAACAACCGTCTGGAAATTCATATCATGGCCGGGCAAACACGACACCCCTTCCCACAATCTGGAGAGTGGTATGTACCTGATGATAAGAAAGTAACAACCCATGTTACAAATATAAACACTGCCTCATATAGGTCTATCTCAATGTACAGGGCTAGCTACATCGTTGACTTGGAACTCGCCCGGCAGATGTCTGTCCTTATCATCTACACTTCAATAGGTTCGATACTTACTGGTTTAGCCTTCACAAAATTAGGGGAACGGTGGAAAAAGACACACGTACAACAAATCTGTTGTTTCAAACTATACATGTAGGTGCAATGATGTGAGATTTAGTACAACATCTTTCTGAAAATTTCTCAAATCAAGCCAAATGTGAGGACCACACTTCTCGTAAAATGTCACGGTCATCTGCTTGGATCTTTTGGTCATTTAAAGAGTATTATCATTTTGGAACGACTTAATTGATTATATTTTTTATTACCGATAAAAGAGGTGTACAGCACAGACGCCGTGGACCAGTCGTAATCAACGCATGAGCAGTGATGTCCACGCATGCTTTCACCGGGTAATAAAACTCATCATCAGCAAAATTTTAATTAATGAAGCACCGGGCTGTACCCGGTGCTTCATTAATTAAATTCTTGATGATTTTTCATATAATTAGGATTTGGAATCTTATATTATTGGGTTCGGGGAAATATTGCCCACCCGTGGAAAGTGATCAATCCACGGCATTCGTACTGCACATTAATTCTTAAATCTATATTACTAGATATAACTTGAACTGCTTCGGATTAATGCCATCCATAAATTTATTATCAATACATGTGATACATTCGGAACCTCGTGGACAGATTACACATACATTAGTGCTAATGTGCTGTCTTCTGCATCCTCAATATTCAGTGACAGAAAGATTATAACCAACATGACAACAATTACCATCAATAGAAGCAGAGTATCTCTGATGAGTTATATGATGATTTTATATGAAATGTCTGAACCGAGTTCACTAACATCAGCCTGAGCCAAGGTCATATCAAATCGTGAGGAATTTGAAATTCTTTTTATCAATACTGTGTAATTTAACCTTTTACCCAGCGTAACGGGTAAAACTTGGCCAGCGCTGTTCACAAAATCGGCAAACAAATTATATTATTTTTTAAAGTTTTTACCTCGAAAGCATAGCTTATAGCCCCTCATTGGTTCCTGTGAGGGGTCATAAGCGACGTTTTCCAGGCAAAAAAAATTAATTTTTAGTTATTTAGGAAATGTTTTTTACAAATGTCTACTATTCGTATTGGATGAACAGTTAATGGAAGATAAGAGATTAATTCAATTGTACTTCCAAAACCAACTCGCTCACATTGTTACGACGCCGACGTTGACTTCGGGCGTCACGAGTCATGTTGTGAACGTTATTTCTGAAATGCAATAAGCTATTTGAGGTTGTTATTTGGTAAAATCAGTTCAGTAACAGTACAAAAAATATCCAGTCATCTTCTTATGCATCTTCGAATTTTACCTGGAGTAATACCAAATGGGCCCAACTGTATCACAGAGCTTTAAACTTAGACTGATGATTATACTTTGTAATTTAATATTCTCATTATAAACAAAACAAAAAGTTTATTCGAATAAATAAATTAAAGGCGAGTTAATGAGACTAATTTTATCTGTTAAAAATATCGGACAAGTCAAATGATGCGTTAATGCCACTAAACCATGTCAAATCTTCGAATGCCTCATTACATGAGCTGTCATTAGTTGGATTTACAGTCAATTCGAATTCGCTATTAAGAGTTGAATTTAAAGCAGGACTTTCGTTTTCATTGTCTATGGATACATCTTTCCACCACGATGTCAGGTTTATTTCAGTATCACAACTGTCCGCTAATGAATCACTGAATGAAGTATCAGATGAGTTCAACGATGTATCTACAGAATCATCATGATGTAAACTGGAAGTAAAACTTGCAAAATACTCATCAATTCCTATATTCTCTGTATCTGTAGATAACACGGATGGACTTGGTACTGATGGAAAGTCAGCATCGTCATCTGAACTATCAATCAGTTGTTCAGATTTTATCTTTATTCCGTCTGTTTCAATGTCTTGTTTTAAAAATGACCCAAGATCACTAAAGGGTACAGCATTATCGTCCACTTGACTTGTTGGAAAAGTTAAACATGGATCATTTTCTACCAGTTTGAGTTGTTTTATGTCCAGTGCATTCTTATAGTTCTTTCCACAAAATCTCTTAGCTGGCGGAAGATTGTCACTGTATATTTTACGTTTGAAACTTCCGGTTTTCACCAAGTGAGTGTATGTGGGGTTGATTCTCCAGAAACTTCCTTTTCCTCGTTCGTGGTTCTCTCTTGGAACTTTAACAAAACATTTGTTCATTGTCAAAGTGTGACGTATTGAGTTCTGAAAACGTAAGATATCATCTCATTAAAATTTGATCCACCTTCGTTGAATTCTATTTGTAGGCAAGAAAAGGATATCTCTCTCTCTCTCTCTCTCTCTCTCTCTCTCTCTCTCTCTCTCTCATAGCTCATTGGGATTTGTCGCCCATTAATAGACAAGTTTTCGGAGAGACCAAAGTACAAAAACCACCGCACTAATTCTTATCGGCCACCTGTAAACGTTTGCGCTTTGTGTACACATACGACCCGGATAAAAGTAGAGTACAAAATGCTTCCTGTGGGTTTATTACGAATTGTGAATAACTGTTAGGTGGAATATCATCCTTCGTGATTTTACAGTACCGCATTTTACCCGTATTGTATTATTACCTCTAGACGCCGCACGTCAGAGCTGCAGTCGTGTTATTGGTCCACCACTCTAATTCTGGGTGAAATCCAACGCTGTTATGGCATGGGATCAATTTAGCCCTTCAAATTCAATAGTCCTTAGCCATTGTTCAGATTCAATCGTCTGGAATATTTCTGACGACTCAATCCAAAAGTATCGTAAACATTCATTTTTGTTAATCAACGCAAGAAATGTTCCTAGATCGAGAACTGATTTGACTGAATCTTTAATGACATTGCAATACTGTTAGACATGTTTGTTAACTAAATACTTGTGAATGATGAATCACCAGCGCTATGGTTTTATGACTGCGCAGTGTAGTTCCATCAATCATGTTAATATCTTGATGTTCTCAAGACGAAATAAAAATTTAGTGATTGAAATATCTATATCTGGGGTCGAAAGAATAGTTGTATATTTCTGTGAATAAAGACACATCACATTAAATTAACGGTTGTCTGCGCACACTCCTCGAAAAGTGGGTAAACAAATAGCCCATAATAATAGCGTGGGATTCCTTACGGGATTAGACTGCCGGCCTGAGAACTTGAAGTGCATTAAGTAAGATAAGTACAGTACGGCGCCGTGGACGGGTCATTTTCCACGTATGGGCAGTGTTTTTACGAACGCAATAATATTCGATTCAAAACACTAATTATAGGAATAATCGTCAAAACTTTAATTAAGGAAGCACCGGGTACAGCCCGGGACTTCATTAATTAAAATTTTGCTGATGCTGATTTTTATTACCTGGTAAATGCATGCGTGTACATCACTGCCCCCTCGTGGTTTACGACCATTTCACGGCGACTGTTCTGTAATAGTAACAGCAGCATGACACATACTGATAAGCTAGACAAACATATTTCGCAGTGGGAGTTCGAGCACAACATTTTACGAGTTCTTTTTTTAATATATTAATTCAGTGTGATCTCCGCCCCCCCCCCCCTCCCCCTACAACAATTGCTACTTTCACCTAAAACACCATAGCAAGGGACTGCTCTAAGACTGTTAGTTTGATATGGTTGGATCTTCCCTGCTCAGAATTTCTATTCAACTGGAAATCTGTAATGTACTCTTAATCGAATATTTCCTCTGTGCTGACCAGATCATCGACCAGCCACTAGAATAATTAAAAATTTCCATTATAACAAAACAATACAATTGTTAACTATTTTACTGCCATGGCCAGATGCCGTGAAAATGAATAACACACCTTATTCTCTTAGTAGACTTCTGCATACTGATGAAAAATACCAAGATTTCAAGTAGCGATTTTTTCCTATAAAATTAGGAATTTAACCATTGTAATCTTTTTTGGCAGAGCTCAATACGCAGGGTTAAATAAGACTAAATTGGTTAAATTTCTACGTTTATTAGAGGGGGGGTTGCAGCTTGAAATTGTGATAGCTTGACAGAGAGGACAATCAAATATACATGTATATATAGTCTGCAGAGGCACCATTATTTCTACGCAACCCATCCAAACTGAGGGATCGAACTAAATTGTATGGATAAAAGTTAACATAAAAACAAAAGTGTAATTAAGTGTTGCTCTCGGGATTGTGTAGAGTGCTGTGGAGGGAAGAAAGCCTGAGCAGAATTGCTCATTATACTCAAAACTTAGGTCTAATATGACAGGTTTAGAAAACAGGGGACTAGCTATAATTCTGAAGGCCGATTTTAATGGACACATATGTTATAGGGAAGGAGGCATACGAAGGTGTAATAAATTAACAGGAATGGGAACAATCTGTTGGACTTAATAAATAAGTTCGGTCTGATGATTCTCAATATGCACCTGGAAGATAATCGACATAGGAACGATAATTGATGATATACTCGGAGATACTGATATGTGGAGGGTTGAACGATGTAAAATTGGATGATGAGGATAAAAGAGAGTTGGATAGTGATCACATATTAAGGACATTTGGGAGAACTCAGAAAAGATGTCAAATGAGCACAGTTTGAAGAAAAATTGAAATCAAAGCTTGAGAATGTAAACAGGGAAGCCGGTGTCCTGGAAATGGCAAATGTCCTGATAACCAGCCTCACAGGGTATGGGAAGGTTCGGGCGTAAACACGGGGACTTGGGGTATAGAGTACATGATGAAATTAAAACGCTGTAAAGGGCAGAAAAGCCACAGGTGATGCGTGCGGCGGGAGCGAAAAACTGAAAGACAGGAAAGTAACGACACCAGGGTAGCGGAAAAAGAATACCAACAAGCACGAAAAAAAGTAAATAAGATTAAAGACGATAATCGGAAGGTGCTGAGTTGCAATCTTATTAGAACGATATTAAGAGTGGAGGACAAGTTGGAATGTCTTTTGGAAATGGATGAATAAAAGGGACAAAAGAAGTAGTGCACAGATTATTAAACTAGAAGGCGGAATGGCGACGATCAAAACCACATTGCATCAGGATTAGTCAAGCACTGGGGAAAGGTAAATGATGAGCGATGGGACATCGGGAATCAACCGGAGAGCAAAAAGTGGTGGAAGAAAATTTATCCAATTTCGTATGCAGCGAAATAAAAACAGATTCAGAATGGCGGGATTCATGATATCCCAAATGATAGAATCAACGAAAGTCGAAACGAAAAAGTTGTTTATGGCGTTTCTGGCTGTTAAAAAGGTATATGATAGTGTAATGGAGGGGGATGTGACGAAATCTTGAGACCATGGGAGGCGAGTTTGTTGGAATTTTGAAAGCACTATATGCATTAAGTATATATAAAATGGACGAAGTCCGGGTAACGTTACAACTGAACGAGCGTCAATTTCAAATTGACATCAAACGGAGATGTATCCTCCAACTTATCCTTTTACATTGTACATGAAAGAGCTGAACTGAATTGCGATGAGGGTGTATGGGTTGGGGACCTGAAGATCCCAGAGCTATTTTCGCAGATGATATGGTACAAGTGTCAGAAAGCAAAGATGGGCTAGAGAAAATGCTGACAATCGTTGGGAGATATGATAGCAAACGGAGAATCGAAAGGAATTAAAAAACATAAGCAAGGTTACAGCTGTTATTCATAAATGGATCCTGCTCAGAGGTGTGGGTGAGGGGATTTTCTATTCTGAAAGGTGACAGCAAACTGCTTACAGTGGGAGAGATCTGTGGGTATATGTCGGTCAATATAAACGTCACGGGAAGAGGCATTTACCGAAACCACACGAATAAACTATGAAAGGGAAACGAATTCTTAAACAACTAAAACAATTTGTGGGAAAAAGATTCTATTAAAGTTTAGTGGCAGAATACCATTTGAGGGAATGGAAACTTTTTAAAACTCAGAATGCTGCAGGTAGATGGGAAATAGCGTCGAGTTATGCCGCTGCACTGGAAGCAATCAAGAGTGGGCTTGGATGGGTGGGTATCTGGGACAGAATAGACCTGCTGAAACTCTGTTGTATTAATTATATGGCGAATCTCCTTGACAGCCGATTTGGTTAATTAATGTTTCAGAATGTTTGGAATTCTAATATCCAAACTGGGTGATTTTTGCAATACCATGTGCTAAAACAAAATAATAATACTTCAAACATCAGGCAAACAATATATATTCAGTTGAAGGTCTTTTACGTAAAGAGGTGTTATTCTTCATATGAATCACAGAGTACCTTGCTAAGGTTTCGAAGCCAAAAAAAAGTATTTTCCAATTTGGAAAAACATTTTGCAAAATGTGCAACGCATTTTGGGATGTCTCGGTCAAGCTTTTAGCTATATACTTATTGAAATGGAAAATCTTTTGAAATTGTTCCTAACAACCGGTTTGTGCAAAACTGTACAAAGTATTTTGATCAACAGAAGAACAATATATCTATTTACGCACCTTCCAACCACAGGCAGCATCCTTGTAGTAAGGGAAGTTCTGTTTAATCCAGTCATATATTGAAGATAGTGTCAACTTTCTTCTGTCAGCAGCTTCTATTGCCATAAATATCAACGCAGCGTACGAATGGGGTGGCTTCACGTCTCTGTTTGTTGAGTAGTCCAGATGGTTAATATTTGATACAGGAGAGCAAGGTGATGAATAATCAGATGGTGTCCTCTCTTGGTCATTGACAATCCTAACGTTCAAAATTTTATTCGGATTGACTTGCATCTTTTTATGTGCATTTGTAGAAGTCCAGCTTTTGTTACCAATATTTTGTAACCAATCCAAATTCGTTAAACTATCATCGATATCATTTATATTTCCATCTGAAGGATCTAACGCTATCCAATTTTGTCGCAGTTTATTTGCTAGGTAGTTTCTAAATAAACCAGGCATCTCTTCCTTGTGCTTCTTAAATATCTGAAATGTAATTAATACAGTCGTCAAGTATAATTCAGTTCATGTTTTGCACGTGTCTGTGGATTTTTTCTTACCTGAATGCTTTATCCTGGTGTTTAACCCTTTTCTAGGTAAAACATGTCAATGCTATTTAAGATTTAAATAGTTTTTCAATTGCTGCCAAAAAACATAGCTTATGGCCTCTCAATGGAACGAGCTGGTTCCGAATGAAGGTCAAAAGCTATGTTTGTGAGGGAAAAAAATGAAGTCTTGGTTCAATTTTCTCGTTTTGCAGATATTTCTTCTATTCATGGTAAATCAGTGGCTAATGGCTGCGGCGTACTCATGTGGGTTTCGGGGCACAACTGTACTTTTCCTGAAAAATGTTCAACTTTATAGGCATTCATGCCTGAAATTCCTAAAACGATTTTATGTACTCTCATCCTGATATTTTTTGGACCATTTTTCTATAGTTATTCCGTCCCTTACTTGGGGTATCAGCCTTCAAGATGAAAAAGGTAATTTTCTTCCGGGGAAGACATTGGACCATAGCCAATGGGAGGTGCCAAGTCTTAACCCAGCAGAATTTGAAATAAAATGAGGTGGCACTAGAAAACATCCCCTCCCTCCACTTCATTTATTTAGCTTAGCTACGTCTCAGATTAATATGTAAACTCTATGTCTCTACAGCTCCTGGCGTGGTTTCAAACTGTAAACGTATACGCTCTGTATACATTTACGATACGGATAGAAGTACAGTACACAGAGAGTGGTTTAGTGCTCACCCGTCCCGTGGGTTGAGATCTACTTCTCCACTTACTTGTTTGATCAGTTAACTTGACGGCCCAATCAATCAGCAATCAGTAAACACATTTTTAGTTCGCCGTGCACTGTATCGTCTTTCCTGTGGACCACGAAGTATAAATGAGTTTCATGGGTACTGTCTCGTCTTTCTTCGTATCAAGCCATCTCATGTTTCTACTTATCTGGCCACTAAGGATTTTCATACAGCGAAGCTTTCAGGCCATAAGTCTAATTCTGTAAAGTATTCGACGATGTTATGGGCTGTTTGTTTTGCCACTTTTCGCTCAGACGACCATTGGTGTGATGTCATGTTCTTTAGAAAAACTCACAGAGATATACAGATATTATTTCGTACTCAAGTTATAGATATTTTAATTATTAAGTATTTACCTCACCTTAAAACCAGCAAAAATCAACTCAATTAACTGAACTACGCGGCGCAATCCTAAAACTACTGCTATGGTCAGTCTTCGTTCCTAATGATAATGTCATAAACAATTGGGTCAAATGAAGTCTCGATCAAGCAATATTTCTTCCGTTGATTCAACGAAAATGAATGTCTAAGGCATTTTTAGATTCAATCATCTAAAATATATCAGTTGGTGAGAAAAAGCGAGCCGGGCGTTCTCTTTTCCGACCAAGTAAAATATTCCAGACGAATGTCTCTAAACATAGGAGATGAACTATTTAAGAGCTTGACTATTCCAGGCCATAAAAGCGAATTACCGAGTTAGACTGGTGGCCTGAGAGCTTGACACAGAGTGTTTGGTGCCCGACCACCCGCCAGGTGACCCAATATCAAATACCATGCATATTGCCCTTGATAACTATCGTTAAATTTATGAGACACAATTGGTTGGGTTTTCCATAATCAAAATAAAGGGCAGACTATTTTCATTTCAATATTCTCTTCAGATTTTCAAGAAAACCTTTTTATAATTAATACACAGTAACGCCGAACGAATGTGTTAAAAAAGATACATGAGAATATTTTTATGATATTAGTATATTTCGTCTCTTGGCTGCAACAAGATGTCCCTTTTGCACTCAAGGTACTATTAGTTACCCCGTGTCTGAACACGTGGTACGGGTTTTTACCTACCCGAAGCCAGCCGTATCCCATGAGGCCGTTTTAGAAGTGCAATCTATTTCATGTGTGAACACACACAGCATGAGATCTTTTATCTTCCGTTGTTGAGCCATACAGGTTTCTTTGGAATTTTTGTGCAAAAGAGATTTTGTGAAAATATGCCGATATGACTAGTATAAAAAAATTATTGAATTTCTTTTTTGTCTCAAAAACATAGCTTATGAACCCCACATTGCAGGGTACTCGACAAGCTCATTCCAATAAGGGGGCATGAGCTATATTTTGGAGATAAAAAGTTAAAATATAATACATGTACACTGTAAAACTGGAATGACGCGTCTTCTACGGGGCATGGACAATTTGTAGATTTCGGAACGAGGCTTCCACTGGGTATGGGAAATTTGTCAGTGGCTGTGCGGACATATCGTGGGTTTCAATGAATATGGTCTCATACCTCGTATCTATCAACCAATCAAATCAAACAATTCACTTTAGTCAATAGATAAAATTTACTCTTCTTCTTCGTTCGTAGTTTTGGATGTCTATTCGAAGAACAAAAAATAGAGTTTCAAGAGTCTTAGACAATTGTTGTTAATTTCAAACGTGTCCGTACCCAAAGTCACTTACCTTACTTAGTTCCTGGGCGCGCGTACTAAATTTCTAATATGTTTCGATGACTGGCCGAAATACTTTGTTTGTGATATTTGAATCGGTATGAAAAGTAATACAGTTCAATTTTCTCAGTAACATATATAATATATTTTAACAACACGTGACTGATGTTTGTTTAAGATTCAATTTTCTTGTATTGTATTTTCCATAATCTTCATTAATCGCATTAGCGCGTGCGGGAGTTTATTCGAACACTAATTAAGACCGAACTCTCTGGGATGTCCGAGTATCACTGAGTTAATTAAATAAACTACTTTTAGACAAGTACGATTGAAATGTTATTCTTTTCAAAGCGAGTGCTTTCATGTTTGATTTTTGTTACGAAACACTTCTAATGAGCAATAGTCATAATGCTCATTAGAGGCGTAGTTTAAACATTTGCCGTTTACTCCTAACAAGCGGAAATGCTCGAAACTGTATCCGAGTTTGGATGTGAGCTAATTAAAAATGCAAACAATGTAAATGTTATAGCTTGTATTTTCAATATGTGTGGTGAATTTACTGAAAGTTTTTCTGTTCTTAAATATATATCTTAACTCTAAGAAGCCGGGAGTCGAGTTTTCTTGCCTGTGATGTAATACGGCAGGTAATTTGGCTGTGATGGTTCGGATATCTTTGGGTTGGGGGAGAATTAAACACTGAGCTGGTGCTTCTAGTCAAGTGGCGTCTGCCTGAATAGAAGCACCTGCTTTACTGTAAGTTTTTCGCGGTATGTCATATTCAATAAATTCATTCTGATTCCCCGGCTTCTAAGAATTAAAGTATGGAACGAGAGACCGAAAACAGAACCCCTTTCTGAGTGGACATGTTCAATAATGCTGTTTTTTCAATTAAGTGGATTACATTTGTACTTCTCCACTGCTTCTGGAAAGTATCGAAACGTCTATTAGGAAACTACCATTTTTGTTGTGTGAATATTTGCATTTTTTCTTGTTTAAACTCAAGTCAGTTAATAAAAATCTTGTCCAGATATATATCCTGTGACGGAAGGGTAAGATAAGTTGATATGATCATTGAGTTTCATGTTTAAACCACGTAAATATCAGTGTTTTAAAGTTCTAAAAGGGCGAATTTTATTGTGGGGAAAATATGACATTTTAGAAATGCGTAAGATATGGCATATTGGAAGTGTGTATCAATTTGGGAAGGACCGACGGAGGAAACTATTTCTAGTAAGTCAAGCCTTAATAAATATTGTCTGTTTTGTCGCGCACTGCCTTTAAGGGGATGTACGCTATAATAGCCTATTCAAAGGTCTAAAACATATACAATTATCTCTTATTTCCCTCTATACTAAACCTACTATCAAATGATAACTAAACTTGAAAGTGTAATGAATAATTCATCATTATAGGGTTTGGACGTTAATCTTGGTTGTATGTGTACCTGTCTTCTCGACTGTATTATGTTCAAGTGTTATACTGGTGGAAACAACCTTGTATAAGCTTGCAGCTTGATGCTGGATCCACACATTCTGTAACTGATATAATTGTATATATTTGAGAACTAGAAATAAATATTGTTTAATCTAATAGTCTATTCTCTGATGTGAGAATGAGAATTATAATCGCGCTTTTGCGAGCAAGAAGTGCAGGAACGTTTTTGTATATATAATTAAGTGTAACTCTTGTATATAAGGTTAATAAATAGTGTGTCGTAAGTTTCGGGCTGGACTTCACTGCATTGTTTTTGTGCAGTTATTTGAATTTTATTACGTGTAATGCAGTGTGACACTTAAATAAAATGCAGACTTTTCGACCAATGATTTCTCCAAGTCAAATTTTATATAAATTTTTCATCAAATCTAGTCATGGCTGCTTCAGAGCAGCCATGACTAGACTTGGTGAAAAATATTATAAAAGTACTCAGCGGGTTGAAAGTTAATCTTATTCCTCCTCTGTCGGCAATTCATTGAGGAGGTACTTAAGATTAACCTCCGATTGTTGTTGCAATATTGTTAAATCCATCAAATCATATCATAAATAATTAACTGTTTCCTTTTGTTTTCGTTTACTTTTTTCTGCATTCAAGCATATTCAGTATTCGTGTCATGTGACTGAGCATTCATTAGAACGTTAATTAACCTGTGTATGATTTGTTAAGAATAAATCGACATGTATAAGAATGATCGCCCTCCGAACGTGGTGGAAAAGAAAAGCCCTGTTTTAATAATTATATTTTATTTGAAATGAGTCGTAATCGATTAACAAACACAATGAACGTAGAGGACTCATAAGTGATTAATTGACATCAAGTCGTAACATGACATGTCGAATAAAAATATCTTCAAAATCAATATTTGCTCAAAATGCGAGTCAAATGTTAACTTATCCAATATATGGGGCGGGGAGGGGGTTGCTCCTAAACATCCATTGGCACCCATACAATAACTACTTTCCTGTCGTGCGTGGAAAAAAACATACACAAGCAAAACTTCAGCTAATAGACCACCTGGCTCTGTCTGGAGTCCATTGCCTGAAAGTTGCTTTTTAATTTTTTAACCTTTTGTCTAATATTAATCGTCATTCAAATTTTATCAAGTCTTTTTTAATGTTTGCCTCAAAAACATACCTTGAGGCCCCTAATTGGAACGAGCTTTTGGAGACTCTTCCAATGTAGGTTCATATGTTATGTTTTGAGGGGGGAAAGGAAAATTTCTAGTTATTCGAGAAATGTTTATGTTAGTGTGATGGATAAAGGGTTAATGTTCTCTTTCAAAAGAAATAATATGAGGTACTTCTTGGGCTTGGCTCAACTCGCGGTATCTACTCTCCCCTCTACACAGCACTTGTCAACGTACAGCATATTTCATGCATGGAGGAAGGGGCGGGGCTGAGATACAGTTTACCAGTTTACTGGCTGAGGTTTTCAAAAATAATTTTTTCTTTCATATCATCAAGACACTTCAGATTTGTAGAAGATCACACTATGTATATATACACTAAATACACGGAGTTGAAATAATGAGGTGAAGCATAGTAGCAAAATATGTTAATTGGTATATACTTGGTGTATACTTAACTGGTGGTGTGCTGACTTATTTTTGGTCCTGAAAATGTCTTTATACATCTTTACCCTGTTACAATTTATGGGAGAATGCCTGAAGACATTCCCGCATAAACCGTAACAGAGCAAGTCCTAACAGAGGAAATAATTTCACTTTGAAGCATGTCCATAAAATATGTCTTTAAGTTGCTGTAATAATAATGTAATAACTCTTTGGCCAGCCGCTGATTTGTCGCGGTCCTCATAAGAGAAGGCCATCATTCCCCCTGCACCCCACCCCCTCTTCCCCTCCTCTCCTCCCAGCATTCAGATATAAACTGCTTAATAGTGTCCCTCACTTCCTCTTTTTCAATTTCTTCAATAAGCATTCCTACCCTCTCCCTCGTGTCCCCCTTCAGCCATCTATCCTTTGTTTCTTCACCCCACTTCTGCATTATTCTTCGAGTAAATTTTATTCTATGAGGTATATACTGTGGGCATTCCAAGAGAAAATGTTCCAGGGTCTCCACTACTTCAGAGTGGCACATTTGGCATCCCTTTTCTCCATCTCTCCCAATTTTTCCCCGAAGCTCCAGTGATCTTGATCTCAGTTTGAACAGCACTACAGAATAAATATAGGCACTCAGCACTCTACCCGTTAATGTAATTGCCTTCAAAACTGTTATTTTATATCCCATTTCAGTTTTGCGCCCCCCCCCCCCTCCCAACTCCCTTCCGCCCTCAATTTGATATATACGTACGTTACTCAACACAAACTTGCTGATATATTATTGAAATTTTCTAATATCTTTTTAATTTTTTATCCCAAATCACGTAGATACAAGGCAAATAAAAGGATGAGAAATAATCAGATGAAGAGTTTGATTTAGAAAGTTAGAGCAGCAAAATATGTTATTTGGTATTCAACACAAATTTTTTGCTTTTAAAATACACATTCAATCATTTGGGTTTTATGCCCCCTCCCCCTCCAAATTCAAAAACACACGGGCTACTCACCACAAACTTGTTGACCCTCCGTCTCATGGGCTATTGTTCCTCGAGGACACCTATTTTGCTATCGTTAACTCCAAATCAAGCATTATTCATCCTGTCTGTTAAGATACAGTTATTGCGACAACTTACCATTAACCTCCGTACTCGTTGTTTTACTATAAATTTCCTCAGGTGCTGGTGGTCTCTCTGTGCTTCTGTATCTTTATGTTATTAAGTGAGAACCGCATTTCAGTGAATTGGGTATTTATACATATTTGGCACTCCTGCTCTGTCACAATTAAAGTGTGAAAACAACATGTCCAAACGAATATGTAAAGTTTCCTCCATAGGTTTTCTTGTTATCGGGTAAGTGCGAAAAACTACTGTCTGAAACGATATCACTCTTAAATTCTAACTTTTGATTTACTATACTCTCAGATGACTGACAATCACACTAAAGATTGTTGAATTTGTCATAGTAAGACCCCTGGAACGAATTGTTGAAGCCTTCCAAGGACTGGTTATTGATGAGGGTAAATAGGAGTTGGATAGTTTTCACAACTTGATTCAAGTGACGATCAGGGGCAAAAACCTAGTAAGAATCAAAGAAAGCTTTAAGCAGATTTGTGAATTCAGAGAAGATGCTGACTGGGCGACGTTCGAAGACAAAATAAAACCAAAGCCTTTTTTAACCATATTTTATTTCATTTATGAGAAAAAGGTTTGGCGAACAGGCTAAGCCTATCCTAACGCCTTACCTATACATGGCAGTGCTTTACAATTGTTTTCGTGCTGGTGCAGCTGTGCAAAAGTGACAGTAACACAATCTTACATATAAAGAAATGAACTTAACTAAATAGATAAGTGAATTAATTAATACAATAACAATACCACAGGGATGACAATGTCCAGAAAATGGCGGATTCCATAGTGGTGGGCCTAGTGGAGGCAGGGAAGGAAAGTTTAGGGAAGATTAGGGTGTCAAGACGGGAACTTCGGTACAAAGTGAATGGCGAATTGCAAAAGGCCTTAAAGGGCAGAAAAGTCAAATGTGCTGCGTACAGGAGGAGTAGAAGGCTCGATGGACTGAACAGCAACGATGCCAGGGTAGCAAAGGAAGAATACCAACAAGCACGAAATAAAGTTGATATGATTAAAGACGGTAATCGGAGAGTGCGAAATAACAGTCTTATTTGGACGATAAGAATGACGGATATCGAGTTCGAACGTATTTTGGAAATGGGTGAATAAACGAAACCAAGAAAGTAATCCACAGAGTATTAAAGAAGATGGCAGAAATACAGACGATCAAGACCAAATCGCATCAGAACTAGTCAAGCACCGGGAAAAGGTAAACGATGGACGATGGGGCCTGGGGAACCCACGAGAGGGCTAGAATTAGGTGGAGGGAAATTTATGGAACTTCGTGTGCAGAGAAATTAAAGCCGAGGAGGTACAAAAAGTGGTATCAAAATTAAGGAACGGAAAAGCGGGAGGGGTGGATGAAATTTCTAACGAATTCCTAAAAAAATGGGGGAGAGGAAATCTGTAAAAGCCTAACGGCCCTATTCACTTTAGCCATAGAAAAACGATGTTATACCCGTGGGCCGAAAAGTGGAACCAACTCGAAGTGGGAGTTCTGTATTCCGAAAGGTAGCAGTAAACTTCTTGGTGTAGGAGAGACAGGTGAGTGCGAGTATCTGGGGGTAAATATAAACATCACTGGAAAAGGCATCTACCGAAACCACACGAATAAACTGACTGTGAAGGGTAAGCGAATCCTGGGCCAAATGAAACTATATTATAGGGAGAATCAGTTTCAATAAGGTTTTCGTGAGGAAACCCATTTGGGAAATGGAAGGTGTACCAAGTATAACAAATGGCACGGAAGTGTTACCTCTAAACCAAACGGCTTTAAAGATCTTGGAAAACGTGCAGAACGATGCAGGACGATGGATAACAGGGTCGAGTAATGCCGCAGCACTAAAAGCAATCAGGGGTGAGCTTGGTTGGATGAGGATCACGGACAGGATAGACTTAATGAAACTCTATTATTTTAACTATTTGGTGAATCTCCCCGACAGCCAATGGTGTAAACTAATGTTATAGAATATTTGGAATCCAAATACAAAGACAGAGTGGATGGTCCCAGTGAGGAGGTTTGTTGATAACTACTCACCGAAGATCTCGGACTTAGAAGTAGGGACAACCCAGGGTAAAGAAAAATCGTCAGAGAAAGAGTCATTCAAGATGGAAACCTTAATTGGCGAGAGAGAGGGTCAAATCAAAGAGGTCTTTGGGTGGCACGCGTGATTAAGAGAAGCCAGGTTTTGAAGAGTACCTTGACTGCACCTTGGGGGGGGGGGGGGTTCACTGTTGTCCGAGTCCCTGGAGCTTTGGGGGGAAATTGGGAAAACAGTGATAAAGAGTGCCAGATTGTAATTTAGGCGTGGTGGAGACCCTGGAACAAGATTCACTGGGCGTATAATGGGGGAGTGGGAAGGACATGTGGTTAGTGGGTGACACAAAGGAGATGGTTAGTATGCTGGAGACTGTGAAGCATGGGGAACGGGATGTCATCAAGCAGTTCGTCTCCGAGTGTTGGGAGGAGAGAAGACACGTGGGATTAGGGAGGCAGCTCAACCATTGCGTGATTTCGTGGAACAACGAATTTCAAGTATTATTAGGTTCAGTGCTTTGAGTTTATAATCAAATAATGTGAACAGATTAGGAAACAAGTCTAGATCATGAAAATAATAATTTATAATACGCTAAACGATTCACTATCGAAGAAATTGCGGAAAGATAGAAATCGTATCCCTCACTGTGAAGATATAGAAATTTTCACTTTCACGGTATCAATCAAAATGGTGGCTTTCAAAGCATCACTTCAAGGTGAACACGAGTCAAATTATCACTGGAAATGATAAATTTTTCTCAAAACGTATAATGAAAAGTAAATCTAGTGTTTTTGAGTGGATACCGATCATTTCCAGTAATAATTCAACACGTATTCACAATGAATTGATGCATGAAACCTGCTAGTAAAGGACGTACCAAACCCAAAAATTATATTACGGAATTCAGGCCATGTTTGGACAAGAAACCCGCCAGCTGAATCTGATTGCAAGACACTATCTGTTCCGAGAATCAATCAAATCACTTCCGCGTTTCAATGATTCACTGCGCTGTTTACTTTCATGCATCAATTCAAGGTTGAAACGAGTGGAATTTCCAAATTCTTATAAAAGCGTATAATAAACAGAAAATCTAGTGTTTAGTTTAAACATATTTTATTTGTCAAAATAAACAAAAAGGATTGGACAACAAGTGCTCAACACTTAAAACACGTCCTCTCCTTTGTATACGATTAACAAGTAAATGCAGCATTTTTTTTCAATATAAACACATCATAATAAACAATACGCTATTCAAGATTGCAATGGTGTTAATATGGTAGATATTCAGCGAAAGAAAAGAGAAGGAAGAAAAGAGGGGGACTGATACCTTGTACTCATCAAACAAATATCAAATATCAAACATCAAACTGTCTCCAGCCAACTCACCAGGCCGCATCGCTCCAGAAAAGCCCCATCACTGCAAGGTGCATGCAGTGTTTTGTCATCACATATAAAGAAGGTAAGCTACGTCTAGCGATATATCGTCATCTGACAACCACAATGCTCTCTCTTCCACCGGAAGATAGAACCCCATGGTTCTCACGTGACAATAGTATATTCGTGACACTAATATATATGATCAGATCCAACGTGTGCAGCTATTTCATAAACACGGTACGGGTAAGTCAAGATCCTCCAATCGTATTTAACACCTTACCCATCAAGAAAGGCAGAGGGAATTTGCAACTAAACCTCTCGAGTAACTGTCCCTTTTCCTCGCTCCAATTAGGAGACGCAAGCTATATTTTGAGGTTAAAAAAGAGAAATTAGTGATTATATGAATAGCGCTGGCAGATTTAGACCACTACTTCCGGCAAAGGCTTAATCAAGCCAGTCACTATAAGCGACCTGCACACCACTCAATGGCTACCAGAGCATTTTTTCCAAAGATGCGGCACTGTCCACCATAGTAGACCAGCACTACATTACATTATTTTCCGGGGGCCTGGAAACATAGAACTAACTACCTCCTGAATGAATATTCTCAAAGGTATTGAATCGATTGGTTGCTTTGATATACTTTTGTATTACTCGAAATAGATGGTCATTTGCAGATGGTGACATGTTAGGGATACCGTAGAGGATATCCCTAACAGAATTAATTGTGATGTTGGCCAGGTCCTGTTGTAGTATTAGTCTTTCATTGGTGTACCTTGGGCAGACAAAAAAGTAATGTGATGCGTCTTCTAGGCCGTTGCCACACGAGCAGTTTGCTGTGTCGTGAATATAATTTTGAAATTTGTCAAAATTTAAATCACTGCATGCATTACGTAGTCTGCAATGCAGTATGTTCATCTCTCTTGAACCGATTCCAAAATACGATGGTGGCCTACATACCTCGCTTTTGAAATACGTAGTAAATTCACTTAAAGATTCCAGGTTCTTTATATCCATAGGAAGTGAGTTCCACTCTGAGATACAAGATGGGATGAAAGAATTTTTGAATAATTCAGTGTGCATCAGAGGAATTTTGAAATTCGAACGAGTACGTGTGTTATATGGCGAGTAGTCCTGGAATGACTGGGGCAATAGTTCCAGGAGGTATTTTGGGGCATCCCCATGAATAATTTTGAAGAAGGTCACCATCTTATGCAATTTTCGTCGTTGTTCTAGGGTTTCCCAGCCGAGTTCGAAAAGTACTCTCGAAGACGGTACCGACCTATTGAGTCCAGTTATTATCCTCCCGGCTTCCGTGTGTATTTTATCTAGTCTAGAAAGTAAGTAAGTAATCGGGGGCTCCGGCCCATACTACGTCTGTGTACTCTATTATTGGAAGTATAAAAGACTTGTACATTATTTCAAGAGCTTTTCTGCTCAGTGTAAATTTAAGTCTTCTCAACTGGGAAAGCCTAGAGTTAGCTTTCTTGCATATGTTGGAAATATGTGTTTTCCAGTTCAAGTCAGCTTGTAATGTTAGTCCGAGGTGTGTGTGTTCAGTTGTGAGATCCAGAAGTGTCCCCCCCCCCCCCCCAAATCTCACACCTGGACTCACGGCTACTGCTTTCCTGGTAAATAGCATAACCTTGGTTTTTGACGGGTTAAAATTTACGAGCCACTGCTGAGCCCATTCTAATACAACATTAAGTTCAAGGTTAATATCTATACTGAGCTGATCAAGATCAGAATTGTTTTTTTGTTATACATGTGTCATCTGCGAATAGCCTACACGAACCTGCAGAGGACATATATTCAGAAATGTCATTGATGTAAATCAAAAAGAGTAGCGGTCCCAGCACTGATCCCTGCGGTACTCCACACTTAACGGGGAGATAGTCAGAATAAGCAGAATTTATTATTATTCGTTGTTGACGTTTTTTCAGGTAGTTTTCGAACCATTCCAGGATGGATCCTGTAATACCATATTGCCTCAATTTAAAAATAAGCCCCTTATGCCAGACTCTATCAAATGCTTTTGATATGTCACAAAAAAACCTCTAGTGAGAAGAGACGGTTGTCATAGGCTAAACATAAGTTGTGGCAGATTTCTAGTAGCTGGAATACAGTACTGTGTTTCGGTAGGAAGCCAGATTGGTATTTAAAGAACAGATTATTGTTGTGAAAGTGGTCGAATACTTTCTTGAAGATAATCTTTTCCATCACTTTACTCACACAACTAAGAAGAGAAACGGGCCTATAGTTGTTAGGGTCGTGGGTGTTGCCTTTCTTGAAGATTGGTATAACTGTCGCCAGCTTCCAGTCTGATGGATACGTGCGAGAAGTAAGTGACTGCTGGAATAATAATAGGAGTGGCTTGCATAATGTTTGCCGTGTCTCCTTCAGCATTCGATTACTGATGCCGTTATGGCCGGCTGCTTTATTGATTTCTAGCGAGCACAGTATCTCGTAGATGTCTGCTTCCGTAACATTAATGTCGGAAAGAATTTCTTGGCTCTTGGAACGGAACATGGGCAGGTCATGTCCTTCGTCGTGGATTTCGCTATTTTTCAGAAAATTTGTATTAAGCAAGTTAGCCATTTGTTGATCACTGGATATAGTTACCAAATTTCCAGCGTCAGTCACAGTTTCAAGGTGCTGAACTTGAGACTTACTATCAAAATTACATAATAGTTGTTTAACGGTATGTCAAAACGTTTTCGGGTCGCGATTTATGGAGAGAGAAGTGTCTAATTTAGAGAAGTACGTAGATTTAGCCTTTTTCTTCATATTATTTACCTAATTACGGATATGTTTATATTTTTCAAAAGTAGTGGAATTATTACTTTTTAGGGCTCGTTGCCTTAAGCGGTCTCTCTTCCGAATTTCCCGACGCAGTGCAGAATCGAACTATGGCTTATCAGAAGGGCGAACAGTAATATCGTAGCACGGTATACATTCTTTTGCAATTTCAAGAAACCGTGTCAGAAAGTTGTGAAGTGAATTGTCTAGGCTGTTGTTACTATTAATAATTGTTTGCCACTCTGTCTGGGATATAAAATTATTCATTTTAAGAAAGTTGGCTTTGTTATAATTCCAGACCTGTCTTGTCGTTGGTTTCTGTTTTGTAATACCAGTCTGAATTGTCATGGAAACTGCCTTGTGGTCGGAGACCCCGAGGTCCAGTACATCACTGTTCAAGACTTTGACATTATCACTGACTATCATTGGGTCAAGTAAAGTGCTTGAGTGAGAAGTGGTCCGCGTCGGTTCGGTTATGGTGTTTCTTAAGTTAAATGTATCAATAACCTCGTTGAGTGCACTTGATGGATCGAGAAGATCGCTATTCAAGTCACCAGTAATCACCAGCGATGGGTTACTACAAAATGAGTCCTCAATTGCGCGTTCACGTTTCATCCAGTAGCCCTCGGTAGAAAACTGAATTGAGCGATAAGCTACGCAAAACATAAGTTTCTTTTCGGTTGTGATTTCGAACCAAAGCATCGATTGATCAAACTCTAACCGAGGCATTCGTTTAAATTTGACTTGTTTAGAAAAATAAACTGCCACTCCCCCGCCGCGTTGGTTCCGGTCTTTTCTCACTGGTGGAGAAAAGCCAGGGATCAACACGTTGTCGGAGCTAAAACTGGTATCCAGGTGAGTTTCGGTGAAACAGATTACATCAGCATCATTAACATCATCAACTATTAAACTTAGTTTGTTTCTAATACTTCGAATATTATAGTGAATAACAGAGAGCGTTGCTATCTGGGTTGGATTTGGGGGACCTGGGTTAACTTCTATGTCACCTGATATAAACAGAACACAGAAGATAATACACGCAAGCAACTTCAGAAGGACCTCGATTTTCGGTATTTTGTAGAACAACTTTTTAGCAGGATGTTTTCTAACAGTGAGCCTACTCTTGAATGCAAGAACGTTGCAGTGATATCCAACAGCCGCTCTGTACTGCTCTATACTGATCGCCATAGTTGTGTCAGCAGTTATTTGAAGAGTGATGTGGCAGAGCAGCTGGAATTTGGGGCAAGGCGGAAACTCTACGAATGGCGACTAGCGAGAGACAGTCAGGTGACATGGTGTTATGTGGTGACATGGTATCAACGAAATGAGGGAGCAGGGAAAAGCTGTAGAAACAGACAATCAAATAAAACGTATTTACAAAAACTACCATAAAACACAACATTATGGCGTGTGATACGAACCTGAGGATATCGGCTAAGTGAAATGTATTACAGAAGTTTGTTTATCACTGAGTTGCCTAGTTTGGGCACCAGTTTCAGCTGCTGTTTTACCTACAAGGCCATTTAGTAAGGTGAGAGCACGGAACTTCGTGCTTTCCAATACAGTACGTGGACATTGTCCCCCAACAAAATCACCCCTTGGCGTTTCCACCCAGCCAATAATTGCAAATTTGTTGCAAAGCACAACGATCACAAGCAAAGCTTCAGCCAATGGACCTCAGGGCTGTGCCCGGAGGTCCACCGGCTGAACATTGCCCGTTTTTCTGTCCATATTACATAACTAGAAAGTGACACCTTCGGTAATAACACCACACCGCCGGCGAACCAGCTACAACACATCCTCCACGAACTGTATATCGACTTTTTGTAGAACGTTTCAACAGAAATATATCAGTTAGGTGTCCAACGATAAAGCGATGATAATAGCATAGAGCACAAAGGGGCAATTAGATGTTATCCCTGGTTGATATGTAAAATACTTATAATATACCTCTCTGTATTACATTACAAAGTCCGAAAACCCGGGCTCCGGATGCATTAGAAAACATAGGCTGTCTGCAACCTGGAGCTACATAGTAAGAACTTCTAAATTAGCTTTACGTGAGAGACAGCTCATTTAATAGAATCTTCATCCACAAATATAGATCAGGGGACAAGATCCAGTCTTGCAACGCCCGGTTGGAAAGAGCTAAGCTTAATTTCCAACCAGGCGTCACAAGACTGGATGCTGTCAATTGTTTGTCTCCGGACTGCATAGAGCACAAAGGGGCAATTAGATGTTATCCCTGGTTGATATGTAAAATACTTATAATATACCTCCGTATTACATTACAAAGTCTGAAAACCCGGGCTCCGGATACATTAGAAAACATAGGCTGTCAGCAGCCTGGAGCTACATAGTGAGAACTTCTAAATTAGCTTTACGTCAGAGATAGCTCATTTAATAGAATCCTCATTAAAAATATAGATCAGGGGACAAGATCCAGTCTTGCAACGCCCGGTTGGAAAGAGCTAAGCTTAATTTCCAACCAGGCGTCACAAGACTGGACGCTGTCAATTGTTTTTCTGCAAAATAAATTTTGTCACCGGATTGTGTTTTTTTATGAAAATTAGGAACGAAAATAACAGGTGGGGATTCAGACTTGAAATGCCCTGCTGGAAAAACAAAATGAGACATTAATCAATCAGGAAATACATGTTTTGATTATTTGTCAGCAATTCCGGGATTTAAAGCATTGGTTCTAGTGCATATGGGAAGGGGAGGGGGGGGGGGGGGTCTCTGTAATGACTGGAAAGAGTAAGGTACATTCTCCTATTACTATCCCATTTATTATACAAAGAAGACTAAAATGGTAAGTAATCTTAGTCTTATCAGAAATATATAGGAGGGGTGTATAAAATAAATCTCATTAGGTGAGGATTTGCTTTGATTGGCTGGATATTTTTGAACGCCATTTCCTCTCAAACATCACAACAGCAGATACTGCCACTAGCTGATGCTCGAAGACATATTTATCGGAAATTAGTGGGAGGCTGAAGATATTGTAGTGTATAGATATTATACTCTCACGCACAAATATATGATGACCCTCCATCCACCCCCATACATACAAATTCTCAAGCGCGTACGTACGGGGGGGGGGGGGGGTGGCTTTCCTTGCCACTCCTGGGTAGCGACATTTCTATTTGGGTAAGTTGTCCTGAGTAACGATATCGTAACATTACGTAAACATAGCATATTCTGTTTATTAGTATGGGTAAAAGTAAATAGTAGTGTTTTTGAGTGCATACCGAAAACTATCTCATTTGTGACCGAGACAAATGTTTAATTTTCGCGAGCGAAAATCGCCATTTGTCTCAGTCACTCATGAGATAATTTTCGGTATCCACCCCAAAGAATTAGATATCCTTTATCTATTTGATAATGATATAACAAGCTGGGGGTTTAGGGGTAACATCCCTACTCCACCGAAAGTCTTGTCTGAAAATTTGCAGTATTTTCCCAATTTGCAGACTTGCAGTCTTGATGTACATACATGGCCTCGTCAGAGATGGGGATAATTGCCTACTGCTACTTAGAATCAAGACGATTTCATGTTCTCAAATCCACTTTTATGAAAAACGGTTCATGTTAAGATTCAATTAATACGTGGGTCAAAGTCGTGAAATTTCCGACAGGAATTTGCAAGCACGTGGCGTTGGAGTTGATTTTTAAATTGTGTAGGGAATTTATTGGACTCGTCCCACCACCAGAAAGAGATCCAGTTAAAACCACTGGTCTCAATACAACTGGATTGCTAGTACATCAGCGAAACACGTTGTAAATCATTCTGCCCCCCCCCCCCCCCCCCCCCCCCCCCCAAGATGGCGTCAAGTCAATAAACGCGATAACTCCTTCGAATCGATTACGTTTATAATCGTGAAAGTAGTTACGCTGTGACTGTAGCTTTCACATCATCAATCGTCACACAGACCAGTAACACGATATCAACTTTCCAGTCTCAATGCTTGTCTTTCGTCAATAAAACCTAAAATATGTTGTAAATATTCAATTTGTATTGCCGCGAAAAATGTGCACAACATCAGCATATTCAGTTTCCACAAATATCAATGTGTATTCTTTAAAAGGCGAAAGGCATTTGCGAGGCGTCGGAAATCTTCGAAAATTTAGTTGTTGTTAAACGTTGTTTATTTTTATTTTTAGTAACATCCACCCACCCCATAAAATAGCGGCGATGAGAACATTTTTCTATATGTGACAAACTAGCGTTTCAGCAATTCAGTGGTGTTGAGATGAGTGGTTAAGACTCAACTAATACTCGGTTCAAAGTCATGAAATTTCCGATAGAAATTTGCAGGCACTCGGTGATGGAGTTAATCTTGAAATTATGTGGGAAGTTTGTTGTGCTCTTTCCACCACCATAAAACGTTTATTGTAACGATTCATCGAATAATTAGTCATTTCGTTTTCATTACATGTTTAGCCAGTTCTTTTATATTGCAGGTCCATGGAAATGAGGTGTTTCGTCTTGCAGTTGTGTGATTCTACATGCTACGGCGGGTCAAGAACTCAATTTTGCTAAAGCATCCACTGAATATAGCATTCGGAGGAAACTTAATTGAAAGTTCCTTTCATCCAGATTCTTTTGTTCGTAAGACTTCACTGCCTCCGCGGGTTTTCAGTTGTAATCCGCACATCGCGTATAATGTATACCGAATGGAAGTTTATTGTATAGTTGGAAATGCCAATGCGATGAATTTTCAACAAAGATATTTTAAAATTGATTAATGATTTTTCGAAATCCATGAGGTGATAAATAAATTGTTCACCATTAGTATGTCAAAAATATATTGATAGGGAAATTGCAGTGTTGCATTTAATAAACATAAAGAAAAATGTTCACCCTCTCCAGACAAATGATAAAGTTCAATAACTTTTGAGACTTCTGTAAACACGCGCACATCTTGTGCAAATATCGCCCAACCCCTTCAACAATGGAATTTTCGCATACAATACTGGCTGAAGCGATTGGGCGAATCAATTTGTATTTGATTAAGAGGAATCCATTTTGTATTTGACGAATGTTCTGTATGATTTAATCCAACAGCCCAATACTGACCCTGTTTTACTATTGGTTGTCCCTTATATTGTTTGCTGACAGACCACAGTATTTTTTGCATAAATATTTATGGTACCGGATTTAAATGGTTAATTAACCCCCTTAAAGACTGATTTCAAAATGTCGAAATTTCGAGAAGCAAATTCTCCCCATAGTCCATCTAGGAATTTATCTAATACAATCGGTTTTGACAGAGCCCAGGGAGCTCTGTCAAACAAGATTCAATTCGTTAAATTCATAGTTGCATTGTGGGAAATATTTGCAGCTGGATTTTTTTTTATATTTTGACATTAGCGTTCAGAGAGTTAATATGGAATTTTTCGAAAATCAAAAATTATGATTTTCTACGGCAACTCAGCGGTCAACTGACATTAGGTCGGCCGTCGAAACAACTCGGATTCTTGCACATCTTCCCCACTTTTTTGATTTTGTTTCACATGTAATGGGAAATGAAACCGAGATACATATATTTCTATTCAGTTTATGCTGTTTTATTGCAATATTACGCAAGTAATTCCTGTGTACCTAAATTATTCAACCATCAATCTAACTTGTCTTGACTCTTATCACAACGTTACTGCACAGATGTAATAAAATTGACGCTATGCTGTGCTGCAGTGTCAGCTGAGTTCAATCGATAATTGAAATGTAAATAAACGCGCAATATAGAGCTACTATGCGTTTCCAATGTTACCATCAAAATCTAGAAGTCAATGACTTAAATAGCGAACCAAATAAATAGTAGGTCAAAGCAGGATGGGGTGCATAAATAATTTTAACGGAGTCTTCTGAAAACAGAAACGTATTCACGGACAAAGGTCCACAAGGTCTCAAGGTTTGACGAAAATACAGACAGCACTTATAGCGTATACAAATGGCCTGTCTGGAGATGAAACAAATTCTTAAATTAACATCATTTTACAACCGAACCAAAGAGTAGGATTGAGAAAAACGAGATGAATGTGAACAGATATCCATCAACCTCTTCTTATTCAGGACAAGTTTTAAAGGACAAGTTCAACTCTCGAACAGAACAAAACATGAACGGCTGCCAAAAGATCCACCTAACCGCCTAAAGGAAACAAATGGACATACATAGATTGATCTGTGAAAGATATTATGATCTCCGTACATAGTTGATGAGGTGCTACAGATTATCTCCTTGAAAGTGGATAGTCCAGCCCAAAGGAATAGAAGCGGGCAGTTCGGTCGGGATAGATATAGCATCTCTAGATTTCTCTTGTTCTTTGTCTTATCGGCTAAATTATGCAACGGTGAGATGACATGCAGGAAACTGTGAGGGATGAGGATTTCCAGAATGACAAAACAGCGCTTTAACCATCTATTAATGTGTCAAATTCACCTAGGAAGAATGGCTGCACTCAGTCAGCGGATATATTGCTGAACAATTTACCCCAAAGAGGGGCGCATTTATTTGTATGATTTATTGTAATGTAAGGTACGGAACTTGCATAGTAAAACAGTTTCTTGTATGAAAATTGATATTTACGAATACGACACCGTACTTTGTATGCTGTTCTGTTTTCCGACCTATACGCCTTGATCTAGTTCAAGAGTCGCAAGAAGTGAGACTGAGACGTTTCGTTTCTTTGTGCTTGATTGATACAGTGCGGTCCCCATGGACTGGTCGTAATCCACGGGTGGGCAGTGATGGCTAGGTAATAAAAATTATCAGCAAAATTTAATTAATGAAGCACAAGTTTGTACCCGGTGCTTCATTAATTGAATTTTTGATGATTATTCCTGTAATTGATGTTTGGAATCTAATATTATTGCGTGCGTGTAAATATTGTCCACCCGTGGAATGTGACCATTCCACGGCGTCTGTACTTTAACACTTACAACTTTTATTTTTGGTTGAATAAATCAAGTGTTTGATCACTGACTATTTGTTTACCCACATTTCGTGGAGCGTGCGCACAGACTATCTACCCTTCATGTAATTTGATGTTCTTTTACCCCAAAATATATACAGATATTCTTTCTCCAGGTATGGCTATTCCAATCAGTAAGTATTTAATTCACATTGAAAACATTGAGGATATCTACGATATTTTAGTGAATATCGGGAATTATCTCATGAGTGTAGACCTGAACGTTTTATTTTTCACGACCGCTTGCGTAGAATTTATTTTTATTATATGCTACGAGAGATTTTACTGTGCAAGTGCAATATTCAGCACAATTCGACTCCAAATGCGCACGTTTTAAAATAACAACAAAGATCAGCTGATCGTTCCTTCAAGGCGACGTGATGCGCCGAAGCGTGACGTCATTTACGAAACTACTGAGGGATATTCCTCGTTATCCATCAAGTGGATGGATATCGAGAAATATCTTTTAGTTAATTTGCGATAATTCACAGGCTAACATATAATAAATAGATATTAACACAATTAATGAAATTATGGGACATAATTATAAAACTACAGTTTTATCATTATTTAATAAACAAACATCTCTGATGGTATTGGTAAAATTATTAAAAACTCTGTCAAATCAAGTCTGTATTGAGAAATATGTCTCGCGTTGATTCAAACAAAATGAATGTTTGTCGTATTTTTTAGATTCAACAGTCTGGAATATTGTAGTTGGTCGGAAAATCGAACCGTAGGTTCGCTTTTCCAACCAGCCGAAGTATTCCAGACGAGAGAATCCAAATAAAAGCGATGGACTACTTAAAGACTAGATTTGTTTCAGGTGGTAACAGAGTCGAATTCTTTACAAAAGTTGACTGGCAGCTTGAGAGCTTGCCATCACTGCGATATTACTCTTTTCTGAATTGAATGCATCGAGCAAATTTGTTTGTTGGGTCCATAAGTTGCATTTTTATACGCTCATGTCTCTCCCAACAGGCATTCAGATACACCAATGTACAGTTGACGCTGACAGCACGTGTGGTATATCGCTAACCCGATTCGCGATACATCACACTTTTACATTATTTGTACGATGATTTGAATAATTAAAAAAATAAAGAAATGCAAAAACCTTGTTGGAAAAATCGTCCATAATAATTAAAATATTGTACTTGTTTATTTGTGCATTGTTTACTTGTACTATCGCCGTTGTATTGAGAGATAATCGATAGCAGCTGCCATAAGTCCATCCGATACCCCATTGTTGGGGATCCAGCATATTTTCTAGCGAGAAATAGAGCATCAGTATTTCAGATGAGTTCTTATTTTATACGAAGTTTATAAACCGACTTCGCTAATTTCGATTTCGGTCGAGGTTTACCTGGGCTTAAAACGAATTTAGTAGTCATGGTTTATAAATTCAGCATACAAGAGGACGAATTTGATAAACCACACAAAGGAGTAAACAAGGCATAAACAATGCGTTGGGATTCAATTTCTTGCAGCCACGTATATCTTTACACTGGATTGACCACAAACACAAAAGTGTCCCAGTTTTGTCATCTTCAGGTTGGGGCATATGTTCTCATAATAGGCAATGTACAACAAACCCTCTTTCTCTTTTATAGTGTTAAATTTTCGACGTCGCGCAATCGTCTTCTGTTTTTTTTAAGTAAATAATTTGGATGTCTGCACTGAAAACGAATGTGTTTATAATGTTCATATCTTCATGACAATGCCACTGGCTTATTCAAAATATTTTGGCTATTATTTGCATCAAACAAATGCAGAAATTGGAAAGTTGATAAAGTGTAACAAATTTGCTTACAGCTTTCACGTCACCAAACATGGGAGGACTCACCAAACGTGGGAGGGGCAACCGGCGTGGATTGACATGACGTCTTCTTATAGGGGGGTGGAGCTCAGATGCTTTCCGCCTGCCTTCCAGCAATCCGGATGTATCACTGCTCTCTCTACAACTGGATTGCTAGAAAGTCAGAGAAAAAAGTCGCTGCTCGAACTGCCCCCCCCCCCCCTCCCTCCAAAGGTGGAGTCAATTCATGACGTTTGATGACGTGAAAGCTGTTATGCCACAGTGTAACAGCTTTCACTTCATCAAAGGTCATGGCGTTTGCCTTGCGCTTAAACTAATAATACTTAATACTGAATTAACTTTCCAATCTCAGCACTTGTTTTTTCGTCAATAGTAACTACAATATGTTGTAAATATTCAATTTGAATTCTCGCAAAAAAATTGTACATCGTCAACATTTTCATTTTTCGCAGACATTAACCCTTTGAACTCTAGTGGTATCTGCCATGCCAGTTCAGTGGAAGAACTTGAAAGAGTCTATATTCATTATTTGGGGGTAGACCTATTAATATTTTCAATGTGCAGCCTCGGGGCTGCACCTTGAAAATATTGATTGGTCTACCCCACACATTTACTGAACAGCCATCCTATTTAATGAAGTTATGACGTATCATGTTGCTAGAAAAAAAAACGGCCGCTAGGGTTCAAAGGGTTAAAGTATATTCTTTAAAAAGCGATCGGGGATTGCGCGCTGTCGGGAAATGTTGTTGAGTATTTATACCAACTTCCGCTCCATCCCGTAAGATGTCGGCGGTGGAGACACTTTTCTCTATGTGACTAATGAGCGTTTCAGCAAGCAAATTATTTTGAGATCAGTGGGTTAAAAAGAGATCAGTTCTTGCAACGTTCGCGGACCACACAATGAAAGCCGTGAAGTAATTTCACGTATGTAACGTGGAGAAATGAGTGGCATTCATGATAAATCATTCGATTACGTTTGTTCTTGCACCCTCAGTCAACAGAAGAGGACATCTGGCTCAGGTGTCTCATGGCTCCGACAGTCATTGAGAATTTTCCAGGCATACTTGCCATTTCTTCGCCAGCGCTATGTGAGTGCCGTGAATTGGACATGCAATCTGCCTTTTCACATTTCGATATTAATCGATGCCCCTATTCGGTCCCATAATTATGCTGCATGAGTAAAAGACGAACCACAGCAATACCACACACTGTTAACAATTCTTTCGCGCATTAATCGTCAGTAATGCCCAATCAGCATATTGGTAATATTTTTCACAGAAGATGGGGGCATAAATTCAAAAAGAAACTATTTTAATCTTATGGTATTTTAGTTTAATAGATATCATCTCAACAATAAATAACAATGAATAACTTTAATACACGATATATATAAACTGTAGGGACTAATTACTTTTCATTGGTGAAGCACATATGGGATGTAACAATTATAACTGCTTTATAATTTACTGTAATATTGTAACGACTAGTCAATAAATGGTCTTGCATCCCTCCGTCACCACCGGGACTTCATTGCAGTTTTGTTTCAACATTTTGTAGAATAAAAACAAATCTTGACAATGTACCACATGCAGAATTCTCAAATCATTTCATCCTTTTACATTCTACCCAGCTGGTTGTCCGGTATAATAAAACAACTGCTTCCCTTGTACTGGTTAGAAATGGAAATTTGATCCACACGCTCGACATGTGGTGATCCCATTGGGCTAAAGCCATATGAAAACATGATGTCTTAAGCGTGGAACAAATTTATAAGTTCCGTCCGCGCAAGGTCAGCAAGAGATAAAGTCGCCGTGGAATGGTCGTAATCCATATGTGATGTCCACGCATGCGTTTACCAGGTAATACAAATCAGCAGCAGCAAAATTTTAATTAATGAAGCACCGGGTTGAGAACTACTCATTGGAGATCTCGGACCTGGACGTTGGGGCAAACCAGGGTAAAAAAATCGTCAGAGAAAGGGTCATGGAAGATTGTAACCGTAATTGGCGAGCGGGGGTCAAATCAAAGAGGTCTTTGGGTGGCCTGCGTGATAAAGAGAAGCCAGGTTTTGAAGAGTACCTTGATGGCACCTTTGGGGGGTCACTGTTGTTCAAGCTGAGGTCGCGATCCCTGGAGCTGAGGGGAAAAATTGGGAAAGACGGTGAAAGGGAGTGCCAGATGTGTAACTTGGACATGGTGGAGACCCTGGAACACTTTCTTCTTGAATGCCCAAAGTATCAGCCTAAAAGAATGAGATTCACTGGGAGTATAATGGGGAAGTGGGATGGGAGAATGAAGGACATGTGGTTAGGGGGAGACTCAAAGGAGAGGGTTAATATGCTAATCGGAGAGATTGGGAAGAATGGGACAAGGGATATCATCAAGCAGTTCGTCTCCGAGTGTTGGGAGGAGAGGAGAGGCGTGGGAATAGGGAGGCAGTTGGGAGCACAGGGGTAACCATGGCCTTCTCATCCGAGAACCGCGACAAAACAGCGGCTGGCCAAAGTGTTATTATTATTATTATTATTACTATAAATCTGTCTATAGTGCGCAGATCCTACTCGATAATCCGCAAAGTTAGTCTTCTATCACTAACAGTGTAGGGAGAGTGAATTACCATTAAAACACAACAGATTAGTTTATTTTCCATCCGACGGATTTTAGATGACTGAGAACAAAAACAAGAATCACTAGCAAACTTTCATCTCATGGACAATCTGATTGCATCGGATGGGTCATGAGCTAAAAAGTCTGCTAGTGGTTGCTGTGCTTTTACAGAAACTACAAATAACAGTGGGTGGAAAATCCAAGTAACTGTATTTTAGTCGTAACCCTCTCTATCCCTATCGCTGCAATCGGTAAACGACACAATACCGAAGTTCTGCCAGGGACAAATACTACAAAACCTTTACAAGTGTATTTTCCAGAATTGCATTTTCTACAAGTAAATATAAATGACCAAAATGAATCATTAGCATTTTAGAAGATATGGCAATTTGTCAACTGGAAAATTGTCACATATTTGAAAATCATAATGGTTTATTTCAATTAGTTATTTCCATAAATAGAAAATAAATTTCTAAAAAATACAACTGCAAACGCTTTATAGTATTGGCCCCTGGTGCGTGTATATAATCTTTCTGCAGATTAAACTGTCGGTGGATTTTTCTGGCTGCAAGTCCACAAGGGATGCGCTTTAGGACTAGGCCCTTTCGGACCATAACCGGCTGTATTGGGATTTCTGTCCAGATAGTTTGGCGGATGGAGAAATTTGGAATACCCAAGAGAACCTTTATCTACTTGTAAGCAACTGTCATACATTTTAGCGTACTAAGCGGGCCTTCTAATGTAGCAAATTTCAAACTGTGTTATACAAATATTTTACACACATGACGGGATGTGAGAGATATGATTTACCTAGCGTCTTGTGACATCTGAGGTAACCGAAACTGATCGTGAATGGTTCCGAGACAGGTTCCATCAACATCAGGTTGGCTAAACATTTATTGTCACTTCAGTACACATCACGGAAGAAACCGTTTTCACTTACTCTTTTCATTTCGGAAATATTTCACAGAATAATTATGACTGAAGTATCTAGTGTTCAACCGATATTTGGAACCGGCCTCCACAATCGGCCGATTGTGGGTATCGGATGACAACGACAACGGCCCCTGGAACATCGTTTCAACCGACTGTTACCAAGCATTTTGTGATGATTCATTAACCGTGTTTTATTATCTTCTGCAATTGTTCAGTTGTTAATGTAAAATAATGTCAATGATACCATTCAATAAAGTTGAGAAACAACCACAATGTGTATTCTTAATCTCCCTAGACGAACCTTTGCGGGAAATACAAGTTAAACGACATGTAAATCTTGCAATGAGTGTACTTGCGGTAATCGCCATTTGATGCCGGAAAAGTGAAGGTTGCACTCCATTGACTCAGGTCGCAGTAAAATTACCAGTCGCACGCACTTGGGCGGTAAACGTGGCTCTGGGAGCCACGTTTACCGCCCAAGTGCGTGCAATTGGTAATTTTACTGCGACCCCAGTCAACGAAGTTTAACACTGTGAAAAATGTTAAGTTTAATTCAGTTCTTTCGAGCCTCGACTTGTCTTGTAGTGCAAGGTATTACAATCGGAATCGGCATCAGAATCTGCCGATTGTGAGCTCAGTTAACTGGTAATCGGTCAGCGACCATTTTTCGTAATCGGTTGAACACTAGAAGTATCACACCACATTGACAGGGAGATTGCAGAGAGTACTTTTCATCGTTTTTATATGTTCAGATCACATCAAAAGTGTGATAAAAGACAAGATTTGAATGGCTGAAACATTGTGTGTCCAGCTTACGATGTGTTAAGGATCCTACACATGAGCGCATACCAGAGGGCTATCGTGAGAGCTGAAAAAGCTAAGCAACGTTACGCGAACACGTTTAGCGACAGTTAACCCATCAAAAGCATATAAACTGTCACCTGGTTATGGATGATAAATTTTCTCATACCATCTTTTCCTCCGGTCGCACAGGCCCTTTACATTAGTCCAATTTTCAGGCATCACAGATTCGTTCAGTCAGTTCTTGTTCAGTCCAATTGACAAAAATATTTGAAATTCTGACTGTCTAAAATGCCATTTTTGATGCCTCAGAATACTTTAGGCTTTTAATGCTAATCCAACTTGCATCACGTTTTTACTGCTGGAGCTCTAACATGCAGTGCCTGGATAAACTCGAACTAACATTTCAATACCCTGAGATATGTTTCTAGGCAAGTATCGCCTACCTGTATAGGCAGTCAAGACTTACCTAGAAACAAATGCAAAGACACAGAAGGTAAAATAATAATGTGGAACATATATTCATAAAACTCTCCAGGCCTCTACGGCTAAAACACTTAAGTAATTGGATACGAAAAGCACCAAAAGCAAGATAAACCAAATTATCTCTGTTGTACCCTCAAGTTTGGGAACATTCCTTTAATTGAGAAACATCGGTTACTACTGTAAAAATGGTAGAAATTAAAGGCCCGACTAACAATGGGTAAGGGTGAACCTCACTCGCATATGATGTGTTCCGGTGGCCCTGGCGGCAATAAGACAGACACATGCATAATATTAATTACATATCTTCGGCTGAGGGCTAGAATGTTCTATGTCCCATGAGTGACATTCTAGCACTCAGGCGACGATATGGGAACAGACAAGCACTGTTTCAGTCCAGAAGTATGCGATCATCTGGATTCACTTGTTCAACCTGCGAGGTTCCTTTCAATAACGCAAGACGTGTACAGCAAACATTATCACAAAAATTGAACCTTATGCATTGCTCTTTGCAAACTATATTTGTTTCTCTTTGTACATCAACCAATGAACGAAAGTCGAGTTGTCAAGACAATATTAACTGTTGAAGATATCAGACAAGTCAAATGTTGCGGTTATGTCCCTTAACCACGTGAAGTCATCCGATGACTCTTCATATGAACTGTCGTCTGTTGGTTTAGCATTTAATTTGAATTCTGTGTTTCGAGTTGAGTTTATCGTGGGTTTCTCGTTTTTACTGTCTATGGATACATCGTTCCACCACGATTTCAGGTTTATTTCAGCATCACAACTGTCCGAATCACCGAATGAAGTGTTAGATGAGTTCAACGAAGTATCTACAGAATCATCATGATGTAAACTAGAAGTAAAACTTGCAAAATACTCATCAATTCCTAAATTCTCTATATCTACAGATGACACGGGTGGACTTGGCATTGATGGAAAGTCTCCATCGTCATCTGAACTATCAATCAGTTGTTCAGTTTTTATCTTTATTCCGTCTATTTCGATGTCTTGGTTTAAAAATGACCCAAGATCACTAAAGGGTATAGCATTATTGTCCACGTGACTCGGTGGCGAAGTTAAGCACGGATCGTTTCCATCCAGTTTGAGTTGTTTTATGTTTCGAGTGTTCTCGCAGTTCTGCCCACGAAACCGTTTTGCTGAAGGGGAAAGGTTATCGCTGTAGATTTTACGCTTGAAACTTCCCGTTTTCACCAAGTGGCTGTATGTGGGATTTATTCTCCAAAAACTTCCTTTTCCTGGCTCATCGTTATTTCTTGGAACTTTAACAAAACACTTATTTATCGTTAAAGTGTGTCGTATTGAATTCTGAAATATATAAAGAATTGTAGCATCAGTAATTTGTTTTTGTCAGTTGTATTATTGTTTATTAATATAGCATTTTCAATTCAAATAAATCTATTTCGATCTCTCCAGCATAAGTATACAAGATCCATAAGCTCTGGGATCGCACAGAGCAGCTTCCAAAGTGGGAGCGAAACGCAAATGTAAGCGTGAATTTTGGGACACTGTGAAAAATTGTGACTCGAGAAACCTTCTGGGCGATTTTAGGGTATTAGTGGACTATCGGTACCACTCTGGTGTTGTTACAGCAAAGTCGCCGTGGTCTTGTCATAATCCACGCGTGGGCAGTGATATCCACGCATGCGTTTACAAGGTAATAAAATTCATCAGCAGCAAATTGTTTTAATTACCGGTGCTTCATTAATGAAATTTTTCATAATTATTCCTATAATTAGTGTTTGGAATCTAATATTATTGCGTCTATGGAAATAGTACCCACTGTGGAAAGTGACCAGTCCACGGCGGCCGTATTGTAGTTCACTGATGCTATGAAATCCCCCCAGATCACACAATAGGCCAACATTATGTGATTTGACACGCTATTGTGTGGTGGTCACTACTCCGGCGTCGTCACTAACTCGGATAATGTCCTACTGGAAAGTAAGTTCTCATGGAGCTCAGTCAAACAATATATAATAGATTAAATGCCTACATTGGATATACTAACATCAAATATGTCTATAACGAGGAAAAATCGATGATAGGGCTATAAATGAGGAAAAATCTGTAAATGTCAGACTCACTTCTCGACCTTTCGCACGGTTTTTATTCAGTTAACAGCAGATTACTCTATAACCAAAATGAAAGTAACAGGTCTAATTTGTACACAGAGTATGATAAATGGTTGATTATTTATTATTACAGTCAATTAGCAGGGTATTCAATAAAGAGATATTCAGTTGACTGGAATCCACTACACACGAAAGATTAAGACCGGAATATAATTAAAAACATTCACCCGATGACTCTGAATAAATGTTTCCGGTCTTGGCTAAAACAATTTGTGGGAGGGGGTTTTTACGGTCTGTCTCCATAATACAAAAGTGGAGAGGGTCTATTCACCCCACCCTATTCTTCCCAGATTCTACATGTTCTACTCGCATACTTCCCACCACTCCTGATGAGACGGTGCCCGAGCAAGAGGGCAATATAGGCGTCTCTTTACAAGCACATCGTGTCGATTACGATCACGATAATGTCTGGTGATGGATGCTTACGATTTCAAGCAACAGAAGAGAAAGCCGTTTACGTAGGTTGCGCGGTAGTCTACGCGAAGGACAAAACAACTTTCAACTGGAGTCTGTTGTCATTTTGTTTTGAATTTCCAAAAATATTGTTGCAAAGAACGCAGCCTATTTCGACCGTCTCGGTCAGGTATTTTGGCACGAGGTTGGGGTCTCTTTTAAAATGAATAAAACTTTGGGGACAAACATTAAGTATGCAAAACTACCAAAGGTTCACACGACGAAAAAGAGTGCATTATTTTACTCACCCTCCAACCACATGCAGCATCATTGTAGTAAGGGAAGTTCTGTTTTATCCAGTCATATATTGAAGATAATGTCAACTTTCGTCTGTCAGCGGCTTCTATTGCCATAAATATCAACGCAGCATATGAATGTGGCGGCTTAACGTCTCTGTTTGTTGAGTAGTCCAGCTGGTTAATATTTGATACAGGAGAACAAGGTGATGAATATTCAGATGTCCTTTCTTGGACATTGACAGTTCTGATGTTCAAAATTTTATTCGGATTCACTTGCATCTTTCTGTTTGTATTTATAGTGGTCCAGCTTTTGTTTCCGATATTTTGTAACCAATCCAAATTCGTTAAACTATCATCAATGTCATTGGCGTTTCCATCTGAAGGCTCTAATGCCATCCAATTATCTCGAAGTTTATTTGCTAGGTAGTTTCGAACTGAAACAGGCATCTCTTTCTTATGCTTCGTTTATACCTGCAATGCAACAAATACCCTTTTTTATTATAAGCTAAACGATAGATTTTCAAAGAAATTGCGGAAAGATAGAAATCGTATCCCCCTCTGTTAAGATACAGAAATTTTCACTTTCACGGTATCAATCAAAATTGCGGCTTTCAAAGCATCACTTCAAGGTGAATACGAGTCAAATTATCACTGAAAATGATCAATTTGTTCTACAAACTTATAATGAAAAGTAAATCTAGTGTTTTTGAGTGGAGACCGATCATTTCCAGCAATAATTCAACACGTATTCACCTTGAATTAATGCATGAAACCCGCTAGCCCAAACATGGCCTGAAAGTCAGTAATATAAGTTTTTGGTTTGGTATGTCCTTTGAAAGGACGTACCAAACCAAAAACTTATATTACGGACTTTCGGGCCATGTTTGGACTAGAAACCCGCCAGCTGGATTAGATTGCAAGACGCTATCTGTTCCGAGTATCAATCAAATCACTTCTGCGTTTCAATGATTCGATGCGCTATTTACTTTCATGTATCAATTCAAGGTTGAAAAGAGTGGAATTATCAGATTATTATAACAAGCGTGTAATAAAAAGAAAATCTAGCGTTTTTGAGTGGATACCGAAAATTATCTCACTTGTGTCCGAGATAAACGGATATCTTCGCTCACGCAAGCACTCGCGAAAATTGAACATTTGTATTGGTCACTCATGGGATAATTTTCGGTATCCACTCAAAAACACTAGATATCCTCTATATATTATATATTTTATATATTATTCGCGCCTCGTTTTGATGTTTTCGTGTCGTACAGAAAGTTGTGCGGAATAATGGATGGTAAGATTTTAATATCTTGGGTGTTAACCCTTTAAAACCGCCCGCGTAATTAGCTAACTAAGCAGTTGAAAAAATATAAATTTTTCAAAAAATGTCAACAAAACCATATCATGTGACCTCTCATTGGAACGAGCTCAACGATCACATCATATTGTTTTATGAAATACTTAGATAAACAGTAATTATACAACTTTACTGGGGATTTCATGAATCAATAGTTTAATAGTCTTACTGTAATACGTGAATATTTCAAGGTATATTTTCAATATTTAATAATTTTCCAAACTGAAGTGGATAGTATACATTGGAAATTGATTTTGACGTGTTCTCGATTGTTCTCGGTTTTGAGGGTTACCGTGCTGCAATGCATAAATAGTCCAATGTATATTTTTCAGTGTTTTAGTCTCATATAAATCAGCACATTAGGCCATCTACTGATGTATACCAACTTTCTGAGTATTGTTATCCAAATCTCAGGGAGACGTCCAACATAAGTAATAAGTTTTCTGCCGAATCCCTGCGTTACACAGTAATATGTCCCTAGTTATATTTCTTTGTTATATTGTATACTGGTGTATCCCGAATTCTTTTTCTGCGATCCTATTTTGTATTTTTCATTTTACAAATCTTTGAATAAAATATTGATTAAACTAAATTTTCGCCTCGCTGCAACTCACCGAGCTCTGTCAAACAGGACTGAGTTGGTTAAATTCCCATTTGCATCAGGAGAAAAATATTGCGGCTTGATATTTCGATATCGGTGTGTTTTGACTTAATATTGTCGGACCTGTCCCAAACAATGCTTGCTGAAAGATATTTCCATCCAGGTCCTGACTGCATCATTGCGGTTCAGCATGATAGCATATTGATATCCCATACTCCAAATTAACGACCGATTAATTGATAACGGTACGGTTATAACTACATGATTATCCGTTTACGGGATCCATTAACGGTATCAGAACTATCTAGCATAGTCGATAGGCTTAACCGGATGTAGACTGATGTGAGAATACCGAAATTGTTAGTACTGAATTTTCGACGAGTAACATAGAGAGACGACTAACATAAGTAGTAAGCTTTCTGCCCCCCCCCCCCCCCCCCACCCCACCCCCATTCCGCTGTAGTTTGTCCCTAGTTGTAGTTATTTGCTATATTGTACAGTAGGGCCGGCGTGTACTGGTCCCTTTCTACAGGTGGGCAATATTTCCACGGAAGTAATAATATTAGATTCCACATACTAATTATAATTTTTTTTGCTGATGATTTTCATTTCCAGGTAAACGCATGCGTGGACACCACTGTCCCACACGTGGATTACGACCGGCCCACGGCGACCGTACCGTTTACTGTTGTATCTCGCATTCTTTTTTTCTATTATTCTATTTTGTGATGTTTTCGTATAACAAATCTTTGAATAAAATTTTGTTTAGACCAAATATTTCAATATCCATCACACGAACCGAAAAAGTCAAAGTCTTAATATTCTTTATAAAATCTAAATATCAAGAACGCGTAACGCTTACAATGGTAACTTACCTGCGATAGAGTAATCAGTTTTCGTTGTTTCAAATCCAAGTATAAGATTTACTTTGTCAGTATATGAATCAATGTGGTAAGCCGTGAGTGGTATGTAATTCCCCCACTCTGGGTGATATATATATGGAAGATTTCTACAACACGTGACTGATGTTTACTTAAATTTAATTTGCTTTCATTGTGTTTTACTCAGCCTCTGTTAATCCTATTAGCTTGTGAGGGCGTTAATATTGTTGCACTAGTTAATATAGAACTCTATAGGGTGTCTGAGTATTACTAACTTTATCAAATAAACCGCGTTTGTGCTGAAAATCAGCGAGTTATTTATCTTTTCAAAATGTTGGCTTTCAAGTTTGCTTGGTGTCATACCAAACGATTTTGTTGATCAGCCGTTGATTTGTTGCTCATTAGCAGTGTGGGCCAAGCATTTGGACTTATTAATTATTTCATGTAACAATATAGTTTTATAATCTAACAGCGCTAACAGTAATAAGAGTATTAATAAAGCGCGTTTGAAAATCTGTTTCTGTGTCCAGCGGCGTTGACATCGGAGGGGAGGAGGCATTCGTCCGCCCACTTTTCCTGAAAAATGTTAACCTTATATACATTCATGCCTGAAACCTCTAAAACTGGTTTATACACATTTAGCCTGATATTTGTTGTGTCATTTTGCTCTAAACAGATGCACTTTCCAGAGTTCCGAATGTATGAAGTTAGATGTTGGAGGCAGAGGCCGACTGGCTCACCGGGAAAATTCCCGATGAGCTTCTTATTGGGTTCCCCCTGGGGCCCCCAAAATTCAAAATGCAGTTCAACACCTGTTGATGCGTGAAATTTCGTGAAATGTCCAAAAGACGAAATGGATCTGATTGCATAGACAGCCGGTATATCAAAATGGTCTCTGTGTGGACTGCCATTGGCAGTCCACATAGAGGACATTTCGATATACCAGCAGTCCAGTCTGCCATTGAAACGAAACAGCATTCCTTCAAGTCAAAAATCAAAATCCGATTGGGTCGAAGTATGGTCTTCCCAATGCCCTGGTAGAACCAGATTTGTTGAATAATCGACGAAGATGATACAAAAATGCCATCGATATGTCCTCTATGTGGGCTGCCATTGATCGCTCAGATGCAAGGAAGTCGCGTCGTTCAGTTCGCAAAATTAAAATTTTCTCCGGGTTTGGGACTCCATTGGTGCATTCTCCGGTAACATTTCTTGGCCCAGTCCATCCCTGATTGGAGGGTGAGTAAAATAATGAGAGATTTCAAACTTCATCTTACAAAAGATCGCGTCTTTCATATTTTTAGGCAAATAGAAAAGTTGTGACTTTTTAACTGGAAACATGAGAAACATGAAGACTGTTTCGAACATATAGAGTATTATAGGAACTGTTTACAGGAGAAGCTCCCAAATACAAAGACATGTGCGAAATTCTTTCAACTTTCAACAAATTGAAATAGATTAAAATCCCCAAAAGTCTTACATTGTGTACAGTGCCAAGTGAAGAGAGATTTACAACCGTATTATTACAGTTTAGTTTCAAAACCAATAAACGGTTCACGATCTGCTTAAGTTCCCTTAGCGTGAAAATGAAGTTTAGAAAACTGTATCCAGCTTCGTATGCAACTGAATAAAAGTACAGGAAGTTCGATAAGTGATCTGTAAACTACGAAACTGGAAAGCGGGATGGGGGAGTCTGGGTAGATGAAGGTGAAGGGCAGGGTAGATTTGGGGAAACTGTGTTACCTCAGTTATTTGATAAATCTTTCGGATAGCTAGTGGAGTAAACTAATATTTACCCTTTACCCAGCGAATCGGAAGCATCCGCCCGCGTAATATGCAAATTTAGTAGTTAAAAAAATATTATTTTTTAACAAATTTCAAGAAAACCATATCATGTGACCCCTCGTTGGAACGAGCTCGTCGAGCTCGTTCCAGCGAGGGGTCACATGATATGGTTTTGTTGACATTTTTTGAAAAATTTAAAAAAATGATATTTAAAATAATAAATATTGATATCGTCTGCGTTGGGTAAAAGAACAATGAAAACTCTAACATTCAAATGTGATAGAGGAAAAGTCAGGGAGTTAAAGAAAAACTATTAACTCGATATTCCAGTCCTAGAACGAAGGGACGCCTTCCCGTGGGAAAATCCTCAGAGATTGGGGTCAATAGTCAATGAAGATTGAAACTGGAATCGAAGCGGGAGGTCGGAACAAAATGGTGTTTGGACGGTTTGTTGCGTAAGATTAGAAGGAGCCATGGTTTGAGGATTATCTAGACGGCTCCTTGGGGGCAATGCTGTTCAGATTGACGTCAGGCTCACTGGCGCTCATGAGCTCAGGGAGGTGGGAGGTAACGACGCTGACTATGACAGTCGAATGTGTAATTTTGGAATGATGGCGACCCCGGAACAGGTTCACTTGGGATATTTAAAATATCAGTCCAGATTCTCTGAGGATGCAAATTACTGTGCAATGGGGACGTTGGGTGGGAGAATGGGTGAGCTGTGGATATGGGTGACAGGGAATAGAGGGTTAACTTGCTCATTAGTAAAATAGAGAAAGAAGTTCGGTATATCATCAAACTACCGTGCTGAGCGGAGACGTTTAGGAACCGGGGGCACTTATCCTTCTCAACGTTTTTTTCCAGAAAAAGTTGAGAAAGACAGACGGATTAGTCCAAGTTTATCAGCGCAGGAATTAGCAGGAAGGGTTGCACAAAAGACTCTTTACTCTTAAAATAGGAATGAAAATACCCTTGTTCGATTTGTCTCTTCTATGGACTTTAAAGTGTGGGAAAATACATATTTTGGGTTCCTTATTCAAAACATTTTCCCACCGGGCCGAAACACTGTTAATAAATTTGGAGCCGAAAAATGTGTATTTCTCTCAGTATAGAGGTGCGCTGCTCCCAAACATAACTTTGTGTCGTGCATTCCCACCCACCATGTCACTAAAGCGCATGCGGCAATGATATACATCTGAGAGTGGGTGCCCTTTGACCACCAACCTCCAGGTACGAGATGCTTCCTACGTCCCTGTCACTGAGTGCAGGTGACAGAGGAGGGAACAGTGAGTGGGGTAGAGGGGTAATTGAGGTCTTGTCATTTGAGTATCGCGATAATTCAGTGACCTACCAAAGTTTATTATTATTATTATTATTTGTATCAGAGTCCGTATTGGACAAGGCAATAAATTTATAAATTTCCACAAAACTTTCAAACGCAGCTTTCATTTTACAATGTATTCCATCTGATAACTTTATTATCGAAACGCTAAACCTTTATTACAGTCCTCCAATACACTGTCTGAGATATTTATTTCAAATTTGGTTTCCACTGAACCTCTGTAACCCTCATCCGAAAATCGTGTATCTTTTCGAGTAATTAATTAATCGATCAATTTCCTTACTTGTTTTTTAACAAATTCTTGTATTGAACTCCAAGAACTGTGTGAAGCTATTCTCCCACAACCATGAATTTCAAATACTAAATAAACAACCCAGTTAACACACTTCCATTCTCTTCTGAATGGACGACCGTCTCATCCCATCTCAGTTTGCTTTGAGAGCGGCCACATTACATGATATGTTATCCATCTGTGTCGTTCTGGAAGGAGGACAACAAACCACCCCCGACAAAGTCCCCTAAACCAAAGTATTCACTGGGCAAAACGTTATCATTGAGAAAAAAAACATACCAAAACCCACCAGCTTTAAAAAAAACAGATAAAAGACCTTCAACCTTTTTTAGCAATGTGATTTCACCTTCAGTTTCATTTTTGTTGTTAAAGTTTTTTGTCCTGTTTTTTTTTCCTCACTGCTCTGTTGTCAAAAACCAATGTTTTCAGCAGCAAAGATTCTCCAAAACACAATTATGAAATGTAACCAATGATATCTTGTTTGACAGAGCTAACTGAGATCTGTTAAACAAGAGATTAGTGATAAAGTATTTGGAAATTTTCAAAGAACTTTTCGTTACAAAAAGAATGTTAATGTTTTATGATGGAAGAGTGCTTGGGATTAACAAAACACGTCATACAAATTTAAATGTCAATTGTATTTTTTTTATTTATTTATTTATTTATTTTTTTATTTATTTTTTTTTTTTTTTTTTATTATTATTTTTTTAATCTATTTTTATACAAGGTGTGTCGCACATCTAAATTGGATTGTTGGGCAAGCATATAGCATATATGTGTAAATTTTCAAATAAGAAGAAAAAGTAGTTTTACAATTAATTTGATTTCTTGTGACCCTGTAATCAAACCAATTCCTAATCAGATTAACAATAACTTTGAGCATAAGGGAAGGGAGGGGGGGGGGGGGTAAAATTATATAAATTTTTCAATTGTTGCTGTAAATGTATTTTTGTTTAAATATAAAATCATTCACTTGGCCTAAATTAGAAATTAAAGTTAGAAAAAATGTAATCTTTGAATATTTTAAAAATTAAGTTCTAATTAAATATTTTACATCCAATATGGCATATTCATATAACTTCAATTTTCCATTGTTTTCATACTTCGAGAAATAATTTCTCCAGGGCACTGTTGTCCAAATTGCCCTACACCCAGATGGGTACCCCTCTCTCCCCCCCCCCCCCCCCCCCCGCACACGATGCTCAAACTTTTGATAAAGGGAATCTTTTCCCCACGTGTTTCTAGGGAGTACATGCCCCACCTCCGTTATTTTCTCGACAACCATTTTAAAGAAGCGACGCCTTTCAGCCTTAAAAACACCCACTATATCTGTAAGACGCGAGGTACTTCTGTTTGATTCATACAATAATCCACATCTTTTGTTTTCACTGTTAACCTATTGAGTCGTGGAAGTCCCAATATGTGCTTTACTATGAAGTACAGGCATCTTAATGTAAAAGATTCATATTCTGTGGATGTGCTTCGTACTATCTTTGAAGTAAATTTATAGAGCCTGTCTGTGATTTTGCATTGTTACAAATTGCCACTGACATGTAGGTGTGTCTCGACCCGAACGCGACCTAACCGAAAAAAATGCCATGACAAATGTATGTTTTGACACCAACAGTAATGCGATTGCTTCTTCCAACAATGCACCCCTACCCCACCCCACCCCACCCCACCCCACCCCCATTATGAAAGTCATCAGAAAAATTATTTATTAATACTTGGAGCACAGAGAGAGAGAGCGGCGCGGAACAAGAAGACAGCAGCGCGTACTTCTGTCTATGCTCGAAGATACCTATAAAAAAATTTTAAAAAATTAAAAAAAATAATAAAATAAAGTCAGAGGGAGTGATTTGGAAACTTCTACCGCACGCTATTTTTTGGTTATTTTCAACATCTGTACCACTTAACAGTGGTTTATTTGTGAAATAAAAAACTATTGAATTGAATTAAATTGATAGTATTATTTTTCAATATTTGTCTAAACACAGCTTATGGAACGAGATCGTCGGACTCGTTTGATCGGGGAGATAATCTAAGTATTTGAGGCCAAAAACCCTGAAAAACCGTAGTTATATAAAAATTATATAAAAAATTGTGTTACTAGTCTCATTTACTAGTCATGGTAGGTAAAGGATTATACATCGTGAAGTGTCATAATTTGTAATTTCTATCAAATCATTCGATAATGAATAAAGTTCTCTTTTCCAGTCTATTGATTTGATATTTGTCGTGTGTCATATATGAAAGTATTTTTGTCGACCGAACGTTTTTAATTAATCGGTCTATCATTTGCTCAGCATTAATGGAATCCGTTTCAATAATTATCCTTCATTAGAAATGTGTCATGGCTTATTAATTAATGCAATGAATTAGGCGGGCTCATACACGACAGAACACATCAAGTCGAAACATGATTCGCCAAGTGAAAAAAGCCTCGAAATCGCAGTTGATTGAAAACAATGGATCGAAAAGAAATGAGCTGAGAGGATAGTGTGACTAATCTAATTGCCATGATAATTCAAGCAATGATCCAGGGGATGCCCCCACACCGTACGCACACATAAACACTAACAAGGAGCGTTTTTGTCCGAAATTTAGAGTTTTATCATATATTTTTCACTTACACGATTTATGCTCACGCTAAGAGTGCTTGCCAGTTGTAAATAGTCATTAGGATAAACATTAGGAGTACGCACTTATTTATTTATTGAAGTTTAACGACACTTTAGACAGCCAGGGTCACCTCGTAAAGGACAGTTTTCCTGGTGGAGAAAGCCGGACTACCCGGAGAGAACCACCGAGCAACTCCACACAAGCAGAGTTAGCATTGGTTGAAGACAGGTGCACCATCGACGTCCTGTGCACCTTAGTACACAGCGCCACCGTGCCCCCACGTGGGTAATCGGGATTAAGTGCCTTGCCTAAGGACACAACGCAGTTACCCCCTGGCGTGAATCCATCCGGGGACCTCTCGGTTTGAAGTTCAATGCTGTAATCACTGAGACACTGAGCTCCCAGGATAATACACTTCCGATCCTAATTTTTTAAGTAATAAATTCATGGGGTCTGTATTATGGGTTGGTTGGGTGGGTCGATACTGTAAATTTTTCGGTCAAATCAATTGTCGACTGAGAAACATTACTTGCGTTGATTTAAAGAAAATGAATGTTTGTGGTACTTTTAGATTCAATCGTCTGGAATATTTTAGTTGGTCGGAAAAGACACCGATTGAAGCTAAAACACAGGCGACAGATTATATAAGGGCGAGACTGGTTCCAGGCCGTAACTGCGTCGAATTCCGTATAGAATTTGACTCGTGCTTCAGAGATTGGTATGGCAGATGAAACTATATGAACAATACCTACAAACACAGAGGCTACAAAGTAAATGAATCATCGAAAATAATCTCTCGGCCAGTACTATATGAAATAAATATAGCATTAACCCTTTATAAACTTTTTGAACTCCAAAGCCCCTTTTCCGGTCCTGACTCCAGGATTATAATGTGTCCCAATCTCAAGTCTTGGCTCCGCAATGATTTTTTTTGTTGGGGGGGTGGGGATGAGTGAAATAGGCACCAATCAATATTTTTTTACATTGAAAAATATTAATTGCTCTACCCCAAAAATATGAATATGAGACCTTCCAACTGATGGCATTGAACTGACAAGGAAAATACCATCAGGATTCAATGGGCTAAGCCCTGAAGATATCTTCCGTGGAAGTTCAATGGAATCGATTGAAAGTGTCCACATTCGTTATTTGGGGGTAAACCAATTAGCTGGTTGAGTGCTGGAAGCTACTATCAGGGCTTTCAAAAAATGAGGGCACCAGAGCAAAAGCCAACGTTTTCCTTGCTCATGTTTCATATTCAGACACACCAAAATAAAATTTTATTTATATAAATTTGTTCTATTACAAATTACTGGAGAGTGCCTGTAGGTACTCTCCAATAATTTGTTATAGAACAAATTTTGAGTAACAAATTCAGAACACCAAAAATAATCTAGCCCTCACCCAGTTGACATTTTTAACGTGCACAGGTGCAGCCATGTGTGTCAATTCTCAACCTCCAGAAATATTGTAGCTCACTGTGGAATCCACAATAATTTGCTTCCATGTGTGTCGTATATAGCACAAATATGAAAATAAATATTGTTTAGTCTAAAATGGACATACTTGTTAGAATCCTTTAACCCTTTACCTAACATGAAAAGCAGACGACACTTGCAAAAAAAATTCTTGAATAATTATTTTTTGTCTCAAAAACATAGGTTATGACCCCTCGTTGGAACGAGCTCGACGAGCTCGTTCCAACGAGGGGTCATAACCTATGTTTTTGAGACAAAAAATGAAAATATTTTGAAAATTAATTGGCGATTTTTGAGAATAGCGCTGGCCGGTTTTGGCCGTTACGTTGGGTAAAGGATTAATGCAATGGGGTGCGTTTACGCTCTGTGGGGTAATGCGAAATTTCTGGAGCAGCTTACCGTTGACTTCTGTATCCTGATTAGACTATCAATTCCACGACAAATGCTGAAACTTTCTTCCTTGTAATTCTATCCTTTCCAAGTGGGTACAGAAACAAATGAGAATGGGTTTAGGTATTTATATGTTTTTACTCGACATTACTCCTCTGTCACAATAAAAGTGTGAAAACAACATGTCCTGACGAGGATGTTAACATTCCCCACTATACGTTTAAGGTGTAATTGAGCAAGTGCGAAAAACCGCTGTCTGAACAAGGCACCATCTTTATACTTTAACTTTGAGTGAACGATGCGCTAGAAGATACGGCGTTCATATTTAGCATTGGAATATTTTTCATAACCAGATGTCTAGTTCAGTTTTACTTGACGCTGCAGTCCATCTAACCAACCGTGTAGTCATGGGGGATTGAATGGCGAGTTGGGGCGCGGTGGCTCAGTAGGTAGAGATGCAGGATGCAGGCCGAGAGGTCCTCGGTTCGAATCCCACCTGCTGCAATCGCGTTGTGTCCTTGGGCAAGACATTTCACCCTCATTGCCCACATGGGGGCATGGTGGCATTGTGTACTAAGGCGCAACCATGCTTGTGTGGAGTTAGTATGTTGGGGAGCTGACAGATGCTCGCCGTTGTTTGGTGGTTCTCTCCGGGTACTACGGCTTCCTCCACCCGTAAAACTATCGTGGCCATTGTGTAGACATGTGTGACCTTAAACACCAATAAATAAATAATAAATAATGAGGGACGAGTCCCTCCCCCTCCCCCCCCCCCCCCCCCCCCACACCAACATATACACACTTTTCCGGAAAATTTTCTATCTTAGATGTATCCAGGCCTGAAATCCATAAAACTAGTTAGTTTAGTACTCTCACCTGACATTTTTTGTGCCATTTTGCTCGAGTTATTCCTTCACTTTTTGGCTACTTAAGCCTTCAAAACGACCTCAGGGTGATCTAGTTGGCATGATTTTTTTCCCGGGGAATTCCTTGGATGTTCACAGATGGTGGGGGGGGGGGGGAGGGGGGGGGCAGTAAATGGTCTTAACCCAGCATGACGTGAAATGAAGTGGGGAGGTGGATATTTTGTTCCCTATTTCATTTAGCCTGGCTTAGTCCCTACCTTTGAGAATATTTAAGGGAAGAAAAGCTACGGACTTTATTAATCTAAACGTGCACTCTGAGTTGATATTTTAAATAATGAATGACCAACGTGCTCGTATTGACTGAATGTGTACATGATAAATACAAACTGACAAAAAGAATAAATCTTCGGTGCCATTTTGGACGGAATATGCTGCCAAAAATAAAGGGGGTGGGGGTCATTTCGGAAGTGAAAGGGCCTTGGACAACACGCATTAAAATGTATCAAGCTCAACTGTAACACGTTGCACAAGAATATCGGCGTGTTACCAAAAGTTCTCTCAAATCCTTACCTGACATGAACAGCAAAGGACACTTGGGAGCTATGTCTGATATTTTACCCAAGTTAATAAAATTGATAAATTTGTCCCTTGAATGCACAAAGGCTTTGCAATGCTTTAACATTGCACTCAAGAGACGAAATACACTATCACCCATGCATGCAAATCTTCAGATTATGAGGACTAAAACATAAAACAAACCAAGAACACAAACGTTTGATGGCAAAGAAATAATTGCAAAAAAACACCACCAATCCCGCCCGATGCCATTTACAGATAAATGGCCTGAGAAACTGAAGATCTTTCCTTTTCTTTGTTTTTTTTTTTTTGGGGGGGGGGGGGATAACAAAGATTTTAAATTATGAAACATCTGCCCCCATAAAAATATTAGAAAGTAATTCACTTCCCAAACTCACGAATTACTCGAATCGGGACGGACGGGTTGCCCCACAGACGCGCGGGCAGAGCTATAACTATAGGGCTCCCGCCTTTTAACGTTTCATGCCAATAAGAGAATCTCGAGTACATTCGGTTAAGGCTTACGTGCCCAGATATTGAAAACATAACTACAGTACAATGACCTGCGAAATATCAGGGCGAGAGCAACTGAATCAGTTTCGGAGGTTTTGGACATGAAATGTATTATAAGGCTGACATTTTCATTTTATAAAAAGTTGAGGTGAGAGTCCAGTCCACCCTCCCCCATAGCTCCGACATTGCACCCTACTCCTTCGTGTACTTTAGCGCCAGATTCTTCAATGTATCCCCAATTGGAACGAATGTACAAATCTCTGACTGTTTAAATGCATCAAGTTAAGAAAATATTCATATCCGACGGGTCTCGTTATAATGTGTAATCTTTGGGATGGAGACCACTTATATGTAAGCATACATGCTTGCTGTTGAATCCACTGTCATGTTCTGTATTTTATGGCATAATTAATAATAATAATAATAATAATAATAATAATAATAATAACACTTCGGCCGGCCGCTGATTTGTCGCGGTTCTCAGGTGAGAAGCCCTTGATTAGCCCTGTTCTCCAAAATGCCTCACCTCACGCCTCTTCTCTCCCCAACACTCTTGAGACGAAGTGCTTAATGACATCCCATACCCAATTCTTCCCAATCTCTCCGGTAAGCGTACTAACCCTCATCTTTGTGTCACACACTAACCACATGTCCTTCATTCTCCCGCCCTACTTCCTCCGTTATCAACTTCTTTCGTTTTCTGTATGAGTTTTTTCGTAACACATTGACATAAAATATTGTTTAAACTTTAAAAAAATCAGTGTGAATTTAAATATTATTTTTCTGTCTGTGAATGGTAACAGCAAGGAATATATCTCCCTTGAGTGAAACAAGGTGCCATCTGCAATGCTTTAGCATTGCAGATGACGCCTTTGTTCCATTCAAGGGACGATATAAATCCATCAGATTTCGGCTTTACTGACAATTCAACCCACTATCCATTACGTAGTTGAAATATCATACCATCACTCTTCTCCAAAATCGTCATTTAAGCTTTATAATTTTTGTCAATGTCTCCCCTCAAAACATAGCTCATGACCCCTCGCTGGATCGGTTCGTTCAAATGAGGGGGTCGTAAGCTATGTTCTGAGGTAACAAATGAATATTTCTCCTTATTTAAGAGAAAAAAAGTTTGATGGGTGTCTACCTCAAGTTGTGTGGGTGAGCGGTGGCTATTTGGTTAAGGCATTGGACGTCAAACCGAAAGGTCGACGAATCGATCCTGACCCGCGACATGTGCGTTGTGTACTTGCGCAAGACACATTATCCTCGCTGCTCACGTGGAAGCACGGTGGAGTTGTACACTAAGCGTACTGCACGTCGATGTCGCACTTGCCTTCAACCGCAGCTAACTGCTTATGCCACGTTAGTAAGTTGGAGAGCCATCGGTTGCTCGGTGGTTCTCTCCGGGTAATTTGGCTTCCTCCGCCCGTAACCCCCCCCCCCCCCCCCCCCAACGCGATATGCTTTGGTCGTTGAAAGTGCCGTTAAACCTCAATAAACAAACAAACAAGCCCTGTAGTTGTGTTAGGTGAAGTGTAATGATATATATGATTTTAGGGGTATTTACAAAAACAAAATAATTTCCCCGGAAACTGACTGAATTTCTCTCCCTAAACTGGTTATGGTGTCATTGGGGAACAAGTCATCCTTTTGCGCCCGCACTTCTTACCTCGTAATCCCACACATGATCGATTTCGTTAGCATATCTGGAGCCAGTACTATAAAACTTTCACAATTGTATTTTCTAGAGTTGCATTTTCTAGCTATTAATATAACCGACTAAAATAAATCATTAGCATTTTAAAAGATATGCCAATTTGCCAACTGGCAAATTGCCACATCTTTCGAAAATGCTGATGGTTTATTTCAAACCATTTAAAGTCACAACTAGAAAATACAATTCGGGAAAATACACTTGCAAAAGTTGTATACTTTTGGCCCCTGATCTCCATTAGTTAACCTGTGTAGTAAATACTGCAATTGGCTCAGTAGGTAGAAGTGCAGGCTGCAAGCCGAGAGGTCCTCGGTTCGAATCCCACATGCGGCAACCGCGTTGTGTCCTTGGGCAAGACACTTCACCCCCATTGCCCACGTGGGGGCACGATGACGCCGTGTACTAAGGCGTACTGCACGTCGATGGTACGCATGTCTTCAACCAATCTAACCCTGCCTGTGCTGCAGTGCGGAGTTACGATGTTGGGGAGCTGGCAGTTGCTCGTCGTTGCTCGGTGGTTCTTTCCGGGTACTCCGGCTTCTTCCACCCGTAAAACTGTCACGGTCATGCCGCGGATTAGCCATTGTGCATAAATATGTGACCTTAAACATCAATAAATAAATAAATACTGCAATAAACTAAAGAAACAAAATTTACTGTGATCATTAAATTCGTGATTGTGTGAAAATGTCCATTTTATTTGCCTTAGGTTATATATCATCTTTGAGATATGTGCGTGACCCACTTTCGAACTTTTGGGCTCCGTGCACTTTTTAACCCTTTGAACACGCAAGACCGTTTCGGTCCTAGACATAATTTCGTCCCATTTTTGTCTTATTATAAGACGTCTATACACGGGGAACTGATGATAAAATAATACCCGCAGTTTACAGCCGGACGGCACAGACTGCAGTTATTATTTTACGCTCCCTGTATACTGATATTGGACTGACCCATCTCACTGTAAGTGTACACAAAGGCGATACCATCCCAGGAAACGAAGGTTCAGAGGGTTAAGTGTTGAAATTCATACATGAGCATCATGAATGCGTTGGAGGTGGGGGTGTCTTAAAATTTGCTTTCCAGCATTTCTGAAAAAAATACTCCAGCACCCCCAGGTGACCAAATGCGACATTGATCCATATTTTGAACCTCCAATGGTGTTGATTTCAGGTCTGTGTGTTATACCATTCTTGAGATACTAGCATAACCCGTAAGATGCTCTTTCCAACAGTTTAGAAAAGCTCTCAATGATCCCTGGGTTCCCCAGTGAGTTTGACTCATATTTTGAACATCCAGCGAGTTTTGCCTCGTTGGTCCCAGGTCCATAGGTCATACTATACTTGAGATTTTAGCGTGACGCACTTTTAAAATCTTTGGCTCCGTCCACATTTTTGAGTGAACAAATACATGTATGAACTATGTATGAGTGAGGAGGTCATAAAATACAATTTCCAGCAATTCTAAAATGCATTCAATGACCTTTGATTACCGCAGTGACCTTGACTAATATTTTGAACCTCCAGTTTTGACTCATTTGGTGTTGGTCCCAGGTCCATCAGTCATAATATATTTCAGATATTTGGGTAACTCCCTTTCGTATTTTAATTCCGCCCACTTATTTGAGTGAAGAAATATATGGTAAACGTCGAGAAGGCACTGGGGTCAGAAAATGAGATTTCCACGTTTTTGAGTGAATATATACATGTGTGAATCTCTGAAATGTATTTGGGGTGATAGAATGCGATTTCCAGCGATTCTGAAAAATGCCCCAATGACCTATGTTTCGAATCAATTGGTTTTGGTCCTAGGTCATAGCGTGCATGAGACGTAAGCGCGACCCACTTTCCAACTATTGTTCAGGAATGCATTACTGGGGTTATAAAATGCTATTTCCCGCATTTCTGAAAATGCACTCGTTGACTCCTGGGTGATCTCAGCGACCTTGACCCTTATTGGGAATCTCCAATGGGTTTTTACGCACTTGCTGTTGGTCCTGTGTCCATAGGTCATGCCGCGCTTGAGATATCAGCATGACCAACACTCAGACGTTTTGGCTCTGTCTACGTTTTTGAATTTTATGCTTAGAATGTTAACAAAAACGGATTCTCATTTATGTCGCGGCAGTTCTCGTTCGCAACTAGTGTGCGAAAAAAGACTAAATGTTTTCGATAGAAAATGTGGTCATTTGAAAATTATCCAAAATGGCTTCAGATCCGCCATGTTGGGTAATGATGGCAAATGTCGTTTAGTATTGGCTGGAAGATCTGAACGAATATAGTTTATCTGTAAAACATTTCTTGGGTGCAAATATTCAGTAATATTTATATATAGATATAAAAAATGCCCCGAAGACCTCGGAGACCCTGTAACGACTCTTACGAAAGCCTACTAGAATTGAGAAAATGAGATCTTCACCATGCTAATCTGTGTTCAGAGAGGGAACATGAGTTCTGAAAGGGATGTCAAGTTATTATGGCCATGCATATAAATAATATCTTTGATATCCATTTTGAAGTCTTGAGAAGAACAAGGAATACTATTTATATACTCCATTTTGTTAAATAAATTTTGAAAGAACACCACTGGAAAAAGTGTACCCCACCCGTCAGAACTGAACTTATGTTGTTGTTTTTTCTGCTTTATGACGGTAAAACTTAGGGTTATGACGGTGATGTACTATTTTCTTTGTGGGGGTGGTGGGGGGGGGGGGGGGGTAACGACACTTTCCGACTGTTTTACGGCGGTGAACTACTGTCACGAAACTGACACGCACTGGTCGTTTCCAATTATGTACTGCATAAAAAACACAACATCGGATAAATGAAAGACGCTCATGAAATAAGTTGCTGGGCCGTCGTTCGGGAGGGAGGGTAGGGGTGTGGCACTCACCCACTTCACCTCCAATATAGTTTCCAGTCGAGATATGTTCTGCTCGATTGGAGATTTAGATATGCCTTCGCTCTTGCAAGTAATCATGCACTTCTTTCTTTCAAGACTTGATCTCATTCTTGGACTTTTGTCGCACATAGTCGGTCATACAAGTGGAGGTCAGCAGAGTACCCAATTCATCCAGCAGGACCAATTTAAGTCTTGAGCTATCACAGTTGGGACAAATCAGGTTCACATCCTATCCCCATCCCCAATCCCACCATACCCTCTCTCCAGCCGTTCCTTTTCTCGACGCCCCTGTAAGATGCAATGATTCTGGAATGTCCATCTCGATTTTTTCATTAACGCTAAAGTAATTGTCAGTATTACCGTGAGTTCTCTTGCACAGAAAAATCTAAAGGGGTTTGACTGATAAAAAGGGTTGCCTGAAAAAACTTATGGTGACCAATTTGCTAATTTGTACATACCTGAAATATCGCGTTGCGATAAGATCTGATTGGATGAGACCTCACGTAGTTTCTTGTAAGTTTACGGCTCCAGTACCATATCTTACCGTCTGAAGACGCGAAATATTTGAAATGACGTTGCACGGTTCGTAATTATTTCAACAACGGAGTGATTTGCAAACCTCTTCATTTTTCTAGAGTTTTCACACGTGCAGCAGACGATGTTCCGGGTGAAGTGCTGTTGAAATTACAAATCATCTTACGATTTTAAGAAAGATGGAGCTACCTTGACTTTAATGACGTTGCACGGTTCGTAATTATTTCAACAACGGAGTGATTTGCAAACCTCTTCATTTTTCTAGATTTTTCACACGTGCAGCAGACGATGTTCCGGGTGAAGTGCTGTTGAAATTACAAATCATCTTACGATTTTAAGAAAGATGGAGCTACCTTGACTTTAATTATTTATTTATTATTTATCCAATGACGCCGTGGGGTACATGGTAGACTTTTTTACTAAACCTGTGAGTGCTAAAAGTTGCCTTGTTCATTTAACGATGTGGGTTTTGGGTATGGGTAGGGTATTATTGGAACATATACGTTATTGTGATGAATTGACGGTAACATGGTCTAAGGTTTGCAGCTTGGAGCGTATGTTGAACATAAACTTCGAGATTGGTCCCTGGGAAGCTTCAATATTCGATTCGATTTCGAATATCAAGTTGTTATTCAATTCGTTTTGAAATCGGCTTCGAAATTCATTTCCTTTCGAATCCTTTCACTGGTTGAAAGCTTGGTATCAGTCATATTCGTCGTCTCATGGTTCTGATGGAAATTGTACATAAATAACTCTGAAAGAGAAGACTGAGTGTAATGTCCGCTATATTCACACAAATGGCATCTGCACCCAGACCGTCACCTATGCTATTTCCAGTCTCACCAGTCACTACCACTGTTGGAAGCAAATTTAAAGTTGCCAAGCAATCTCGACGATGAGCTGTTGCTGGTGGCCAGTCCTGTGCACAGGGGCATCATGCTAGGGAAAAATCGGGGGGGGGGGCAGATCTGTAACACCATCTAAGCATAGCGCCACCATCGGTTGGCGCGTAGCGTGTCCCAAAATTTTGGCAAAAAATGCCTCCCAGATTGCCGGAAATGGCACTTCCCAGGCCTTCATCGAAAATATTTTGGGGGCGGGCGGCCGCCCCCTCCCCCCCCCCCCACCCGTGCACCGTTCGCATGACGCCACTGCCTGTGCAGTACATTGGTAATTCGCGCACTCGTTTCTGTTTTTGAACTAAAACCCTTACTGCGTAATATTCCAGCTACATCATGAAGGCATGCCTTCTACAAAGGCATGCCTAAGGTGATGTAGCTGGAATATTTTATCAGTCGGTACTTGAGCCATTACAGTCACAACAAATCAGGCTTATAGCACCCCCTCCCCGCCCCCCCCCCCCCCCCACATCGATCACCTTCTAACACCTATGATTCGATTCGAGGTTCTATTCGATTTCGAATAATACACCTGATTCGATTCGAGATTCGATTCGAATCGAAAATGTTTGATTCGCAGGACCCAAGTTCGAGCCGCAAACCTCAGACCATGTTACCATCAATTCATCACAATAACTTAAAATGTCTTTTGCCCGAAAATGAGTGGTGATGAAATTTTGAATGTAATTGCCTACAAAAATTATTTGTCGCGAATCAATAGCGGTGTTAATAAATATTTATCGTTCTCAGTAGGTGTGTGAGAGGAAACAGAGTGGTTTCCTCAAAAAGTCGACACGTTATTAATTAGATATTGGGCTGTTATAAAACATTATTTTCTTTTGTATATATATGTATATATAACACAAGTAGTATGGCAGTCGATCTTGTCACAAGGTATTTGAATTAAAAATGTGACAATGTGGGGCAACACGATATTTGTGTTTGCAAGCTATCGCTAATAATTGTTTATCTGTTTATAACTTTGTTTCTTATGACAGAACTATGTGCAAGTATTGTAACCGAGGACACCTATATAAAAGGTTCATAAATATTTTTTGTACATGCATTTTTACGTTTGGAAATCATAAAATGGCTATAGAAAGATTAATTTGTCGACAACAGACATCAGAAGTTTTGTAAGTTTTATATGCTTTCCATACAAACCTCAGTTAAACCGTGGAGTACGTGTGGTTCGATTTTATTATGACAACAGTAATTCAGTGGTTAAATGTGGTTAAATTTCTTTATGTGATATAATTCTGAAGAGAATTCCCCATTCAGGGCTCTTTCCCGACGACTCTTATATGAAATGCACTCCACCAGTTTAATGACACAAATGTCCAGAATGTGCTGTAAAAATGTTTTAACTGTTTACCAAGCGAATCGGCTACACCCGCTCGCGTAATTTACAAATTAAGCAGTTAAAATATATATATTATTCTAAACAAAATCAACAAACCATATCATGTGATTCCTCATTGGAACGATCTCGTCGAGCTCGTTCCAATGAGAGGTCACGTGATTTTGTTTTGATGAGGGTTTTTGAAAACTTTAAAAAAAACAATAATTAAAATAATAAAATTTGATATCGATTGTTTTCGGTGAGGGTTAATCTTTACCTAACATGACATGCAGATGTCACTTGGAAAAAAAACTTTTAAAATTTAACTTTTTCATGTTTTTGCCTTAAAAAGCTTATGGCATCTCATTGGAACTAGGTCGGGGGAGCTCGTTCCAATGATATCCCATCAGCTATGTTCTGGGGGCAAAACTCGAAGAAAATTAAACAGCGCCTCTTTCTGAATGTGGAATTTTGGATATCACCGTCACGCCAGATAAGAGGTAAATGCAATACGTTTTTTTTCCATCAAGCCTTTTTTCAGATTGTTACATTTCAGAACAATGTCAGATCTTTGAAACTGATATTTTGCAGAAAATGACTGTCTTGTTTATGAGTAATTAGCGGGCCGACCGGTCCCAGAATGGGTAGTCTCGCCCATGCTCTGGAAAAATTCTAATTTCTTTGCATATCAATTTCTATCTTGACATGGATGGTATCACGGAATTACACACTCCTCATTTATACAATAGATTTGGACATTAGATTGCTATATCGTCCAGCCTGTGTTAGTTAACCCTTTCGGCACTGGCGCCCTGGAAGATATCATTTCAGTCAATACTATCAACGACGAAATGGGCGAAACCGCCTTAGTTTGTTGGGAGGTTCAGTAATAATTTAATCCAACAGCTCTGTTGTGCTGTTGGGTAAAATTATTATAGAGCCTCGCTTCAGAGTTTTTGCTCTTTATATCGTCTGCTCGTCCATTGTCATTTTTTTTCCTTCACTCAAAAATTTATGCACACCCGGTTGAAGGGTTAAACGTTCACCCTCACAGATAAAATAATTACAAATGCCCCAAGCGTTAATACTTATTTCACTGTGTCCCTAATTGCTTGTTCTCTGTAATCACTCATTCAATTATCTTATCTTCACTTGATAGGTGTCAATAAATTGAGATCATATAGGCTTTCCCAGTTATCGAACTTACCAAACACACGGAATTCTGGGCCTTGGGCAGAATTCTGTTACGGTTCTTCCCGGAAAATTAATTAATCTGGACTTTTTTTTATTACAAGGGATGGACGTCCACAAGCGCAAACTTACCACCAAACGAGCTGTTCTCAATTAATATTCCCCGATACCACTTCCAAACAGAGAACTAAACGCAATAAAACGAATTATAAAAAAGAAAGTCTGTTTATTAACAACCAGGGGGGGGGGGGGGGGGGGGGCGGGGGGGGGTCAATTCCAGAAAATGCAAAATGCTGATTCTATTAAGATGATGTGATTGTGTAATCAAGCGCAATTCTGTGAAGAGATGTCAGAATTAACGAGTTTTCTTTCCCAACATCACTTACGCGATCGTCTGTTCAATGTGAGGACCCAAACTTTCTTCATACGAAGGGTTAAGGTAATAATGTTCATGGCTCTGTTCACTGTCCCCATGCCCCAGAACAGATGCCCGCATGACTGCTTGGCGCAGCTCGTGGCTTGACCCTTCCTCGGCCGACTCATAAGAATCGCAGATCACGGTGACTGTCCGAGATCTCAACTTACTTAACAACCTGGAAAAACAGGGTTAGCATGTGTTGGAAGGCTTGTATTCCATCAACATTCTGTACGCCTAAGCATCTTACACCACTGTGCTTTGGTTTACAGCAGTGTTCAAATTATAATCATCATATTGTGTCGAAATGGAAGGGGTGGGGTACTAGGGATCGGAAACAACGACCTGAATTGGAGTTTTTCCTGTATTTTACGAGCGTCGAACTCTCGGGTGAAATACAGGAAAAACGCCAACAAGGGTTGTTGATTCCAATCCTCCGTACTCCACATTTCTGTTCTGTATTAAAACCACGATTCAACTTGAACTAAGTGATTGAGGCTGATATTTTTACAGAAAAATATCACCTTCGGCGGTCTGTTTACATTCTTTCATGACACCGTTTTGCATCGAAGCATTTCATTAACGTCATAACGTCACTCAAACGGGTAACTTCCAATCGATGCCTTGTAACATGAGATTTTTGCACGTAGGCCGGATTCCACGCGTGGGTATCTACAGTACAGTCACCGTGGACTGGTCGTAATCCATGCGTGGGCAGTGATGTCCATGCATGATGAAATTACCAAGTGCTAAAAATCATCAGCAGCAAAATTTTAATTAATGAAGCACCGGGTTGTGCCCGGTGCTTCATTAATTAAATTTTTGATGATTATTATTATAATTAGTGATTTGGAATCTAATATTATTGCGTCCATGGAAATATTGCCCATCCGTGGAATGTGACCAGTCCACGGCGGCCGTACTCAGCATATTTTTCGATGTTTATATTGTATCGGGTACCGTTGAATACACAAACACACAGCAATCGTGGTATAAAACGTGTTAACACTCTACCTAAGGGAACGGCGAGAACCGCTAGCGCTATTCACACAAATCGCCATTCACTTTTTATAATGGTTTTTCATGTTTTGGCTCAACAACACAGATAATGTCCCCTTATTGGAACGAACTCATTGAGTTCGTTCCAATGGGGGTCATCAGCTATGTTTTTGAGGCAAAGAAATTAAAAATGAAAACTTTCAGTTTCTCAAGAAAACTTTGTTTTGTAATCGCCTTGTGCTGTTTGAATTGGGAAAATGATCACTTAAAACCTTATCGCACAGCTCGAAACGCGTTCGGCGTGTAACAGCCTTAATGTGGTCATTGTGGAACCAATTATGAATGCGGCAGTTTATTGAGCGAGAACAGTTTTCCTGTCCATTCTTGCTATTGCCTGCTTTTGTGGAACTGTTGGTATTATTGGTTAATACTGGATTATTGGTGACATGTTGTTTATAATTTGTAGATTATCCACCGAGTTGTGATTTATAAAACTCTCATATGTTCACTGGCATACCATCAAACCTAGCGTATAAAAAAAGTTATGTCCATAAAAACTAATCCCTTGAATGGGTTGATCAATAAAGCGGATTTTCTTTGTGATGCAGCAACACACAAAACAACTGACAGCCATTCGCTTGTCGATTCTTTCTCTTTGCCTCCAAGGAATTAACGGCTGAAAATAAGTTAAATTTTGCAATAATTGTATAGTTTTATAGTTAAAGTAAACTTATTAAATAACTGCATTGCATTGACTACAAGTTGCTGCATGTGGTTTAACTTTGAGAGTTGATTTTTTTACAAAGAATCAGCGGCACAGTCAGTGAGGTAGCTATTGGGGGTGCTGAGAGAAGACACGCCCCCCCCCCCCCGCCCCAAGACTGGAAATAAGTAATCTGTCATTTGTAGAATGAGGTCCCCAGAGGGTCAATACTATCCCATACAGTGGGCCAATTTATCCGCTGGGTACCCCTTTCTGTTTAGGCTTGAGCCCTTGATGCAGGCTGAGGTTCACATGTGGTAAATTTAGTGATTCTACTCTGCTGTGCAGGGTAGCAGCATCAAATTCACGTTCTGGGAACCTCATTTTGCAGATGACAGTCTGCTTATTTCCAGGCTTGCACCTCCCTCAAATCTCCATGCAGCCCTAACAATTTTGAATTCTGCGATCTGTATGGGACGTTAACTAATGAAATTAAAGATTACATACTACGCTTGGTGAAAACTGACATTCATCCATTCGAGCCTTAAAATGCATCCTAAGGGTGTAAAAAAATTTTCCGGAGATTTTTTTCCCCCAACTCAACACTCAGATCTTCGAGATATGCCGATGACATACAAATCCTTTGGCCCCTCCCCCGAAAGATTTATGTGCCAGCACCAATCCCCCCAGTATAGATACCTGGCTACGCGCATGAGCACGTAAAGCTTTAACTCTAAACCCTCTGATTTAGTTGATGCAAGATGACTGCATTTGTTACAAAAATAAACGAAGTCATGATATCTTCATGAAATGATTGATCCTTTTTACAGGGATAAATTTTGTTTCACACAAGCAGAATTATAATCCTCTGGTGAGAGAGGAATATCTATTCTGTGGGGGGGGGGGGTCATTGACTTCCAGATGCATGCAAAGAGTTAATGCAGGTGGCATCTCGTATTTCATAAAAGAAGACCTGCGAGTCAAATTTGATTAAATGACCCACCGGGTTAATATAGAACAAACAAATGAGCTCCCAAATGATGCATTCTAAAGTTCCTCAAATATTACGCAGGCGATATGTCACCAGGAACAATGCATCAGGTGAAAAATCTAATAAACTTCCGTTCTTCACCGACAGTTACCCAGGTCTCCGCCGAAGCGGGAGTATGTGTATTTCCACCATTTTAATACCGCAGAGGAACACCCGCCTACCATACAGCCCAACACATAGTCACGTACACAAGTCTGTTCTGATGGACGTGTGCTCGAGCCAGAGTCAGCGTTCTTGTGTTTCCTTGGTGTTTGTTCATCTCTCAGTATGAGCAACTAATGTTTCATTCATCACCGATTGTTGAGATAAGTCCTTTGCAAAATGAAGTTTCGATTCGAGGTATTACCCATGGGATTGTGTACTGTGCGGTGGAGGTAAGTAAACCCGAGTGGAATGACTTGATATACTCAACACTAAGGTCCAATATCACTGGACTAGAAAACAGGGGGCTCGGTATAATTCTGATGGGCGACTTTAATGGACACATAGGTGATAAGGAAGAAGGCATAGAGGGCGGGGACAAGAAAGTCAACAGGAATAGAAGGAAGCTGTTGAACTTCACAAATGAGCTCGGTCTGAAGATTCTGAACAGGGACGCGAGATGTAAGGGGAAATGGACCTGGGAGAGAAACGACAGAAAATCAATAATTGACTACATTCTCACAGATATGAATTTATGGAGGGAGGTGATAAGGGTAGAAGTGGATGATGAGGGCAAAATGGAGTTGGATAGTGATCACAACTTAATTACAGTGACGATGAGGGCCAAAAACCTAGAGAAAAGGAAAGGAAGCTTCAAGGAGGTTTGGTAACTCAAAAAGGATGCCGACTGGGCGAAGTTCGAAGAAAAACTGAAACCAAAGCTTGCAGCCGTACACAAGGGGGGCAGTGTCCAGAAGATGGCCGACGCCATAGTTGCGAACCTAGTGGAGGCAGGGAAGGAAAGTGTAGGAAAGATTAGGGTGCCGACACGGGAACTTGGGTACAGAGTGAACGAAGAACTGAAAGGGCCATAAAGGTTAGAAAAGCTAAATGTGCTGCATACAGGAGAAGTAGAAAACTTAAGTGGGTGGAAAGCAATGAGGCCATGGTAGCAAAGGAAGAATACCAACAAGCACGAATTAAAGTAAACAAGATTAAAGACGACAACCGGAGAGTGCGAAATAGCAGTCTTATTAGGACGATAAGAACGACAGGGGGTCGAGTTCGAGCGTATTTTGGAAATGGGTGAACAAACGTAACAAAGGGAATAACCCACAGAGCATTAAAGTAGATGGCAGAGTTACAGAAGAGCGAGATCAAATCGCATTAGAACTAGTCAAGCACTGGGAAAAGGTAAACGATAAGCGATGGGGCATGGGGAACCCACCAGTGTGTCCGAACCAGGTCGAGGAAAATCTATCGGACTTCGTGTGCAGCGAAATCAAAACTGAGGAGGTGCGAATGGTGATCTCAAAATTGAGGAATGGAAAAGCGGGAGGGGTGGACGAAATTCCTAACGAGTTTATCAAAAAAGGGGGAGAGGAACTCTTTGGAAAGCCTAACTGCCCTATTCAATTTAGCCATAGAAAAACAAGAGGTTCCAAAGGAGTGGGGGGAAAGTAAAGTGACATTTATTCACAAAAAGGGGGAAAAAGACGTCTTGGATAACTATCGAGGGATCTCTGTCAGCAGCAACATTGGAAAAGCCTTTTGTAAAGTCCTGTATGGGAGATTAGAGGAGGTGATTGAAGAGAAGGGTTTTTGGGAGAAATCCAGAATGGCTTCAGGAAGGGAAGGAGAGTCAATGACCATCTTTTCACGCTATCCCAAATGATAGAATCCGCGAAAGCAAAAAAGAAAAAGATGTTCATGGCCTTTTTGGATGTTAAAAAGGCATACGATAGAGTATGGAGGGAGGGTATGTGGCGCAAGCTGGAGGCTCTGGGCTTGGGGGCGAGTTTGTTGAGATTATGAAAACATTATAGAAAGACGTACAGAGTGAACTTAGCCTGGGAAACATTACAACAAAACGTGTGCCTATGGAGATAGGCCTAAAACAGGGGTGTATCCTTTCGCCAATTCTTTTTGCATTGTACATCAAAGGTTTAGGAGATGAACTCCTGCATAGCGACGAGGGTTGCAGTTGGTGACTTGAAGATCCCAGGGCTATTTTTTGCATACGATATGGTTCTAGTGTCAGAAAGCGAAGAGGGGCTAGCGAAGATGCTGGGAATTGTTGGGAAATATGGGAGCAAATGTGGACTCGAACTTAATGAAAGCAAGAGCAAAGTTATACCCGTGGGCCGCAAGGTGGACCCCACTCGAAGGTGGAGAGTGGGGGATTTCTGCTTTCCGGAAGGTAGCAGTAGACTTCTTAGTGTAGGAGAGACTAGTGACTATGAGTACCTGGGGGTAAATATAAACATCACAGGAAGAGGCATTTACCGAAACCATACAAATAAATTGATTCTGAAGGGGAAGCGAATCCTTAACCAAATGAAACTTATAGGGAGAAACAGTTTCAATAAGGTTTTCGTGGGGAAAACCATTTGGGAAATGGTGGGTCTGCCAAGTATAACATACGGTACGGAAGTTGTACCCCTAAACCAGACAGCTGTTAAGAGCTTGGAAATCCTGCAGAACGACGCAGGCCGATGGATAACAGACTCGAGTAATGCCGCAGCGCTAGAAGCAATCAGGGGTGAGCTTGGGTGGATGAGGATCAAGGACAGGATAGACCTATTGAAACTCGGTTATCTTAATTATTTGGTAAATCTCCCCGATAGCCGATGGTGTAAAGTAATGTTCCTGAGAACTTTCAACTCAAATATCAAGACGGGGTGGATGGTCCAAGTGAGGGAGCTAGTACAAAACTACTCATTGGAGATCTCGGACCTTGACGTTGGGGCAAACCAGGGCAAAAAGATCGTCAGAGAAAGGGTCATGGAGGATTGTAACCGTAATTGGCGAGAGGGGATCAAATCAAAGAGATCTTTGGGTGGCCTGCGTGATAAAGAGAAGCCTGGTTTTGAAGAGTACCTTGATGGCACCTTTGGGGGGTCACTGTTGTTCAAGCTGAGGTCGCGGTCCCTGGAGCTGAGGGGAAAAATTGGGAAAAACAGTGAAAAGGAGTGCCAGATGTGTAACGTTTGCGTGGTGGAGACCCTGGAACACTTTCTTATAGAATGCCCAAAATACCAGTCTAAAAGAACAAGATTCACGGGGAGTATAATGGAGAAGTTGGATGGGAGAATGAAGGACACGTGGTTAGGGGGCGACTCAAAGGAGAGGGTTAATATGCTAATCGGAGAGATTGGGAAGAATGGGGCAAGGGATGTCATCAAGCAGTTCGTCTCCGAGTGTTGGGAGGAGAGAAGAAGCGCGGGAATAGGGAGGCAGTTGGTAGAACATGGGTAACCAAGGCCTTCTCATACGGGAACCGCGACAAATCAGCGGCCGGCCGAAGTGTTATTATTATTACGTATTACACTACTTTTCTAAGAGAAGAGTCAGAGCAAAGGGATCTTATTGCGATATACTGCAATGAGAAGCCAAGGTTTGAGAAACACCTGTAGACGGGTGGTGGGGCCACTACTGTTCAAACTGAGATCGATGTTATTTTTGTTTTTATGGGGTAAATTGGTAAAGATAGCGATAAAGAATGCCAAATGAGTAATTTCGACGTAAGAGAGACTTTTGAATATTTTCTCTTATAGTGTACGGTGTACCGTTAAAATAGAGTAAGTGTCAAGGGGAGACTACTGAGGAAATGGGTTCGGAGAATGAAGGATATGTACGTATTGGGTGGTTGGGACAGAGAACGTCAGTTTATTAACTGATGAATTTGGAACAGACGAATTATGAAAAAACGTCAAACAATTCGATTCAGAAATGCTGGAAGGAGAGAAGGGGCAGCTAGGAGAACTGAAAAGTGATAGGCGCCGTCTCATATTTTCAGGGACGCCGGAAGCACGGGGGCAGATGGGCATCTTTCATCCCTCACTTCGGACCATGGGGGCGAAAGGAGGAGACAATGCCCTTCCCAGCTTTGTCACTCAGTTTTTTCAATAATTTATCCTCTAAGTAAAGCTAAAATACACCTCAAATCCGTTCTAGGAGCTTTCAAAATTCAATCAGAGGGGGTGGGGCGGGGCGATGGAGGGGGCACCTCCTCTCAAACTCCTTCATCTCGGGCCTTCGGCCTTCGAGACATGCATGCTTCGGTATGTTGCTGGTGTGAGTAAATACCCATTTCCCGGGGACTGACCCTCCTGTCACGAAGTGCTTCAGGTGTCCTGCATATTTTGATCTGCGTCAAATCAGCGGCTGGCCAGAGTGTTATTAATATTAGCATAACACACCATAATAATAATGGATCACATTTTTCGTTCATTTCGATCATTGTTTTATCTTTTCTTAAATATACTCGTCTTTTTACAGTATTTAACCCTTTAATGAAGGGTTTAGCTATGTTTTTGAGGCACAAAATGATTTTTTTATTTATTCATGTAAAAGTTTACAAGTATCTTCTACAACGGTTTGGTAAAGGGCTGGTGGTATTATTTTACAGTTTATTACCGATAATATATACAGTACAGCTGCTGTGGAATGGTTGTAATCCACGCGTGGGCAGTGATGTCCACGCATGCGTTTACCAGGTAATAAAAATCAGCAAAATTTTAATTAATGAAGCACCGGGTGACAGTTTGGAGTGACGGAGAACCTGGGACTTTTCATTTTAGAATGCCCAAAATATTTACTCTGTAGAACAAGACTCCCTGAGAAATTAACAAAAATAGAGGAAAAAATGGGGGATAAGTGGATGAGGAATGACATGGGGGAAAGGGTCAATGTTGTAGTTGGTGAGATCGAGAAAGCGCCAATGGGGTGAATTATGAACCCGTTTGTGACTGAATACTGGGAGATTAGAAGAAAGACAGTGCGGGAATCGCAAACGGAGAACGTGGTTAATAAGGCTTCCCCGATAGAGGATCGCGACAAAATAGCGGAAGCCCACAAAAATATTATTATTCGCTGAAACAGTCGATCACAAATTGTAAAAAATGGTGCATTTTATTACTTCTGGACCTATACCTTAATCCCTTTACCAAAACCAGACAGATTCAAAATTTATTTTTTAAATATAATTTTTACAATTTTTTCAAAAAACTCAACAAAACCATATCATGTGACGTCCTCATCGGAATGAGCTCATACTAATGAGGGGTCACAAGCTATGGTTTTGCTGAAATTTTCTGAAAAATAATATTTTTTCAAGTGCTGAATTTGAATATTACGCACGTGAATGAGACCGATTCGTTAGGTAAAGGGTTAACAATTGTTTAGGGGTCTAACCCCTACATTCCGCCCTAGTCCTATAACCTTCTAGATGGCGCGGGCTCATTGTTGTGTTCCAGGAACTATAACCCTCCCTGAGTTATTTTTGTTATTGCAATACATCCTTAGCTCGGGCATGTCAAACAATAGAAACTTTCATTCTGCAAAATAAAAAAACAAAACAAACAAATCCGCGAGCAATGAGAAAAGAGGGCCAGCCAATCTGCTAATTTTGGGGGTACCGGCAAAGTCAGTGTGTGTATGTGTCCGTATGTTTGTTAGTTGCACTGTGGGAGCAACTATGGCCATTGTGAACATCCAGACTATATAACAATAATAACACTTCGGTATGCGGCTGATTTGTTGCGCATCTCACGTGAGAAGGTCTTGATTACCCCTGTACTTCCAAATCCTGCCCCACCTCCACGCCTTTCTCTCCTCCCAATACCTGGAAACGATCTCGAAAAGCATACTACCTCTCTCCTTTGTGTCCCTCAATAACCACATATCCTTCGTTCTTCCACTCCACTTCCCCATTGTTCTCCCAGTGAATCGGATTCTGTCTGACCGATATTTAGGCCCAACAACCTGTTTGCCTTGACCCCTTCTCGTCAAAATATACGTCGGTTTGGAGGACGTCCGGCATCAATGGGGGGGGGGGGGGGGAGGGTGGGCTAAGGGGTGACAGGCCCCCAAAATTTCAGTCATTCCCTCCCCCAGGTGATGTGGCCTAATTATTGATGCCTTTCACAACTTTTAAATTATGGACACAAACGGACTCAAGAGTTAAGGAAATTGCGTTTTTTGTCTCGAATTTCACAATTTCCCCCCCCCCCCCCTCCTGCGATAGGCGTGTCCCCTCTTGTGCTCGCCCTCATCTCGTTCAGATCGCTGTACCAGCCCCCCCCCCCCCCCTAAATTGGGTATCCTGGCTATGCGCCTGTTGCAGAAGCCGAGGGGTGGTATCCATCAGCCTGTCGATGTGGAATCAGAGTATCGGCCGACTCTCAGTTGGAAACGAAATAGGAAAAATATAGTTTTATGCCGTCTCAAAACATCGTTAATTAATGAATGTGGTTCAACAATGCTGAATGGTGATGATACTTTGGTGAGCAGTATTAATGCATGTCGTGTCGGAGCACTTTGTTTGTCTTTTCAAAACACCGCTTTTTCCATTGTATTGGGAGGCTCAACTGTGTTTCTAATCGGATTATTTAAAAACTGCGAAAAACAATATGGAGTAAATTATGTCTAACATACTATTGTTTGGATAATCCACCCTGGTATAAATACGACAGAAATACTTACCGAATCAGTGCATAGCGCAAACTTGTCCCTTAGCGAAATATACAGCCGTGTGATATATGAAATCAAGACAGGCGAACAACAATTAAGAAAAACATGGGACCGTATAGAGGATCCTTTGAATTTGCAGAGAGGTGAGCCAATTTTTTTCGTGCATTTATAGTGCAGATGGAATAGTCATTTGTGGTACATTTAATACAACAAATAATAAGAAGCTGTTAATATGGACCCAGTTCTCAGATGTTTAAAATTTTTAAATTCAAACAGACCAACACCTATTACTATGAATATACACAATTATTCAAAAACGTTATAATAAGTTTATCGTATCGAAAAATACTATTATAATTATAATATTTAGACCAATTCATTATCGTAGTTAGAAAGACGAAGCCTTCCAAAATCAAATATTCCATGAATTGCGTCGTTTACAGTGACGTGTCTTGGGGAGCTATAAGGATAGGGTAGCATATTCTTCAACCAGTCGATTTGGGCAGTTAGGTATGTGGCGGTTGTATGAAATGTACTATTTTGTTGGTTCTGGCTCTATGTTTGGCTTGACAGTTAAGTACTTTCGTCACAGAGGTCTGACATTGTCGAATAATAGCCTATGTGTGCCAATTGATCAGTGTGATGCAATGCTTCATTTTACTCATGCCATTTCATAGCTTGTACCAAACGATAGGTGCTTGACAATACTGCGGCCTGTCATTGATTCGTTAGTCTGCCCTGTGTCCTGTGTCATGGTTTAGCTGGAGAAACTGTAACTGGAATCGCCCAATCCACGGTTCGCAAGGGCCAAGGCGGACCCCCGTCGTCGGACACACACTCGCAAAATTAGCACGAAGGAACCAGAGAGATCAAGTTCTCCCCACCTCACCCCAACTTCTTCCAGAAAGTGTTGAGAGAGAGCACATTTTGGCTAACATTATCTTTATCAACCCGTCCTTGTAATCTTATTGGAAATTAGCAAGAAGGGAATTCACAGCCTCCTCACTTAATCTAATGAGGATGTGATCAATAATTCCCTTGTTTGGTTTGTCTTTACTACGGGCCGATGGGGAAGTTTATTAAATATGAAACAATTTTGTTTCTAATCCAGAGGTGCGTGAGTCCCAAACATATATCCCTAGCACTAAGGCACATGATACGTATGCCCACCCCACCCCCTCCCCCACCTCCTCCCCACCGTGCAATAAAAGTAATGTGTAAGAAATTGATGAAAATGTAGAGGTTTTTTATTGGATACCAAAATTATACTTCGTATCACAACTGTTTCACGGAGAAAAAAATGGGAAACAACATTTGTGAAGAAATGCAGCTGATTCATTTAATTCCGCAAAGTTTCCCCCTTCCCTGTCTTCTCTGAAGTGAGAATAATTCCTTTTTCATTTGATAGCTTGGAAATAAGAGAGGACAGCTGATTCAAAACAGTTATTAAGTTACGTCGGTGTGGGCTGGGTTGTCTAGACCATGTAACTCGCGTCTTTAGAAAACAGATACTTCTGAATGAGGGTGATTTCCCCCCCCCCCCCCCCCCTTCATTCAGCGGTGTTAAGAAGTGTTCTGGGACGTAGGAAGTTTTTCGAATTGGGGTGGGGGAGGGGGGGGGGGCACAGTCGTCGAAGAGCAACCATACACTGATATATTAGTAGGAGCAATGTGCAAAGAAAATTCCTGAATAACCAATTGTTTTCATTTTCTGTCTCAAAAACATATGTTTTTGAGACAAAAAATGAAAAAATAATGAAAATTAATTGGCGATTTTTGAGAATAGCGCTGTTCGGTTTTTGCCGTTACGTTAGGTAAAGGGTTAACAAATTTTGTGGAAATTTGCTACATATGAAGACAAGAAATGTGCACCTATAAAGGGGTTTCGGGCAACTGCATTTGAGTTGTGAAGCCCACCCACTGACTCCCCATTCACTGGTAGTGATATTATGGTGAAAAATATATTGCTAAATCTCTCTCTCTCTCTCTCTCTCTCTCTCTCTCTCTCTCTCTCTCTCTCTCTACGCCACTATATATTTGCATTTTGTTCAGAACAAGTTTGAAAAGCAAGTTGCCCTCTCAGTTGTCTATAAAACATCTGCGGAGCGGATTGATTATTCGCCAAGACAAATACTAAAATACCTTGGAAAAGATTTACATTCACATTTAATGGTTCAGCTGATGGCCATTCTCGTTTGCTTGCAAGTGATTGGTCGAGATTTGTTTTTCATAACTCAGTGAATACTTTTCCCCCTCATACAAAAGTTTGTCTTTTTCCCCGCCCACCTGTCGAAAAAATGTAGGCTCGTTTAACCGTGCAATTAAACTATAATTACATCGGCTGAGCTGAGAAGTTGTATTTTATCAATTTGTTACCACAAATAAATTATTCGTAATTGTCCACGTAAATGTGGACCGGGGACTGCTCTTTGTGAGGCTACATTCATTATAATACAGATAAATTAATTTATAAATTAGTATTCACATGGGTTCTTTAACCCTTTACCTAACTTGAAAAGCAGACGACACTTGCAAAAATAATTCTTGAATAACTAATTTGTTTCATTTTTTGTCTCAAAAACCTAGGTTATGACCCCCTCGTTGGAACGAGCTCGTTCCAACGAGGGGCCATAACCTATGTTTTTGAGACAAAAAATGAAAAAAATAATAAAAATTAATTGGCGATTTTTGAGAATAGCGCTGGCCGGTTTTGACCGTTACGTTAGGTGAAGGGTTAAACTAGTTTTGCCCTTCAGTATTCGTGACTGCGCGTGGTGCCTTTTGCTGAAAACTTTAAAACTGTCGTCTACACAAAAGCTGATGACAATAAAATATGTCAAAATATGTTATCGTTTGGGATTTCCACGGAAAAATGGCAAAACTTTCGACCGCCTCAGGGTACATTATAGGACAAGCAATCACCTTATATTAAATTATAATTATTTAAATGAATTACCTGTCGCTTTATCGGAATGTGAATGTGGTATGGGTGAGTTAAGTTCTGTTTGAAGTGCGCAGCACTTCATACAGAACTTAAGACGTCCATTCCGCAGTCATACTTCGATAAAGCGACAGGTAATTCATTTTATTATACGCTAAACGATAGATTATAGAAAAAATTGCGGAAAAATAGAAATCGTATCCCCCACTGTGAAGATGTAGAAATTTTCACTTTCACGGTGTCTATCAAAATTGCGGCTTTCAAAGAATCACTTCAAGGTGAATACGAGTCAAATTATCACTGGAAATTATCAATTTGTTCTAAAAACGTCCACGTGAGGCCACGGTTAAGTTGAGCACTAAGGCTCACTGCACGTCGATGGTGCACTTGTCCTCAACCAATGCTAACCCTTTTGTGTGGAGTTAATATGCTGTGGAGTCTGGCAGTTGCTCGCCGTTGCTCGGTGGTTCTCTCTGGGTACTCCGAAGTACACAAGGTGACCATGGCTGTCGAAAATGTCAAATGCGTCGGTAAAAACCCAATAAATATATAAATAAATGGTTGGTGTGCGTACAATCTCACATTCGATATTTTCTCTCTGGATATCAAATAATTTCCGTTGAAATTAAATGAAAATTGACGGGGTGTGGAGATTGTAATAATTGGATCAAAAGGGACGAATAGTAACGAATTGGAGAGGAGCAGTACAACAAAAGCGACAGAGAAAGAGCTGGTGTTAGGCAAAGTGTTAGGGGTGGGAGTTTGAGGTGGAATTAGCCTGTTGAGTGATGTTGGGAATGATGTTTCACGAAAATTACCGTAGTGGTGACAGTTCCAGCGTGTAAACTTATTATTATACAAATCTTTTGCAGGCCACACACAGCAAAAATAATAACAATCAGAAAGTGTGTTAAGAAAGAACCCAGAACAGAAGAAATTGTCGTCACACCCACCGTTCCTGCTATCACCAGAAGTCATCTTGCAAATAGATTTCTGGCTAATTGGATGGCTCAGAATCCACCAAACAACCCAGTGACTGTAGATGATAGTCTTACAGATCTCAAGTGGTTGCTGAATCTTGACGTGAAAAAACTTGCTGTGCCATCGCAACTCAACAAAAAGACTTCAGTCGATCCGAACACCATATTGAACATTAGGGACACCGCTTCGGAGCAGGAAACCGCTTTGACTTCCGAGTTGACACCTCCAAATACCCCACCTACATATTCTAGTGATATAGACTATTCTTCGGATCCAACAGTAAAACCACCATATTCATATGCACAATTAATTTATATGGCGATGAAGGAAACCAACAAAAGCAAGATGGTTCTGTCTTCAATCTATAACTGGATTACAGAGAATTTCATGTATTATCGTATTGCTGATCCCAGTTGGCAGGTAACGAAACTTATAAATAAATAATGAATATTTGTTACTTCCATTGTCGCAGTTAATATTTTGTGATGAGTGTGGAGGTGGCGGGGTACACTACTACCGGGAGAAAATAGTGCTGCATAGCATTGTCGAGAGCCACAAGTGTCACGTGGCGACCCACAGCATCGTTGGTCACTACCGAACATCTCATGGCCTTGGCCTCCCTTTAACCCTTTACCTAACATGAAAAGCAGACGACACTTGCAAACAAAATTCTTGAATAACTAATTTATTTCATGTTTTAATTAATAACAGTGTCGATCAAAGGTTGGAGATTTCGGACCCGAACGGCACGTCGTGGGGTTCAAAATATGCTCGATATGCCATAAAATCCAGATGTCCCTATGAAACCGGCCACAAAATTTACTTACGCTGCCTGAGGATAGGGCTGTACCTAGAAGGTTGGTACAGGGCGTCGCACTATTGTTGTCCGCCACTGAGTAGCACTTTCCCAAAAATGCAACCAGTTCAAATTTTGTTTGTCAGATCTCAATGAGCCCTATTGAGCAATACTGAATTGCTTACATTTCCAGATACATTATGGGGGGGGGGGGGGGGGGGAGTTTGCAATTTTGATATTTCGACATCAGTGAGGTGGTTACGTGATGAGGGCGTGTGCTTACCAAAAATGGACAAATTTTCAAAGATGGATGTCTTAAAGACGTCCTCTCTTGAATTTTTAAGCGGTAAGTGGCAGTTATCTCCGCTTGTTTCAGGTGTATGTATATTTCTCAAGACTACGTGATCTAAACAATATTTCGACATGCCACAAACTTTTCTTGCAAAACCCCTGACAGTGGGTCGTCGTTCACGCCCTTGCATCTACACCGTTCTTTACTTTGTTTGAAAAAGAGAAATGTACCGAAGTGATTAACCCATTGTCTCATCAAGTCCTGTTCTTTTTACCAAAAATGGGCAACAAAAATATATTCGCCATTCAAACCACGTAATTCCTCGTTGAAACGAGCCTGTTATACTTCTACCAATGAGCGAACAAAAGATATGATTTGGAAGATACAAATATCAAAATGTTTCAGTTATTTGTGAACAATATTGATATTTTTCGTCTGCGGTTGTTGGGCAAATAATTCACCCTTTTATTGTTTTATTATCCTACGAAAAGATGGTGCCGTATTCCATAGCTCTAGTAGAGTTTGTCCCAGTTATTAAGGCCAGGAAATGGGATTGTCACGGAAGAAAACAAATAAGGGGTGATTTAAAATTTGGTTATCTCAACTTATTTCCACTTGTACTATATGTATGATTAGGCCACTGCAATAATGATAAGAAGTAGTATTGAAGATTGGAAGGAGAAAAAAAACTATGACCTCTCTGACGTCTTCTGACAGAGTAATTGTTTATTTGGCAACATAGTTGGTTCCATGGGAGCAGATGCCTGTCCAGAAGTTCCTTTTTCCTAGGATAAAATACCAAGACAGAAAACGTTTTTCCCTTCTTCGTTGAGAAAGCGTGATAAATGGCGATTGGTAGATCGCAGAAAATATTGTAGACAGCATAAAAAGAGAGTTCTAATGTACATGTAGCAAAGGAGAGACGAATGGCCGTCGATGAAGTAAATCCGTCGGCTGGTTGTTTGAGTTGTATGGTACTGTGTGAAACGAAATGGTTTTAGCGCGCAAGGCGCGCAAAGCGCGCAGGGACGGCGTGGAGCACGCCCCTTTCGACCCTCTTTAGCTGTATGTGATTTTGACTTGTTTGGCCGTGGCAAAGGTGGAAAATGATTAAGGTACTCAGCAGCGTCTGTGTTTTCGTCTGTTCTTTTTGGGGGAGGTGGCTGCGATGGTGATACCTCCTTTGGTGGTGTTGAAGGAGGAGTGCTGGAGGGCTGACATAGTTGGTATGGTCTAGCCCTTGCAGCTGCCGGTGGTGGAGAGCTCTTTGGTGTTGTGCGCAGGTAGTGGCTGCTGACATTCTCTACTGCTACTCTGAACATGTTTTTATTTAGCTCGCGGTTTTCCAAGGTTTTGATCGTGTCTAGAAGAAATGCTAGGTGTTCGTCATCTCTGCCCTTTTCTCTTAGGATGCTCTCGTGGGACTCCGCGGTGTATGCTTCCTGGGTGGTGTCCTGGTCGGAAAAGGTCAGAAGAGCAAGAGCGGGTTTAGCGACATGAGCGACGCCCAACTCAACATCCTGCTCCAGAGACAGACCTTCCTCCTCCATCTCCTCTTCCGAGGAAGAGTGTGATGGGCTGGAGATAGGGCTGTTACCTGGCGATCCAGTGTCCTCCGGACCTTCCACCGGAGTGGAAGGAGCCGAGCTGAACGTAGAACGGACAGGGGTAGCAGGCATTGAGCTTTCAAGCCATGGTTAGCCTCCCTCTCTTCTCTTTCCGTCCCTTTCATTTCCAAGAACACCGCCAATCGGCGGGCATCACGTCGTCTGGTGGAAGGTCTCTTCTTTCTTTTCCTTTTCTTCTTTTGGCTGTCCTTTGGCTCTGTTCGGCGCTTGTCATCATCCTTTTGCCAGTCCGAGTTACGTGGAATGTGACCAGTGCGGGGAGAAATCCCCCCACGAAAGGTACTACACCTCTCCAGGGACATCGGTTCGGCTTCTTTATCAAATTCTACTGTCAGATGAATTTTACCTTTGAGCACCGGGATACTCCAGGTGGTAGCAAAGGTAGCCTTCACTCTGACAAGTGTTTCTTGGATAACAAGTGGGAGCTCCATTGTTCAGTAGTTAGCACATCGGAGTCCAAGGTGCGAATGTAACCGTAATGGGTACTGTATGATGGTGGGTGAGTGAAGTTTATACCAAATGTCGGCCACGTCACTGCCCCGTGTCATTTCATGAGCCTCATTATGAGATTTGATAGTCTGGTAGCACCGCTGCCATACTACTAACTTATGTGACTACAAATAAAATACAGCTATTGTAAATGATTACAAAAAAATAAGATTGAATGAGATCATATCACCTCATGTGGCGTGGTATGGTCTCATTCAATCTGATCCCCCGTGGGAACCCCGGAAAGTGAAGCAGTGCTTGTTTACTGTGGTAAACAAGCTCTGTTTCACTAGTAAAATAGGACCCAGTCACTAAAGCTTGGGGTGCGAGTCCTCTAAAATAGGCAACATGGGGCATAAACGATTGGCTGACCTTGCCTTTATCTCGATGTTGTGGTCATGATTAGCCATTGTGCAGAAGTATGTGACCTTAGACAACAATAAATAAATAAATTCAGTCATATTTTTCAGCGAGTTGGAATGTTAGGGGGTGAATGTAAACGGAGAGTTCTGTTCTGGGACACTCTCCCAAAAAATTAATTTGACATGAGAAGTGTTTTGGGTTTTTTAGGGCATTATTGGACAACCAGCACCGATCCGGTGTCGGTAGTCCGCCAATGCCTTAAAATTGCCCAGATCGCACAACAGGCCTATACAATACCCTACATTGTGAAATATGACTCGCTATTGGCGTGTTCACTATTCCAGCGCTGACAAGCAGTTAAGTTCGTGAAACATCGGTTAGGATAATACAGTGGACGTTACCAAGAACTTCAAATATTTTAAACTTTGTTGGTTAAAAAAGTGAGGGGCCGAAAACCTCACCGGAAGCTAACAGGATGAATTCTCCTTGTTTCTAAAAGATCTCCCGGTCATTCTCTCATCTTTATTTCACCTCAAATCCTGATATTTTATAAGAGTCTCAACACAAAAGACAAAGGCAACTCGTTTAATATGGATGTGGAAATGTACCCAATACACTTTCATTAACTGGTTAATAATATTATCAAGACCGTTCGCTGATGTCCCAAAATGATCTGAACTGGAAACAAAACCATAAAGTCTCGCTCCGTCACTACAACATTTCAATGGTGGTAGAAAGAATAGCATTGGGAGTACTGGCGTAACTTTGTGGAACGTGACACGCACCGTACATTGGTAAATGTGTCGAAATTATTGACTTGGTGTAATGGACAGCATGTGTACAATACATTTTCTCTTTTCAGAATTCCATACGCCATACATTGTCACTGAACAAATGCTTTGAGAAGGTGGCCCGAAGACGGGATGAACCAGGAAAGGGTGGTTATTGGAGAATCAATCCAGAATACAGCCACATGTTGGATAATGCAAATCTTAAAAGGAGAACATGCGGTAAAGGAGTGTTTCCAGTTTCTAAACGTTTCAGAGCAGATGACGAAAGTACCATTAATAAAACAGGAGAATCTGATCCAAGTTTACTTCAGTATGGCATGAAAGAAAATGACAACGATGATTCTGTCTTAACAGGCGTCAGTTGGTCTTCTATCATGAGCCAGGATATAGAGGTCGGCGGAGTTAGCATTAAGACGGAACAACTGTTAGACGGCTCTGATGATGAAGTATGTTCTTTGCTTCCACTGACTCCACCACCTTCAGAAACTGATAATATGGGAATAAATGAATTCTTCGCTGATTTCTCTGCCGGACTTTCAAAAAGTGATTACCTCGGACATTCATCTGACGATCCATTGAATTTAACAGTCAGCTCAGAAGATCCTTTAAATTTAACTGTCAATACAGAAAGTGTAACATCGTCTTGGTTTGATGAGAGCTCGAATGACTGCTCAGACAGGGACAAAGATTCTGGATTACATACCCCAAGAAGTGAATCACCACTCTTTTTTGACAATAGTGCTAATTTGGACGAACAATGTCTTGACTTTCCATGGCTGAGTGATATAGCTGCTGCTTTTGATATTGACAGCTTGGTCAGTTAGCCGCTGCATTTAAGACTACTCATTGCACAGAACTTATCATAAAAGTGGACACAGAATTGCGAACGGATCGCTACTGAGACGCCATATGGTTGAAATTCTGTCTGTCTTCCTCTCCACCACACCGAAAAATTTCATCTGTTAATCCTTTATCTTACGAGAAAGTCAGACGACACTTGCAAACAAAATTCTTGAATAACTAAATTGTTTTCATTTTTTGCGTCATAAATATAGCTAATTGCCCCTCCTCATTGGAACGAGCTCAACGAACTCGTTCCAATGAGGGGGTCATAAGCTATGTTTTTTCGACAAATAATGAAAAAAAATGAAAATTGAAAGCAATCTTTGCGAATAGAGCTGGACAGTTTGGACCGTTACGTTGGTTAAAGGGTTAAAAAGAAATACGAGAACATTGAATCTAAGATGCTATTTTCATTTACTTTCTTCTTGTGGTCTTCATTTTATTTTATTTATTCAGGAAATCTCTTTCCACTGGTGCGTCGCGATGCAATCATGATCTCATCGCAAGAGGCCGCTTTTGAATTACAAAACTGTACTCTAAACAAGAATTTCATCTCCGATTCGTTTTTAATTAACCCTTTACTTAACACGACAAGAAAATAACGCTTGCAAATTTTTTTCTTGAATAACTACGAAAAATGGTCATTGTTTCTTTCCCCAAAAAACTATATGACACCCCACCCCCTCATCGGAACGAGCTCGTTCCAATGAGAGATCATAAGCGGTTTTTTAAAGGCAATTATTTAAAAATTTGAATGGCGCTTTTTGTGAATATCTATGACTGGGTATGCACGGTGTTAAATGTATGCAGATTTCAGTTTTCATAAAAAATACAGCTTCCCATTGCCTAAAAGAAGCTAAACCTTGTCTGTTTATAAAGCAGTTTCAATGGCTTTTTCTTCATGGCTTGGTCACTTTTGGTCATATTGTAAATATACATTTTTTGTTGTGACTTTAGAATCTAAAAACACCGAACGCATATATTAATGAATAATGTTTGAATATGGACTATATTTTGTTTCGGAGGTGGTTTGATAAAAAAAAAATTTTTTTCACACTGTGTACGAGACAGTATTTACGGCCGTTAATAACAGACCAATATCTCCACGAATGCCGACAACTTGTGCTTAAAACCATTCAGAGATAGAATTGAATTTCCCGCTTCCTTATTTCTGTCATTCTGTTTACTTAAAATAATTATTCATTGTAATGACTGTTGTGCCGGGATAATTCAATTTTGTGCAATACACGTGCAACTAAACATATCATGGGTCATAAATCACTGTAAAATCATCGTAACATTGTGCATAAAACCGGAACTATTTTTATTTTAAAATATCACATAGTTGAGCAGGAAACGGAATTTGACACTGAGACAACCTGGAGATAATACCTCCATTCGTCCACTTCATTTAGCTCACAGATCATCCTTCGTTCCAAACATGCAACGTAAAATAGCTTTGTCGATCGTCATCTTTCCTCCGCCCTTACAAGTAAAATATGTTACAACTTGAAATAAATAGGGGGTCTTCTCTCGGAATGGCGTCATTGAATTTATTTCAATTGGGTGACATTCGATTCGACACCCCTCCCCCTCCCCCCGCGCGAACTTTCAGAAAGTGAAGCGATGCTTGTTTTCTGCGGTACCAAGTTCTGGTTTAAGGCAAAATAGCATCCGGAACCAACGCCTAGGGTGGACGTACTCTAAAGTAGGCAGCGTTGGTATCAACGACTGGCTAAACTTTACTTGATACATATGCTGCGGTCACACACAGAACGACACGCGAGTGTGAATGGATTAATCGATATATACTAGTGCCATCGTGGAACGATAAAACTCCAGACCTGCGGCCTCTTGTTCTATCCTTCCACGCTGGTACTCGTGCCATATCGATTAACCCATTCACACACGCGTGTCGTTCTGTGTTTATTACACGCCTTCAAGTCTATAAAAAACAACTATTAGAGGACACTCATGACAACTATCAACAAACCAAATTTGCGAGGAGAACACGTGTTACTATTTCGTCGCCTGGGTTTCAATGTGTTCTATGTGCCTACTGGCATATAGAACACATTGGAACTCAAGAGACGATTTTTAGTAATCGCTAGCAATTCAAATGTAATCGTGTTGCACGATTTGTAGAAAATTTCGGTGAAATTTTGCTTCTATTTAAAAATAGTCCGTTAGCGATTTCCGTTCCGCGCATATTTGTGGAACGGATTTTCATTTTCCGCATAGTCTAGTGTTCCTGTATATGGGGATTTCATAGAACAGGCGTGTAATAAATCATGTAGCCAGACATGCTGAAACTGACCTTAAACCTAAATAAATAACTAAATTCGCTCAAGGTGATAGGAGAAACTATCTTTTTCTATCCACAATGTAGGACTAAATGAGTATAAAAGTGCCTAAGAAGCTTTTGGTTTTTTCAGCTTACTGCATACTAGATACTGATCTTGCATCCGCTTATCTGAAGAGTTACAGTTGCATAAAGTGAGAAACTCGTAGTTCTGTCGATGTTTTTACTCTTACGCGAACAAACCAATTTCCAACCATTAACACCAGTCAAAGCGATTTCGTCATTGTTTCATAACTATTTTCAGAAGAAAATCTATGTGATTAGGTCCAGACCAGATAACTTCCGACAGAAGTTGGCGACACACAGCAACGTCGCCTGTCACAACGAACACACGGTGATGATTTGTGTCGCTAAGTTCGGTCAGCTATTTTAGAGTTTCACCTCTCGTTGACTTGAAATAGCTGCCAAAACCACTATCCATTTCACTCGAACCCTAGTAACCTGTTCATTCATGTTTTGGGACCTCCTGATTTTACATACCGAAACGACGATTGGTAAATGTACTGACCAATCAGAGATGATAATATTCACAGATGTATTATTGTACAGATTAATTTATTTGTAAATAATATCATGTATCATAAAAAAAGTTGTGTAAATATCATATTAGAAACAATGAAAAATTAAGTCATTATATATGTGGTGCTGTTATAAGTTTCTGACGTCACATGCCAGTGATTGGACCCTTTGTTTATTTGTTTCAAAGCAATGTTGTGAGAGGATAAATTTTTCGCTTGTTTAAAAAGAATTTCACGGTAAGCGGAAACTTTTACAAGGTTGTAAATTCAACCTTTAAATTTCAAGTTCTGAAGCCACCACTGAAATTCTTAAAACGAATTTCACGCAGTTATGGGCTGTGACCAGGGCCCAGTACTATAAAACTTGTACAATTGTATTTTCCAGGTATCAATTGGTTAAAATGAACCATTAGCTTGTACAATTGTATTTTCCAGTTATCAATGGGTTAAAATGAACCATTAGCATTTTCAATGATCTGGCAATTTGCCACTTAGCAAAATACGATATCTTTTAAAATGCTGATGATTTATTTTAGTCAGCTATATTAATAAGTAGAAAATACAATTCTAGAAAATTCAGTTGTAAAAGTTTTATAGTACTGGTCCCAGGCTAGCCCTTGAATAGTCTATTACGTATCTTTAAATTCAATCGGTTGGAATAATTCAGTTTATGGGAAAAGATAACATGAACGTTTCGGTTTTCACACCAACTGAAATATTCCATCTGATTGAATTAACCCTTTACCCAACGTAACGGCCAAAACCGGCCAGCGCTATTCACAAAAATCTCCAATTAATTTTCGTTATTTTTTCATTTTTTGTCTCCAAAACATAGGTTATGACCCCTCTTTGGAACGAGTTCGTCGAGCTCGTTCCAATGAGGGGTCATAACCTATGTTTTTGAGACCAAAATATTAGTTCTTCAAGAATCTTTTTTGCAAGTGTCGACTGCTTTTCATGGTAGGTAAAGGGTTAAAATACCATAAACGTGCAAGAAATGCTTCTCAATCCACACTTCATTTGATCAAATCTTTGATGAAATTTTAGTTATTATTAGACATGTTTGCTAACTAAATAGTTCGAATGAAGTCTCACCACAGCTGTAGTTTTGAATACGCCGCGTAGTCCCGCTAATTGTGTTAATATCTCGGTGAATTGAATAATAATTAATTGGAAAATCTATAACTGGAACAGGAAGGGATATCTGTATATCTTTGTAAAGGGAAATCTCACTACAACAAAGGTAGTCTGCACACAAGCCCCACGAAAGGTTGGTACACAAACAACCCATAACAGCGTCGAATTCTTATAAGAAATGAATAATCTACCCTGTTGGGGTCTTTTCTAAACTCGTCACCTGAGTTCCAATGTGGTCTATGTGCACATAGAGCACATTGGAACTCAGGGGACGAACTGATAAAAATGAAATCGTCATTATAAGTTTGTACACTAATAAACATCATCAACATACAGTCATTTTAAACTAAAATGTAAAGGCTCAGATACCAGAATTTATTGATACCAGTACTACATTTTCATTGACGTTTTTATCAAAAATAGTATGTCTTCGCGTGTCGACAGACAACAGTATTCAACAATCCTGCCGCATAACATTACCAGACTGGTAGCTCTGAAATGTTTAGTGCATTTAGATCGCCCTTACATCAATGCAGGATAAAATAACGGCGAATGTTTGCTGGAAAACGTGGTGAATACGACACTACCGGTGACTAGCTGTGTCGGGGTAAGATTGTTATTTTGTCGAGTGATCAGGAAAGTTTACTTCACGCAATTAATGTGTGGGGTCAACTAATCTGTTCACATCCAGCGAGAGAATAACGAGCGTACCGAAATCGAACTACTTTCTGTATATCGTATAACATAAGGTTTCTGTACTTTTACAAGAGTTCTCACAAATATACTACTGGGTGTAATGAAATGCGATCATCACTTTTCCATCTGAATTTGGATTAATTTGAACTTACCTCTGGGTGAAATTTCTAGCTGTTTCATCATATTGAGAGGTGCGCTGAAACATCACTCGAAACGTCACCAACACGTTGAAAAAGACCACCCAGCAAGAAAGGTGAATGATAAGAAACTTTACACCATATGTTCTTAACCCTTTTTCTTATGTAACGACCATATGTTGTCATCCCCAATGGAAACGTGGAGCAGTGTCTGTTTTCTGAGGCAAACAAATTCTACTTTACTCGAAAAATAGGACCTGGTAACAAACACCTGGAGGAAGTCCTCTGTAGTGGGCAACATAGGTCTAAACTATTGGGTAAATTTGACTTCCTATCTATGTTGCGGTCATGATATAGCCAAAGATGCTGACATTGACCTCGAACACCAATTAATAAATAACTATATCTGGCCAGCGCTGTTCACAAAAATTGTTATTTATATAATTGTATTGTATTTCTCAATTTTTCCGTCCAAAGCATAGCTCTTATGATCCCTCATTGGAACGAGATTCCCCCACCCCCACCAGTGAGGAATCATGAGTTATGTTTTGAGACAAAGATTGAAATATTTTAAATGGTATATCAAGGGTTCGAACCCACACCGAAAACCTTCCTTCGGCACCATCCGCCTCGTGAAACTATACTAAACGGCGCACATCGAGTGCGTGATTTCGTATAGTTTCGCTTGGCTGTTGGTTGCCGAATAAATCTCTCGCTATGCCATTAATTTTGCAATATAAGTCCCCACAAAGTAGATCTTCTGTTTCTCAGGTCATTTTTGTAAAATTGCATGTTTGCGGGTAGTTTTTCGTTTTAGTTTTGTAATTAATTCTTTGCCTTCAAAAGTCATGTTCTTGTTTTGTTTTATGTTTTAGGCCTCATAATTTACAGAAAAGTATGGGTGGTGGTGTATTTCATGATTTTCGTCCCTTGGGTGCTAGAAGGCTTTGCAATGCTACAACATTGCATAGCCTTGTTGCACTGAAGAGACAAATTTCTCAATTTTATTAACTTGGGTAAAATATGAGACACAAACCATTTAATCATTTAATTTTTCACGTTTGCATTGCCAAACAGAGCTTAATTGCGCCAGCCCAAAGGACCATGCATGCGGGAGGGCGTGAGAAACAGGTTTTTAACCCTTTTAAACCTCGCCAGCGTCTTTTCCCGATTCTATGGCTTTCGGGGAATTTCTCGCTGATTTTCGTTGAAGTGTAGTATGTAGAATTAAGTGATGCAATTTTCTGATACAAAGTGAAATGTTTAGTTATTCAATAACTTCGGTTCGGTTGTTTGCAAGTGTTAAGTAAAGTATCCATTACTTTTCATGACATTCTCGGTGTATCGTATATAGTGTGTTCCGTCCAGTCGCAGTTATGAAATGAGGTCTTGATACACGTCAGGTGGAAGAAGGAATATGTCAATCATAAACATGTGTTTTGGGGTTATCTTGAGAATATGTTTCATGTAATTGTATATATGCGTATTCATAATTAGTTACGTTGTGCATGTCTGTATATACTGTATTTACATATCACTATTTAATTATTTGTAAATATAAATATATTATTTATATTTTAATAAATAATTTATTTGTCATTCCTGTGGCTGTTTATCTTTTTAGCTCGCACATTGAAGGCGATGATGCTTAAACAATTTTCATTTATGAGAAAAATATTTTGTGTCATTTGCACGCCTGGAGGAAATAATGCTATTGTTTCATTTCCGTCATTTATATTCACTTGTAGAAAATACAATTCTGGAAAATACAATTGTAAAAGTTTTATGGTATTGACCCCAGGTCTGATGAAGAAATTGTAACTTGAATTTTAGCAGGATGTTTGTGTTTGTTCTCTAAACTTAACCTTATACTTTTCATGAGATTTATTCGTTTGTTAGCTCTCGTTAATCTGAAGGAAATGTGTTTGTTTAGGGTTAGTTTCCTATCGAGTGTTATTCCTTGGAATCTGGTCTTCTCACAAGTTTTCAGTCCGGTACACAAACGATAACGGTCGATGGGCAGAACTGTTTGGGTTTTTTTTTGGTTTTTTGTTTTTGAGGGGGGGGGGGGGTTGTGGGTGTTGTTGGGTTTTTTTTCAGTGGTAGTTTTAGTTTTATTAATTATTAAGGTAGAGCTTAACGTGCCACCTGGCGCAACAGTCTTGTAGATCACCGAGTGCGACCTGTTGTCAGTGTTCTGTGATGTCATAGGACCCACTTGCGATGTAGAGTCTCTTATCCTCAGCGAACTGGGAGGTTTTGACCTGATGTTCAACCACCTTGTGGATGTCATTAATTTGACTGATTCTGACACGAAGTGACCCTTGCTGTCGAAAGTGTTGTTAAAGCCAAATAAAAAAATTCGGTTGATAAAAAGTAGGGGGACTGAGGACCGAGCCCTGGCGCGTTCCGATCGAGAGCCCCACCTCTTGAAATATCTCGCGATATAACCTGACTTTAATTTTCTGATTGGTTAGGAAGGAAGCGATAATTCGATGTATTTTGTTGGGGAGCTTCATTTTTAGGCAGTTTGTATCTCATTCTGTTATGCCCTACTGAGTCGAATGCTTTTTTCGACATCAAGTAGTAATGTTTGAGACAAGGAAGGTTTCCTGTAATCAATGAGCCGGTACACAATAACCCCCTTGTGGTTTTGTTTTGCTCTTTGTCATTAATTTTGTCAAAGAAGTTAATTGATTCCAGGTGCTTTTGGAGTTTATTAGTGCTTGCGCGTTCAAATATTTTTTCTTGGGCAACTGAGGAGACAGATGGGCAGTAACTACATACATTCATGGAGACATCGTACACAAGCATAATGCTTGCTACAGGAATCTAATTCCATGTCTTGTATTATAAGGCATGTGTATGAGGATGGGCATCCATTTGAATATAAAACCACGATAAAACCGGACGCCCATTTGCATTTTGACTTTAAAAGTCATTTTCAAAGTCATCAAGTTCGTGCAGTTATTTTTTATACATAAGGACGTTTCACACTCTGAGCATTAGGCCTACATTTCACCCTAGTTTGGTCTCAGTTGGGTCACAAAATTTTCGGAGACACGGGTGCAATACGAAATGAATTCTGATGAAATCGTACGTTTTTACTCCGGTAAAAACTCTATGTTTAATACAATATTGCAAACATTTTCAGCCCGATTCAAAATTCAAACACGCACATACATGTAAGTAAATTTGTAAGCTACTCCATCGGAAATGTACAGAAAACATTACCATCATTCGGAAAATCGAAATTTAGTACAACTTCGGTCGTAATCTGACGAGTTTTGTGGAAAAAGTGAAATAAGTTAAACCAACCCCCCAAAACAGTTATTTTACCAAATTTTCTAAAAATGTCTCAAAACCAAGGGATATATGTGAGTAGTATGTAAGGTTGAGATCTGCCCTTTTTACCAGGACCTCGAGGTCAGACCCCGACCCCGGGGTCATTGACCTCGACGCCCAAATCCGTTAGGCCTCCCCTCCCCCTCTCCCCTCTCCATACTAGGCCTAGGTTATTTTTAGGCTCCCCTCACCCTACCCTCCCTGTATTTACCCTATGTTTTAGGCTATCCTTCCCCAAAGCCCATTTTGGGACCCAGGCTATGTATAACCTATTTAGGCTTTCCCCACATTGTTTTGGCTTTCCCAGTATGTGGGCTCCCTCCTTCCAAAACCCCAGTCCCTCCCCACCAAAGCCCTGGACTGTTCCCCCCTTCCAAAGAATAGCCCAAAGCTGGGGGACTTTCGCACTGAGGTGTCCTTATGAGTACTAACAAAAGAGTGCCACCAGCCCCTATCCCCTCCCTGCCCCTCCCATAACTTTATTTCTTGGTAAATATCTCTAAGATAAATGTTGTCAAGGACATGTACACGTTACGGCATGCAAATACTTTAGACATAAAGACTACCTGGTTTGTTTAGACATGTCATAAAGGAATTATGATAGAGAACACCTGGTCTTTGTCAATGCATAGATAATGGTGATTAAGATAGAGGGAATCTTTGTTTATAAGAAGATATGAGAGTGTAACGTTGTATAGTTATGCAAATAGATAAGGGACAACTGGTATGTTTGATTATGTCATAGATAAAGGTATTATGATAAAGGGCTCCTTTGTTTATAAGAAGCTTAATATGATGAAGACCATGTACACTGTTTGATTATGTCATAGATAAGATGGTGTTACGTCGCAGGTGTTTGATAACCCAGTGAGATCGCGGCGGTGTCTGATTGGTCAAACAGTTGTCCAATCAGATCATTCCACACGGCGGTATGTTCCATATGACCAATAGATAAGCGTGTTGTAAAATTATCCCACGCAGGCGTTCTCTGATTGGTCAAACAACTGTCCAATCAGATCATGCCATGCAGTATTTTCTGCGTGGCGAATAGATGAGTGACCCGGAGTGTTGTAGTAAACTACTATAGCATGCTCAACTCCTAGGTAAGCTGAAAAGGAATGAACAACTCTGAATTTTCTCTCTATTAAATTTTATTTTCACATAAAATCAGTTTTACAAGTAATTAATTGGTTTTACAATAGTCAAAATGGATTTGCAATCAGACTTACAAATTTACAAGTATTTTTTTCAAAGCGAAAATGGTTTTACAATCAATTAAAATGGAATTACATCAGTCAAAATGGATTTTCAATAAGTTTTTACAAGTAATTTTATAATTTCACCATAAGTAATTTCTAGAATAAGTAGTTTTATAGTACTTTTACAGGTAAGCATACAATAAACATAATTAAATGTTCAGTAATTGTCTTTTGTCCCTGAAAGGGGGCAGTTTTTGTTGTTGTCGTTCTTCTGGACTTTCTCTAGTTATGATCCCAAGCTGTCTGTACATCCAGAAAACGTGTATTTTCTTAATAATGGATCAAACAAGTATTTTCGTTTCTCAATTGCGAATTTGTCAGCTTCGTTCATTCCGTAACCCTCTTCATATCGATGTCGCTGAGCAGTTTTTCTAATTTTTCCATAGACCGGATGTTGTCTGAAGTTCCTTACTCGACTCATTGCCTTAAATAATCTTCTACAGAGGGAAGCTCTCACGCTATCTCTAAGAGCTTCCTTGGCCGCTTTGGTGGCCTCGTCCGTGAGCAAGCCATTTTCTATGTACGACACTTTCAATCTCTGAAATTTAGCTGTATTATCTTCATATGCTCTTATGATTAAAGTGTCTATTATGTTCGTTTCGCCATCTTCCTCTTCTGAATATCCACTTTCAGTGGTTGTATCACTATCTTCTGACTCTGAATATGTGCTCTCGTTAGAATCAGACAAGTTATAATCTTAGTTTGACTCATTGCCTTCACCCGTCATCCCAAACCTCTTGAGGCAGTAACCATCTTCGTGTCTATTGCGTGTAAAGGCTCTTGAGAATGCCTTCCTACAGAATTTACAGTTGTGGCTCGGCATGTCTTCTCTCTTTGAACGCTCTGAGAACAAATGAATGAATGTGGGGAAAGCCTAAATAGGTTATACATAGCCTGGGTCCCAAAATGGGCTTTGGGGAAGGATAGCCTAAAATATAGGGTACATACAGGGAGGGTAGGGTGAGGGGAGCCTAAAAATAACCTAGGCCTAGTGTGGAGAGGGGAGGGGGGAGGGGGAGGGGAGGCCTAACGGATTTGGGCGTCGGCGTCAATGACCCCGGGGTCGGGGTCTGACCTCGAGGTCCTGGTAAAAAGAGCAGATCTCAACCTTACATACTACTTGTGTGAAATATCTCTCCAGTATTTGTTATGCCTAGTTCTATGCATAAAAACGCAGAAACATGATAATTTTACTTAAAAACAATATCTGCCCACACCTCTCCTAAAATGGAGCAAGAGCCCATTCGCCACTGACAACATTTATCATATGGTCCGAGAGCATTCACTCTCGTTCTTCTTACGTGGCTCAAACGAAGTGGCTCATTTTACTCCCTTTCTTTTCTTTCTACTTTCTTCATGTGGAAAAGTTGCGAGGATATCGTCAATAGAGTTATGCTTTCATAATCCAAAACATTGCTTAGGTGATCTGCTTCACTGACTTTCCAAGGTTTATTTCAATATCACTAGATTCTGGTATTACCTACCCTCGAGAAAAAGCTCAGCATATGATTTAGGATGTCCTGATACATTGACTCAGAAAGGCCTGCCTATACATATGGTGGATAAAGTGCCCAGGCCACCTCTTCTCCTTCCCATATCGGTGTTGGCTCATATGAAACAACATTATAATAGTCACGTAGATGGCGACATTGGCGTATAGGGGTAAGGTGGGCATGGTGTAGAGTGCTTTACAAACCCATATGTGAAGTTGCGAAAAAAATACAGATTGGGCTTAGGGACATCTAAACAGGTAAGCGCTACGTCTTTAGTCGCCATCTTTCAAGCGTTTTGTAATGTACCTGGTATTTTTTCTGCCCAGTATCTGTTTATCGATATTCATATTCCGTAGGTAATGTGTCTGTGAGAGAAAAATATTGTGACAATATTCAGTAAGCCGGTTCCGGTCCATAGTGACATTTCACTCCAGTGATTAAATTCGATTTTTAAGTTGTGACTTGCTTTGTTTGACTTATAGATGTGTTCATTCCTGCTGGTGAATAAAGGGCAAGTTTTCGTTAAAACATCAACAATTATTCTTGGATTTTGTGATTTTCATGTTTCTTATATCTTGTTAATGGCACCGAACCCAAAAACGCGAAGTCCATTACAGTATGCAATCCGAAATGATCACACTGGTTTTTAAGGGCAAACGCATTGAAAATATGGAGAAAGTGGTTAGGTTGTTCGAATTTAATGGACCCTGGTACATGTTTTGTTCAATCAATAATCTTATTTGATGACGCGACAATGCGTGAAATAGAGACAAATTGTGATGATGTGTGCCGATATCTGCCAATACCTCAGCAAATTGACCTTTTTGATCGTTGATGACCTTGAGACGACTTTAATGGTCAAACTGCAGAACGGCATCCGGGTAGATTGTTCAGAGTATTCATTGTACAGATGGATGGCGACAAGTCATTGCCTTTAACTCGAAGATGCCATCAAAATGTCGGGTTTTTTTCGACCTGGGATGCCCTATTATTATATTAAATATCTTGTGTCGTACATTGTTCGGATTGAGTAACAAGCAGGATTTTTAGCTCATTAAACAAGAATACTTTTCTTTTTCTCTCCATCTCAGTGGCGTAAACACGTTTTGAACTGTCACGACGTGTTTCGAAATATCGAACGCGTTATTGTCATAAAATGGTCTGACTGATTGTTGCTTCTAAAGTTTAAAACCCCAATTAAATGATTAGTAATTGATCTTTCCTTTCCTGGCATAAATTGTTTGTAAGATTGTAGTGTTCTTCATCCGAAGGATGTTAATCAGAACTAGATTATCATCTATTTTAGCGTACCGATTGGATATTCATATTAACAACTTGGACGCCTACAATTTGAATCAATACCGAGTGTTGTCCACACACGAATAGGCGGTTTTAATGAGCTGGGTTCATGTATTTGGATCTCAAATGGGATCTATCTCTTTAAGGGGACGTCCAACCTAACTTTGGTCAAATTTCAGGTAATTTTCTTCCAAGTCTGAAAAAGACCCAAATGAATAACCCCAATAAATTATGTACCAAAGTGCTTGGAATGAAACATAGAACATGCGGAAACTGAAATTTGCCATGGAACTGCTGCCATGTGTAGATAGCACTGCCTGAAAGTCTGCTATGGCATAAGTAAGAGAACAGATTTTTTTACAATAAAATACCTCAAAATAAAATAACAGCTGTATTCTATAAAGATTGAAGTACATACTCGAAGAGATCTTTTCCTAATTCTTGAAAGTAATAAAGATTGAGGCCAAATGTTATACGTGGAGTGCTCACTAATTGAAGGCAGACATTTTATTTTGTTTATGTTTTGATTTGGGGGAGTTCAACAAAGGTCAACTTGAAGGAGTCCACTAGAAGAAGTATGGAAGGACAAAAGAGTGTCTCCCAATATAAAGATGTATGTGTCACTGTGGTGGTTTGGAAAGAAACTATGATATTCTCCTATGTAGAATGCACTGCAAAGTCATACATTGTAGTTGAACAAATGTATTTACAAACCCCTTGCACTGTAACCCCTTTTATCCCATGCATCAATTTGATAGTGATTAAATTATTAAATTGTCTGGTTTATCAATAAGTAACATAGCTTCGTTTACTCTGGACACCAATACACTCATGATATATGTTGGAGAAGAAATAAGAGTAACTGTAACCTGTCACTGCAATAAACCATCAAATGTACATAAAAGTACATTGTTATTCAAAACACATCAAATCAAGCCTACATAACCATTATTGCATGTACTTTCCCAAAAGAGACTTATTGGCATATTGAGATCAGGAGTGAACATCTAGTAGGTCTCCCATTAATAGGTGTTCACATATTTTTTCAAGAACGCAGTACGCAAAGAAATCCCCAAAAGATGACAAGTGAGCTCCATTTGATAAAAAATTTCCCGGGGGGGGGGGGGTGTTCCTTCCCTTGTATGTCTCTACCACCGGCACCCATGGCATATGCCTTTTTCATCTAAGTTTAACTCTTTTTTCTTTTTGAAGATCCTGGCTACACACATGTTCCAAACACTATCAGACAGGTAACCCTCCAAATCAGTGTATCTGCAAAAATCATATTACATTGCAAAACATTCTTTTTAGACTTTACGTTCTGGACCTTTCACGCTTCTTATTTCCAACTATAACACTTCATTTATCGATTAATGGGTGAATAGAAAAACCCTGCCATTATCAACATGTTGAGTTCCATTAGCCTCCATAACAGCTCCGATAAAAGTGTTAAACATCAGACTGGTGGGTTTATAGAATATTTATTAGCTTGTTGCTTGATAAGTAATAAGAACAAAATATTCACAAAAAATATTTTGTTGCAATTAATTCGAGGGTGTCACCAGGCACTTTCCAACAAATTGTAACAAATCAACTACATACAAAAATAAATTCTAACGCGAAAGAGTGAAAAAGGACCATAACTCTGAAAATATGTGTGGAAGAAGCACATGCTACAGCAGCTACACAGGCATCGTTTCCCCATGATGCTCGATCACAACAGCAAATATCATTCAAATTGGAGTAGCAGTGGTTGAGATAGAAGGGCGAATGTTGGTATGGGTTAGAGGACAGAGGTCTCCACGGCACTAGATACGCCTTCGACTTTCCAACTTTCCAAGTCCGGGGCATAATAATCATAACACAACACCTTATCAATTCATAATTTCAGTAAAATAAACAGAATTATAAATTTTAATTAATTAGGTATGGGTTAGAGGACAGAGGTCTCCACGGCACTAGATACGCCTTCGACTTTCCGACTTTCCAAGTCCGGGGCATAATAATCATAACACAACACCTTATCAATTCATAATTTCAGTAAAATAAACAGAATTATAAATTTTAATTAATTTAAAGATGATGGGAAAATATTTGGCTTCTTTCGCCTTCTCGTACTATTACCACAAACATCTGCAGGCAGTATGATGCTGACAAACGAAACTGAACGCATGTGGTCTGGTGTGTCAGGTTAACTTAAAAAGTAACTCGGCACGGATAATGAAGAAATTGCGAATATTTCGTGTATTTCATTTCTTTAAATGCCAATTGCGGCTAATTTTGACCGTGGATTCGATAATTCGGTTGGGTTTTTACCATCACGGTCACGCTGACCGCTGTTATGTTTATTATGACATGCAAATTGGGAGATAGTTTCCGGTAAAGGAGATTTGTCACATTTGTCAGTCTAAAACGATGACAAAAGACATTGACCGACGCTTGTGTTGGTATGGTTGATTGCAGGAGAAAACCAAATTCACAGCATCGTCCAATCGCACCTTATTTAAAAGCGCGAATGCATCATTTTCAACCCATCTTCAATCGGTCCTTTGCAGACATCAACGCAGTCGCGGAAAAGATTCATGGTTACTAGGAAGTAAATAACTTCACACAACATCGGGGAAATCAACACGCTCAATATAGTTCCAGGTCACTTGGAATATACTTCGAGAAAAAAGTTATTTCTGAAGCATTAGCTTACTTTTTTATGAATATTACCGTGTATCGTCCCGATTTTATACACTCGATTATTTTTTATAAGTGGTTCATGTTGTCTTTTTAGTGCGCAATAATTCATTTTTTTTGTCAACAAAAACGTTCAGACGGCTTGTAACCACTGGATGTCACTAGAGGGAATTTCAAACCATATTTTGCAGTTATGACATTAACAGCTCAAGTATTTGCTGTAACCTGTTTGCAAATCCGCTCATACATTGTCTCGAACAAATAAAGGGCGTGATCACGTCCTTTCATTTTTACGATCGCTCAAAATGAGTATTCCTGCAAGAACCACATTGTAATCACATGGCCGGAATAAACATCATTGAAACATGGCCACATCCGGAACATCCAAAATTTGTGTTGGTGGTATTGCATTCCAACATCAAAACACACCAGAGTGTGTGTCATAAAAATGCTTTCTCCGAGTCTGTACTATGTTATCATTACATTGAGGACAAGGCTTTCGAATTACCGATCATTTTGTGGTTTTACGGGTTCGTTACTAATGCCATTGGCAAATTAATGTTCTTCAAAATCATAAAATTCACTTCTATTCCTGAAAAAAATTATATGTACCTTTTCTATGCACTTTACTCATTATTTTGATGTATAATTTGCCTTTCCCTTACTTCTCTTATCTGTTTCTGGGGCATTGGGAAAATATCAACAAATTGACCAAAGTTAGGTTAGACGACCCCTTAAACCATTACCTATTTGATATGCGCATTCATTGATTACAAAATAACAACGTTGCGCGTTGCATAGGTTGGGGATTATTTAGGTTTTTTTTTTTGTAAGAGCCACGAAATCTGCGTAGTGTATACTTGTGCATTTTACCTATACCGACAACATATTTGAACATTGCCCTTGAAGTGAGCTAACTATTTTTATTTAAGATAAATAACATTTAGTTTTTTTATTTCAGGAATAAACAAATATTAAAATGTCCCCACCATAACCTATTCCTATCATTGCAAAATGACAGGAATCAGGCTCCAACGCATGCGATCAAGTCTTATTGTTGTTTCCTTCGAGTCTACACCTAGTCGTTTCCGTTCCTATTGACTCTACTTCTCTCGAAGTCGTTCGTGTTCAACCCCTTGTTTATCCTTGATGCGATACATCAACGATGGAAGTGTTGTTGAACTTCAATACACACACAAATAAACACTGAGAGTAATATTGTTCTCTTATTGCCACCGACCTCCTAATGGAACACCGCAATGAAAATATGATTTGCTTCCATTGGTATGTCCAGGGATGAGTAGGCTTCGGTCCTTTGAGAAGTCACAAGCCTACTAGACGAGAACGAATTTTCTCAGATGTACCCATGCTCTTCAAATAGGATGACGCCAGTGTGACAGAGTAAATATCATATATGAACGTACTGGTGGTTCTGATCGGGCGATGTGACTTCTGTCACCGGTAGAAAAGCATGACGCGATATGATCCTTGCCGTGGAAAGGGATGTAAAACTCCAAATAAATATTTTTTTAAACAATAAATCAATGAGATTATATCCATAATTATGGAAATTTCCCAAGTAATAATAATAATAATGCAATATTAACGTCTAGAATCCTGTGCTCTCTGACTTACATTATTACCCCGCATCATAGGCGTACACACCCTTTGTTCGTTCTATGATACACCATTACAAGTATCAAAATGACTCAAATAGAATCAAAAATTATTTTAATCCACCATCGATATCTCCAGCAGAAAGCTTGATTGGCCACGACAGGAGCATGGATACTGATCGGTGATGCTGAGAAAAAGAGAAAGTATAGAGAAGAGAATGGTGTAATGAGATGTGTGTTTTACCGACCATACAGTATGGAGAGTACTAAGGATTTTACTGTCCAATGAATTTAAATGTGACGAAGCTCCCAGTTTTCTAAACACGTACTTCTTTCCGCCGGCACTAAATAATTTCTCAGTTACAGCAGCAAACGAA